>CM059193.1:18104168-18128936 GCA_030323885.1 Branchipolynoe longqiensis | reverse complement strand
GTCGTCTGCTCTGACGGATGTCGTCTGCCGTAAACGCAATGTGACTACAGCGCAGTGATTTTCACTGAAAATTACCCGCGAAAGGAAAGTGGGTACCGTCTCATATTACGTCAGAAACATCACGCATAAGATTGATTTGTTGGTTGGTTGTTGGAATATTACGTCATAGCTACATCTAAGGTCATATCAGGATGGGCACCGACTTGTGACAGTGCGCACTCATGGTGACTTTATAGTGCTGCCACACTGATAAATCAGGATGCCACCACCATGACCCGATATCCCACTCAATCATATTATCCTGACACTGAGCTAACCAGTCCTCGCCCTATTCTATTAATGCCAAGCGCCTGGCTAGGAAGCGACAAGTACCAATTTTGTACGTCATTGGTTTGACTCGACTGGAAATCGACCTCCCGATCTTCCATCCGGAAGGCCTGCGCTCTACCGATTCGGCCACTGCGTCCGGTCTCAGATATAAGACATGATACTAGAGATATTAGACATAAACCAGAAGACAGAAGACATCCGGAAGCCAACCTCAGGGAAGAGAATAACTCAAGTCCGTGAAAAAGCTGCTGTCTGGTGCGTGAGTGAGTGATGGTGATTTAACCCCACATCCGCCATGAGTTATGAGTTATGAGTTTCCCTGAACCTCCAGAGAATGCGGTCTTATCATTTCTTAGATTGTTATGCTTGCAGATGTTATTTTTAAAGGTGTATTATTATTAGTATTATAATAATTATAATAATTTATTGTACTTTGTTAGAATTTATAATACTTCATTATAATTTATTATTATTAATACCACCATCACCAGCACTGGACATGATCCCGAATCAGTAGAACACACGTTTCCCATGCGGAAGGTCGGGAGTTCCATTCCCGGTCAAGTCAAACCAATGACCTACACAATTGATACTTGTCCTACCTAACATGGCACTCGGCATTACTAGGACAGTGCAAGGACTGGTTAGTTCTCCATCAGGATAATGTGACTGAGTGGGATATTGGGTCGTAGTGTCGGTGCCTTGGTCTCCCAGTGGGGCAACACTATAAGTCACCATGAGCGCACACTGTCATAAGTCGGTACCCGTCAGGATATGACCCTAGATGTTGCCAGGATGTAAAACTCCAACAAGCAAAAATAGTATTATCCTACTTTTAACATCTAGTGAACTATTCAATGGATTGCGCCTTCCAAATTATTATTATTATTATAATTATTATTACCACTATTATGCCTTCATATTTTTATGTCTTAAAAGTGCAGTGAATAACTAGAATAGCGAGACCCACATTAATATTATCATTATTATAATAATAATTATTATTATTACCACCATTATGCCTTTCATATTATTATCTGTCTTAAAAGTGCAGTGAATAACTGGAATAGCGAGACCCATATTAGTATTATTATTATTATTGTCTATGTTTTAACATCTAGAGAATAACTCAAGTATTTGCGACATCCGCATGATTGCTTCTACCTCATCATGCCTCACATTTTACAATAAGCCAATGTCATCTTGTTCTAGTTATTTATTGATTTATTTTGATGAAGATTACGATTCATTAGCTTAGTTACGCTGGCGCCACTATCGAGTAGTCCCGGGCTCACAGGCACCGGCCAGCGATTGGACATTATTAGATATTACAAAATATATATATACGATCTCGGAGAATATATTTATTATTAACGTTTACACCGCACTTTATATACGTATAATATTATTATACTCCTTATATATATATCTTAATATTTTTAATTTTGATTTATTATTATATATATATATATATAATAATAATAATAAATCAAAATTAAAAATGTTAAAATAAAATAACATCCCAGATAATACAAACACTATGCCAAAATGGTCGCAAGGTGGTCAGCGGTTTGCGACAACCCATTTTTGTGTGGTCGCAAAGTGGTCGCAAGCGGGAGTGTGACTGACTGAGGTATGAGCCTGGCAGACGTCTTGGTTCGAGTACCACTCTAAGGCTGATGGTTCCATTCCACACGATAAATGCACATTTTCTCTTAATGAAATACCATTTTTTTAATGGCGTGCTCATGAGCTTGGTTGTTTGTTGAGGTTTAATGTCCTGCCAAGATCTAAGGTCATATCAGGATGGGCACCGACTTGTGACAGTGCGCACTCATGGTTACTTTACAGTGCTGCTCCACTGGGAAATCAGGCTGCCAGGGCCATGACCCGATATCCCAGTCACATTATCCTGACACTAAGCCAATCAGTCCTTGCCATATCCTATTTATGCCGAGCACCAAGCCAAGTATCAATTTGATAAGTCATTGGTTTGACTCGACAGGGAACCAAACTCCCCATCTCCCACACGGGAGGCCCGCGCTCTACCGATTCGGTCACTGCGCCCGGTTTCTTACATCCAAGGTGCACAAATAAGCATGGGTAGGTTGTCCAACCAGGGCGTCTAAATAATCTAATAGTTAGGAAAGTCGCCCTAGAGTGGCAGACGTCTTGGTTCGAGTCCCACTCTAAGCCTGATGGTCCCATTCCACACGATAAATGCACATTTTCTCTGAATGAAATACCATTTTTTAATGGCGTGCTCATGAGATTGGTTGTTTGTTGAGGTTTAATGTCCTGCCAAGATCTAAGGTCATATCAGGATGGGCACCGACTTGTGACAGTGCGCACTCATGGTTACTTTATAGTGCTGCTCCAGCACCATGACCCGATATCCCACTGTCACATTATCCTGACACTGAGCTAACCAGTCTTTGCCCTATCCTATTAATACCGAGCGCCAAGCTAGGAAGTAACAAGTATCAATTTGATAAGTCATTGGTTTGACTCGATGGGGAACCAAACTCCCGATCTCCCACACGGGAGGCCAGCGCTGTACCGATTCGGAGACTGCGCCTGGTCTCTTCCACCCACGGGGCACAGATAAGCATGGGTAGGTTGTCGCATCAGGGCGTCTAAATAATCTAATAGTTAGGACAGTCTCCTTGCAGTGGTAGACAAGTTGGTTCAAGTCCCACTCTAAGCATGATGGTCCCATTTGCTGCAACCCCCCCCCCCCCACACGACAAATGCATATTTTCTCTTAATCTTAATGAAACACCTTTCTTTACAAGAAAAAACGTGCGCTCATGAGGAAACCAGAGTACCTCCCCCACATCGCGACACACCAAATGCCCATATAAGGACCGCCACCGCCCCGAGGGACAGACAGACAGACAGACAGACAGACAGACAGACGGCGGACGGACAGACAGACAGCCAGCCAACCAGATAGATAGACAGACAGAAACAGCCAGACAGACAGGGCCATACCGAGACAGCCAGAGCCATACAGAGACAGCCAGACAGACAGGAAGACAGGCAGACAGACAGAGCCAGACAGAGACATCCAGACAGAGACAGCCAGACAGGAAGACAGACAGACAGAGACAGCCAGACAGAGCCAGACAGGAAGACAGCAGACAGCAGACAGCAGACAGCAGACAGCAGACAGCAGACAGCAGACAGGCAGACAGACACACATACATACATACATACATACATACATACATACATACATACATACATACATACATACATACATACATACATACATTGACAGACATACATACTGACAGACAGACATACTGACATACATACTGACAGCCGCACATGCAGACAGACCGACAGACAGACAGACAGACAGACAGACAGACAGACAGAAGGGCCAGATAGGCATGAGAAGCATGCTGTGCGATGTGTGACGCTGGTTTTTAGATGCTGCTGTAATGGTAACGTTGGGATGACGGGCATCCTCCTCCTGTGCCAGCTGTGAGATTTAATGAGGGTAATGAACATGACAGGGCAGTTCTTCTGATCCTCTCCGAATTACACCATAATGAGACATACGGGCCTGCGTGACACAAAACACTAGGTTAACACACACACACAGCCATCGCCTGCCACACTGCACACATCATATACACATAGGCATTAGTTTTGTAGACCCATTGTTATCAGATGATAGAACTGGAACTTAGAAGGGAGGCGCCATCATTGTCTTGTTTGTTTGTTTGTTTGGGTTTTATGTCCTAGCAACATCTAAAGTCATCTCAGGATGGGCACCGACTTGTGCCAGTGCACATTCATTCCTCGCCATGAATATGGCCATAGCTGCCGACATGGCGTAAAACCTCCAAGTCACTCACTCACACTCGTGGTGACTTTATAGTGCTTCCCCACGGAGACTCAGACTGTCGGCACCATTACCTGATATCCCACTCAGTCGCATTATCCTAATACCGAGCTCATCAGTCTTTGCCCTACTCTAATAGTGCCAGGCGACAGGCTAGGTAAGTATCAATCATGTAAGTCACGGGTTTGACTCGGCCAGGATTCGAACTCCTTACCTTCCGCACGGGAAGCCTGCGCTGTTAGCGATTCGACCAGCCGTCAGTATAACATAGAATACGTCAGAATTCACCAGTAAACCTTGGTAGATAAGGATAGAGAGAATGTGGAGATACAGCGAAAGGATATAGACAACGAAGGGAAACTGGAGAGGGAAGGCAGCAGTCGGGAGAAAGAGCCAAGAAAGGGGGAGAACAGAGGAAGAGAAGGATAGCTATACATACACACGAACGTGTACGTGTACATGTATGTGTGCATTGACACACACACCTACACACGTTCACACCCGTACACACACATACATGTACACACATACATACATAAGACATATAATACGTATGTATAAATACATAAGACATACATAAGCCAGACTTACATACATATATGCATATATACTATATACATATTGTTTGTTGTTTTACGTCCTAGCAACATCTAAGGTCATATCAGGACGGGTACCGACTTGTCACAGTTTACACTCATGGCATGCATACATACATACATGCATACATACATACATGCATGCATGCATACATACATACATACATACACACACACATAATACATACATACATACACACATACATACATAAATAATAATACATACATACATACATACATACATACATACATACATACATACATACATACATACATAGAAGCATGTGAAACAGTTCATACTCGCATAAGTTGACGTTTATCTTTACATTCCCCGCACACCAGTTCCATCTTCCTAGAACTGCACAGTGTCAGGTTGAATGCACCCCCCCCCCACCCCCCCCAGCCTCCTATTGATTATTTAACCGTCCGCGTGCAATACCTCACCATAACATACTCGTGATGAGCTACGGGCCCGCCCAGTGGCTTTCAGGGCCCAGGGGGCATACAGGGGCGTACGTATGTCTGTCCTACGGGATCCCGTCTAATGACGCACACACGACGCTGGTGCCTTGTAATTCTGCTCCCACCTCTCCAGGCAGCTCTTCCGTCTGCCCCCCCCCCCCCCCCCCCCCACGTATAGTCAGCTCTTCTCCCCTGGGACAGCACTATGAAGTGGGGCAGCACTATAACTGAGACAGCACGTAAAGTCGGACAGCACTATAAAGTCGGACATCACTATGAAGTGGGACTACACTGTAGAGTGGTGCAGCACTATAAAGTGGGACAGCCCTATAGTGGTGCAGCACTATAAAGTGGGAGTGCACTATAAAGTAGGAATGAACTGGAAAGTGGTGCAGCACTAAAAAAGTGGGGTCACACTATAAATTGGGGCAGACCTATAAAGTGGGGCCAAACAATAAAATGGGACGTGACTGTAAAGAATGTGAGCACTATAAAGTGGGACAGCACTATAAAGCAGGGCCGCATGATAAAGTGGGAAAGCACTATAAAGTGTGACATCGCTGTACAGTGGGGCAGCACTATAACGTCACCATGTGTGACAATATGTGTAACCAACCACGATTGTTCAACGGCTGGAGGACCAGTGCCCGGCACTGACAAATTATATATCCAGATGAATAAACAGATTTGCCACACACACACACACACACACACACACACACACACACACACACACAAATGTGCACTGTCACCAGTCGGTACCTGTCCTGACCATACATATTGCTAGCACGTAAAACCCCAGCAAACTATAAAACTAAACTACTCCACTGCTCCTTTAAAGGACCTATACATTTCTTGTATGCCTCAAATATATACATTAATTTTTTAAATAAATACGAATCAATATGCAGTGTATGTGTGTGTGTGTGTGAGTGAGTGAGTGAGTGAGTGAGTGAGTGAGTGAGTGAGTGAGTGAGTGAGTGAGTGAGTGAGTGAGTGAGAGAGAAACTGGGGAGGCTGGGTGTGAAATGTAGCTGAGAATGTGTGTGAGTATGGGAGGGGGGAGGGCATACAGTGGAGGTAGGGGGTGCAGGTGAGGGATGGAGGTGAGGGGGTGGACGGAGGGGCGTCGGCACTATTTTGGCAACATACTAACCCACGCCTGACGCTCTTACACCCGGTGGCTCCCCCTGGTGGACGGCCTTCCATACCAGTGACGGCCATTTCCGCCGCTGTGGCGCGCTGTGTGTGATGGGTAAATGGGGTGGCAACCAGAGGCGGATGTTTAATAGATATCTCATCCAGGAGTCGCGTCTCTATTACCTATTTAGCGGAACCTTCATCAGCTCTGATACACACACACACATAGACATACACCCCCCCCCCCCCCACACACACACCGGGCGCCGTGGCCGAATCGATAGAGCGCAGACTTCCCGTGCGGAAGATCGGAAGTTCATAGTTACACATACATACATACATACATACATACATACATACATACATACATACATACATACATACATACATACATACATGCACGCACACACGCACGCACGCACGCACGCGCACACGCACACACCAGGCGCGGTGGCCGGTAGAGCGTAGGCTTCCCGTGCGGGAGATCGGAAGTTCCATTCCCGGTCGAGTCAAACCAATGTCTTATACAATTTATACTTGTCGCTTCCTAGCTTGGCACTCGGCATTAATAATACGATAGGGCAAGGACTGCTTAGCTCGGTCAGGATAATGTGACTGAGTGGGATATCGGGCCATGGTGCTGCAGCCTTATTTCCTAGTGGGGCAGCACTATAAAGTCACTGATAGGTGTCAGAATTGTGGCAGAGTGGCATCACACTCAGCTACACTGGCGCCCACGAAACAGCAATAGGTGTCAGAATTGTGGCAGAGTAGCACCAGACTCAGCTCCCTACCCCGACAGCCGTGGAGCTTTCTTTGACTATCTCACCTTTGGTGATAGTCTATTTTATTAAACTGGCAAATGATTCACAAAGGCACTAGCAATTAACCTGGATATGTAAGATCACAGCCAGGTAAAAATGTGTTGGATTTGAAAATAATTAATTCGAAGGGAGGGTGGGTGGGTAAGGATGACGCATTGTGTAAGAAAGTTATGTGGTGGTGTAAGTGATGCACATGAAACTCACTGATCACGACCACAGGGACCATCCTCATTCCTTCGTCACGGAGGTGGGCCAATTCACAACTGGGCCGGAAGAATCAACAATTTGGCAATAAGATCCTCTGTATGACAGTCTGACTAAACCCCCCCCCCCCACCCACCCACCCTCAGCAACACTCGACCCCACCCCCAGCCAGTGAAGTAGTAGGGAGTGTCAACAACTAGACACCATCAACATTAGGCTTGTCTGTTGGAGTTTTAGGTCATAGAAACATCTAAGTTGGTTGGTTGTTGTTTTACGTCCTAGCAATATATAAGGTCATATCAGGACGGGTGCTGACTTGTTACAGCACAAGTCTAGTATATCATTTTGGGTTGTTACCAGGCTTACCACAAAGGTATAAGCATATATTATATGCTGTATAAGCCATTATACGAGTATAATAAGCCAGAAGATTCATCTACTCCCCCAGCCACTACGTCATCGGGTGGTCACCTACTCATTAGGTCATCTACTAGTTCCTCATGACCTGAGCACGTGGCGCCACCTGCTCACCCACGCCTCAGAGCCCCTGCATTCACTCACTGTACCGCTGAATCTGTGACAGTGCACAGCCATACTGGATGCTGCACACGGTGGCCGAATCGGTAGAGCGCAGGCTTCCCATGTGGGAAGTAGGGAGTTTGATTCCCAGTCGAATCAAACCAATGACTTACAAAAATAGTACTTATCGCTACCTAACCTGGTGCTCGGCATTCCTAGGATAGGACAAGGACTGGTTAGCTCAGTGTCAGGATAATGTCACTGAATGGGATATCAGGTCATGGTGCCGGTGGCCTGGTCTCGCAGTGGGCCAACACTATAACGTGGACATGAGTGCACACTGTCACAAGTCGGTACCCGTCCTGATATGACCTTAGATGTTGCCAGGACGTAAAACTCCAACAACCAACAAACGATATAATCATTACAATATTGTAAACCGGTATGAACCGGAAATGGAGCGGTGGCAGGACGCCTTACCGCAGTAGTTTCTAGGTGCTAACCGGAAGCCGGCGAATGTAGCCTTGATTGACAGGTCACTGTCCACTTGACGATTCAATCCACTTTAATCTACCATAACTTGGCCAATGTTGCTGCTTTTATTTAAGTACTACTTCCTGCCTGATGCGGTTATGCTTGCAGGTCATGTTGCAAACGCTGCACTGCTCGCCATGTTATGATGCTGTCTGCATAGATTACTACTACGCCACACGCCTCAATATTCCTAGTCCACCTTGCATGTCAGCTCTGTTAATTCATGGTAAATAGCTACTTAAAGCATCACATTTTCAAAAACAAATCATTTATCTATATATACATTAAAACCTCTTGAAATCGACCGACCATGGGACCGGCTTTAAGTAGTCCATTTAGGAAGGTGGTCGGTTTAGGGAGTTAGAATATCCTTACAATGGTATTGTTGGGACCCAACTAAAGCAATCGATATAGGGGAGTAGTCGATCTGTGGAGGTGGTCGGTTACAGAGGTTTTCCTGTACAGGAAAACCTCTCTAAATCGAAAGACCTAGGGACCGACTGTATAGTATAACTCGCGAACTCCCGATCTTCCGCACGCGAGATCCTGTGCTCTACCGATTCGGCCACCGCGCACGGTCGAGGCAGGAGGGTGATGGTTATAGGGAAAGGAGAGAGGGAGTGGAGGAGTGTGGTGGAGATGGGAGGTGAGATGGGGAGGTGGGATGTGAGGACGGGAGTGGGGGGGGGGGGGGATGAGCGGAGGAAGGAGGTCCGGTCAGAGCGAGGAGAAAGGTGTGGAGAGGGAAGGAAGGAAGTGAGGAGAGGGGAGGGGAGGAGACTAGCACCACCATCTGGTGATTTTCGGGCCCGATTTTATTTCAAAATATTACTGCTCTCGAAATATTACTGTATCTACGCGCGTGTAAAGGTGGTATTTTAACCGGTGTGAGCATTTAGGAGACGAGGAAGGTGGGGCAGGGTGCGGAGGCAGTAATGTAGGTGCGCGAGGCGTGGTAGGCGAGTGGGTTGGTTAGGAGCCACTAATCCTGGGGAAGACGGGGGTGGGATTAGGGCTGGTGGGGTCTGGGGATATTGGTGGGCACACCAGGGGGGGGGGGGGAGGAGGAGGAGGAGGAGGAGGAGGAAGGAGGAGGAGGAGGAGGAGGAGGAGGTGGTGGTGGTGGTAGCGGCGGCGGTGGTGGTGTAGTGGTATTGGTGGTGGTGGTGGTGGTGGTGGTGGTGATGTAGTGGTATTGGTGGTGGTGGTAATGTAACCACGCAGTAAGTAGTCATGTGTGCTGGTAGAGTGGTGGTTTAGTGGTAGAGGTGGTGGTGGTGATGGTAGTGGTTATGCTGGTGGTAGTCTTGGTGGTGGTGGTGGTGGTGGTGTTAGTGTAACCGCGTAGTAAGTAGTCATGTGTGCTGGTAGAGTGGTGGCATAGTGTTAGTGGTAGAGGTGGTAGTGGTTATTTATGGTGGTGGTAGTCTTGGTGGGTGGTATTAACCGTGTAGTAAGTAGTCACGTGTGCTGGTAGATTGGTGGTGTAGTGATATTGGTAGAGGTGGTAGTGGTTATGGTGGTGGTAGTGGTTATGGTGGTGGTACTGGTAGTCTTGGTGGTGGTGGTGGTGGTGGTGGTAGTAACCACGTAGTAAGTTGTCACATGTGCTGGTAGATTGGTGGTGTAGTGATAGTGGTAGAGGTGGTAGTGGTTATGGTGGTGGTAGTGGTTATGGTGGTGGTACTGGTAGTCTTGGTGGTGGCGGTGGTGGTAGTAATCGCGTAGTAAGTAGTCACATGTGCTGGTAGATTGGTGGTGTAGTGGTAGTGGTAGAGGTGGTAGTGGTTATGGTGGTAGTGGTGGTGGTGGTGATGATGGTGGTGGTGGTGGTGGTTGCGGTGGTGGTAGTAGTAACCGCGTAGTAAGTAGTCACATGTGCTGGTAGATTGGTGGTGTAATGGTCGTGGTAGAGGTGGTAGTGGTTATGGTGGTGGTAGTGGTGGTAGTGGTGGTGGTGGTGGTTGCGGTGGTGGTAGTAGTAACCGCGTAGTTAGTAGTCACATGTGCTGGTAGAATGGTGGGGTACAGGAAGCAGTCAGGACACACACTGCCGTTGCGTTGGCCACGCGGATTATTGATCGCAACACGGACCTAGCAGCGAAGCCAGCAGACAGGAAGCCACTTACGAAGCCACATGGAGAGAGGAAGCCTCGCCAGCCACCCTCAGCTGTAAGCGCTTGTGTGTTGGGGGGAGTGGAGGGAGGCTGGTTCAGCACTGGCCCATTTCACACATTCACACTGCACACACATATAAACCGGAAGTGGTCACAGCAAGCGGCCAGTGGGTTCCCATATGTAATAATTGGCGACAAAAGAAAGAAACTAATTATTTGTTTACATTTTACATCCTGGCAACAAACACAAAGTACAAACGCAGCAAATTACAAGTTGTTCCTGTTCTTTTCTTTAATGGGGGTAGGGGTTAGCAATGTGATCATATAACTGACTGCTTAAAGCACTGATACAGCTCCGCGAAGTCATGGGTTCGAATCGCGGCCAAGTCAAACCGATGGCTGGTTGGTTGTTTTACATCCTAGAAATATCCAAGGTCATATCAGGACAGCACCGACTTGTGACAGTGCGCACTCTTGCCGACTTTATAGTTCTGCCGACAAGTGTCAATTTTTAAGTCATTGGTTTGACTCGACCAGGGTTCGGACCCGTGGGTTCGAATCCCACGATCTACCAAAACGGGAGACGGACGCTCAACTCATTCGACCATCCCGCCTGGTAAAATGACAGTAGAGAAATGGTCGTACTGGTGTGAGTGTGGGTGAGGGGGGGTGTTAGCTGCATATATATAACATATATGACTTACCAAGCCCAGTACCCAATTTGTCATCAGCAATGACAATATTAACAGAATCATCTTCAAATTGGGAAGACAAAAACAAGACAGGAAAGAGAAATAAAAGTGCAATCCCATGGTTAATTAACAAAATAATGTTGTTTGTTGTTTTATATTCTAGCAACATCTAAGGTCATATCAGGACGGGTACCGACTTGTGGCAGTGCGCACTCATGGCGACTTTATAGTGCTGCCCCACTGGGATACCAGGCCACCAGCACCATGACCTGATATCCCACTCAGTCACATTATCCTGACACTGACCCAACCAGTCCTTGCCCTATCCCAATAATGCCGAGTGCCTGGCGAGGAAGCGACAAGTATCAATTTTTAAGTCATTGGTTTGACTCTACCAGGAAAAAACCCAACAAAACCACACCAACCCAACACACACAGTAGCTGCTGATAGGTATTTGATTGCCTGATTTCAGTAGCAGATAGATAGTTGGTGGTCTGGTTATACTATAGTAGTCTGTTAATTTTTTTGGATTTTCTTGCATATATGTGCTTTATTTTCTACTCTATTTCTAGACTAGCCTACTCCTATTTACATATCATAGGCTTGTACGCAGCTGGAGGTTGTTATCTGGGTGCTTTGTATGGTTACCTTCCATTGGCGTCTCGCTGGTGGGCCGTGACATGTATCACCTGCCCCTTTGCGGTGCAGCTTAGTTGGGGGTTCCTAGCCTTATTTTGCACAGATATTTTTTGTGTGTTTTTAGGTCAGGAATTTGTCGTTCCTTTACGTCCACCAACACGGGAAACGGACGCTCTAACTCATTCGGCCATCCCGTCTGGTATATTAACAAAATAAAATCATGGGTGAAATTTGGTAAACTGGGGCCGAGGAAATGCCCTTTATAGCCCCCACTGTACCATTTTATACAAAGACCTTAAGAGGTCCCTCTAAGGATTGTGATTGTGCGTGTGTGGAGGGGGGAGGGGCAGGTGCTACGATTTGGCACTTTCAGGATCAATATGAATCACCAGACTCCCACCCACCCACACCCCTGCCCCATCTTCACATACACCACACATCACTGGGCAGGCAGGTATGGGCGTTCCCACGTGGTGATGACCTTATTAACCAATCCTAATTTATGACGTCACACATTCGAGCTAGCAATTACGGGGCGCTTAGTGTCTATGGGCAACACAAATTGGTTTGACTGAAAGGGACTGTGATAAAATAGTTGACTTCTCCCCGAAATGTATAACCGACAACCTGAAGTTCTGGGTCCGTATGCATGGGCTGGTGCTAGCACCCTAACCGCGGCTAGGGTGGCACCACATGGCTAACGGTGGAAAATCCGCATGCATGAGCCGGTGCCAGCGCTAGCCGCCGACCGTAGCCTAGGCTAAGCTACCTGCTTTCAAGTCAAGTTTAACTGCAAGCCGCGCCGGTTAGTGTGCCGCCCGCTGATATATTAGAGCCAAATCTATTCAATGCTATCATATTTAACAGAATTACATACTCAATAAATGAAATTTGGTCAAATTAAACCCAAAATCGAAGCGATATTAACGCCGCCGCCGCCGATTCGACAATATTGTTAAATAGCAGTGCTCGCCGGTAACAGGCTCAGAGGGATTTCCCAAATCTATAAATAAGTACACGGTTTGCTATCCGGCCCGGTTTGGGCATTGGCGCATACGGCTTGACCTAATTCACCAAGCCCCTCCTAGCCGCGGATAGCTACCCCAGAGCTAGCGTGTAGCACCGGCTACGCGTAGCACCAGCCCATGCATACGGCCCCAGACATTTTGCTGAAAGCGTCAGCATGAGTTGCAAGCCTTTCAATGCAGACTTTCAATGCAAGTAGAAACATGAGTAACCAGGAATCGTTTGAAGAGAATTCGTCTCATAGTCATATCATGAGTTCATTTGGAAACCAGATTGGACCGAGACGTAGCTCAGGCGGTAGAGTGTCCACCTTTGAAACTGTTGGTCATCCCATCGATCCTTCTCAGTGGAATCATTTGCAGTTTGGTCTATTTTCCGTTCCAACCAGTGGTCCACAACTGGTTCATCAAAGGCTGCGGTATGTGCTGTCCTGTATGTGGGAAAGTGCATATAAAAGACCCCTTTCTGCTTATCGTAGAAGGCTTCCTCAAAAGAAATGTCAGAATGATCACATGTTTGACATCCAATAGCCGCTGATAAAAATCATGTGCTTTAGAGGTGTCCTTAAATAAAACAAGCTTCAGAGTTTGTAAACAGGATTGGGGCTTTACATCCTGGCAACATCTGATGTCATGATAGAAACAGAACGATACCGCCTAGTACCAATGTGTCCTCCGGTGTCTTTACAGTTTATTTGTTTGTTGCTGTTTTGCGTCCTAGCAACACTTAAGGTCATATCAGGACGGGTACCGACTTGTGACAGTGCGCACTCATGGTGACTTTATAGTGCTGTGCCACTGGGAAACCAGACCGCTGGCACCATGATCTGATATCCCACTCAGTCACATTATCATGGCAATGAGCACACCAGTCCTTGCCCTGTCCTAATAATGCCGAGCGCCTGGCTAGGAAGTGACAAGTATCAATTTTAAAGTCATTGGTTTGACTCGACCAGCATTCGAACCCACGACCCCACGATCTACCAGCACGGGAGACGGACGCGCTAACTCATTCGGCCATCCCGTCTGGTCCGGTGTCTTTATAGTGTTGTCTCATTAAAATACTGCAATGTGCTGTCAGCATCATAATACGAGATGACTTTAAAATTGACGTGGCACTTGGCATTACTGGAACAGGGCGAGGAGCAGTGAAATGAAGAGGATCAATTGTCCATGATTGAAATGCCCATTTTTTAATCAGCCAAACACACACAAAAAGTGACATTATTCTAATGCTCAGCCATGTAGTTCTTACCCATATTCCCAACACCAAGTTACATCTTTGTTACATTATTGGCTTGGTTCGGTGAGGATTCGAACCCACGATTTGAATTGAACACTGCACCCCCCCCCCCACCTCCACACCACACACACAGTGAGACAAGTACCACAGAACAACCTACCAACGAACACGTGGATTGAATCAGATTTAAAAGCATATATACATTTTTTTTAACAGACACACACAATAGACACAGCAGCCACAAACATAAATTCAAAACCTAACTGCACAGTATAAGTTTTTCTAGGATGAACCTCAAATTTACTTTGCTTGTTGTTTTACATCCTAGCAACATCTAAGGTCATATCAGGACAGGTACCGACTTGTGACAGTGCGCACTCATGGCAACTTTATAGTGCTGCCCCACCGGGAGACCATGCTGCTGGCACCATGACTTGATATCCCACACAGTCACATTATCCTGATAATCTGCAAACCAGTCCTTGTCCTATCATATTAATGCCGAGTGCCTGGCTAGGTAGCGACAAGTATCAATTTAATAAGTCATAGGTTTGACTCCTCTGGGATTCGAACTCCCCACCTTCCGTACCGGAAGCCTGCGCTCTACCGATTAGGCCACCGCGTCCGGTGGCTGAAGCCTATTTTCTGCAGTATCTTTATTGGTATCCAGGCAACGAAATGGAAGTTTTCAGGACACCCTGCAGCAGATTCCGACCTCGTGCCTCGATATTGCATAAACAACGGGCATCTGCATGAATAGTGAATGTACACGAATTAGGCTTCATATGACTCAAGCCTAGGTCACACATACCTGGATCAGGGGCCGGACGAGCCCCGACCCATGATCCGGCGTGGTCCGTGGCGATCCGGCGTCATCCGTGACTGGTCCTTGGTGATCCTTGGCTGGTCCGGCCTCATCCAGGGTCAGCCCTGGATGTTTTAAAATGCTTAAAACATCCGGGACGATCCGGGGAATATTGGAATCCGGGCTCGATCCGGCATCATCCGGGTGTAATCAGTGACTCATCCGGGTAGTCCGGGGGTAGTCTGTGGCCCGCTCGGGGCAGTCGGGGTGTTTTTGAAAACGGATGAGCCATGTTTTAGCCACGGTTTAAACCCAGACCAGCTACGTACTAACCCGGACTAGCCCCGACAGAGCCACGGACCACTCCCGGACAAGACCCGGACAAGTCGGATGACCACAGATTAACCACGGATTGCCAGGTTTACCATGGATCAGCCCAGGATGAGCCCGTTCTTGTATATATATATAGCAGGAGCAAGTCTGGGACTGATCGTGACTACTCTGTGGATACACCGGGTAGTCTGGGGGTGGTCCCGCTCAGTGAGGGGTGATCCAGACTGGCTCGTCCGGGTAGGTGTGAGAGCGAGCCAAAAAACGACCAAATACCCGGGGCTGTCCGGGGGAATGGTCCGGGGTGGTCCAGCTAAAAATCCGGGGCTAGTCCGTGTAGGTGTGACTTGGGCTTTAAGAGCCGTCCAAAGTTATCAACATTTTCACGGTCGTACAAAGCATACAACAGGGGGGAGGGGGCTGACAGTAAAGTATGACTTTTATCGTTCAATAAAAATATTTATATTTTTCAGCAACTTTTGTTGTTGTATATTAGACCACCACATCCAGTCACTGTAGATTAGTTGATTAAGCAGGGGAAAGTTCAATTGTGGACAATTGGTCTTCTTCATTCCACTGTTCCTTTCCCTTTACTACAATGCCAAACAACAGGATAGGTAGCAATAAGTATCAATTTTTAACCTTTGACCCGACCAGGCTTCGAACCTGAGGGTTTGAATCCCATGACCTATGGAAGGTGGGCGTTCAGCTCATTTGGCCACCCCATCTGGGCCTGTAATCAAATGTTGGTGTGTACTACTTTGTACTACCTTGAAAATGTTGACAACTTTGGACGGCCTCTTAGCTGATCTGCTGCTCCTGCAACACAATTCCCACCTTTAATATACAGTCCCGGTGTGTGTGTGTTTTTGTGTGTGTGTGTGTGTGTGTGTGTGTGTGTGTGTGTGTGTGTGTGTGTGTGAGTGTGAGTGTGTGTGTGTATGTGTGAGATTATCCTGAAGGACATGTGCATACGTACCTGCTAATTGCTTCCTAAGGCGGCTTATTCGAGACAGAACTGTGTTGTTATAATTATTGAATACAACAGCAAGACGCCATTTGTATTTAACGTCACTCAGCAGCAGTCCGCCACCTGCAATTAATGGTGTCCAGCACCAGGACGCCACCTGCATTCAATGCAGTCAGCACCAGGATGCCACCTGCATCCAATGCAGTCAACAGCAGGACGCCACCTGCATTCAATGCAGTCAGCAGCAGGACGCCACCTGCATTCAATGCAGTCAGCAGCAGGACGCCACCTGCATCCAATGCCGTCAGCAGCAGGACGCTTTAATTTGGAAAAAAAACCTAACATGTTCTTTCATTTAATAAGTAACGGATTGCATCCTAGCAAAATCTAGGATATCAGGACACATAATGGCGGCTTTATAGTGCTGCCTCGCTGAACTACTTCGCCACGTGCATCACGATAAGATAACCCATTCGGTCGCATCGATCATTCTCATTCTGAACCAACCAGTTCTGCTCTATCCTAGTTAATATCCAGTGCCAGGCGAGGTGGCGTCAAGTATGAATTCATTCATTGTCTGTGCAAACAGTTGCTGCTTTTCGGGTCTGAGTAGATTGTGAGTAGAGGCGCAGAGACCAGTGTAGCTCACGGCTGAGAAATGGGATTAGGGATTAGTGTGTGCGCATGTGTGTGTGTGTGTGTGTGTCTGTAGGTACCAGAAAATGTAAACAGAAAGCAACAGCCAAGGTCATCCAAGATGGCCGCCGTGGGCAGGGAATGAATTTAAAAAGCTGTGAAGATTGAATAACGGGATTACTACAGAGAGCTGAGAGCAGGCCGGGGGTAAGGCCGCTGGGTGGCAAGTCGCAAAAGTAGGTTTTTGTGAAGATTATACGTTGTTTTCTAATTTGATTGGTTGGTTGTTGGAGTTTTACGTCCTGGTAACATCGATCATATCAGGACAGGTACCGACTTGTGACAGTGCGCACTGATGGTGACTTTATAGTGCTCACCCACTGGGAGACCAAACTGCCAACACCATGACCTGATATCCCACTCAGTCACATTATCCCGACACTGAGCCAACCAGTCCTTGTCCTATCCTAATAATGCCCAGTGCCTGGCGAGGAAGCGACAAGTATCAATTTTTAAGCAATTGCTTTGACTCGACCACCGTTCGAACCCGTGCGTTCGAATCCCACGACGTACCAAAACGGGAAACAGACGCTCAAGTCATTCGGCCATCCCGTTTGGTCTTTTCTGATTTGAAGTTATATTAGGTGGGTATCGATTTGCAAAAATGGAGACTACTAGTGGCTTAATAGTGCTGCTCCACAGATATACCATGCTGCCAGCACTTTACGCTTTACACAAGATATAACATATCACTCAGTCACAGTATCCCATCATTGAGTGAGCCAACAAACCAGTCCTTGCCTTATCCTAGTAATGCTGAACGCCATGCAAGTTTACGCAACAAGTATCAACATATGTTCCAAGTTCCGCCTGTAGCTACCTACCCCAGGAAGGACATAGGCTGCAGCCGGGTCACAGCTTCAGCTTACCCAGTGGAAGGTGTGTGTTTGTGTGTGTGGGGGGGGGGGGGGTAATGAATACGCATACACAGAGCAGTATTTTACCTAAAGTAAAATATTTGCTAGGATGATTTCATTGTAATTTACATTATAAACAAATGTATGGTAATAATGGTACCAAGTTTGGTCACCAGGAGGCATGTAGTTGTAGGTGCAAAGAGAAGTTAAAGCATAAGGTCTAAAGTAAAGGATAGGGATGGGAGGGGTACCAACCCCAACTTCCGGTATGTAAGCTGAACTATGACCCCAACCGTGCTGGGTCACAGGTTCAGTCCTCAATGAGGGACCAGCAGAACTCATAACACCCATATTTTGATTTGACTCGGCCGGGTATCAAACGCACGTCCTAAAACAGTAAGCGGACACTGCAATGCAAATGTCACTCATCCAGCCTGATCGTGCCCTTTGTAATACACTATAAGTAGGGATGAAAGTGGTCTCCGGCAAAAAAAGGTAGAAGTCGAAATTATTAAGCCGATGGCGAATTTTCGACGCGAACAAGGAGCTCTTATGAAATGGGTTTTATTCAAACACGGTAGTCATCAAGTTGCAATAAGGGTTCACGGGCATGATGTGAAGTAGGTAGTAACATAGTCAGGATAATGCAAGTATCAGAACAGTAAGAAGTCAATAGCGGCAGTAGGCCAGTAGGTTGTATCAGATGGACAATAGTCAATGTACAGTATCAGTTATCAAAGTCAATGATGGAGCATGCAGGTCTAAGAGTCAATGTTCAGTAGGTATGAATGTTGGATCATGCCGTAACTCGAGTCGACCCCTCAACCCTTATCGGATTTTGTTCGTTGTTGTGGGGTGGGTGGCGGCTGAGTCGGAGGCGAGCTGCTCGTGTGACTGCCTAGGTGGAAGTGAAAGTCTCATGGCTGGTGGGGTTTTGAGGAAAGGCGTGGATGACGTCACGAGTCTCGCGGGACGGGGGTTCGCGAGAATTCCGGTAGGGAATGGTACGGGATTTGAACCCAGGGGGGGGGCGCCACTGTACCGAGACCTTGGTCGGGCGCAAATTACGGGATGCGAACCCAGGGGGGGGCGGCACCGTACCGACACCCTGTTCGCGCGCAAATTGCGCACGGAGGAGGGCCACCATGAAGAAAGCTATGGGATCTGAACCCAATGGGCGCCATCGTACCGACACCTTGTTCGCGCGCAAATTACCCATGGTGGCGGGCCACCATGAACAATTTCCCATGGTGGCGGGCCACCATGAACAATTTTCGACGCGAACAAGGAGCTCTTATGAAATGGGTTTTATTCAAACACGGTAGTCATCAAGTTGCAATAAGGCTTCACGGGCATGATGTGAAGTAGGTAGTAACATAGTCAGGATAATGCAAGTATCAGAACAGTAAGAAGTCAATAGCGGCAGTAGGCCAGTAGGTTGTATCAGATGGACAATAGTCAATGTACAGTATCAGTTATCAAAGTCAATGATGGAGCATGCAGGTCTAAGAGTCAATGTTCAGTAGGTATGAATGTTGGATCATGCCGTAACTCGAGTCGACCCCTCAACCGGATTTGGGAGGGGGCGAGTCGAGGAGGAGAAGGCCGTCCTGGGTACGTAGGTGAAGACGGCGGCAGATCGCCAGTTTCCGAGCCGCCGCAGCTGGTCGATGGTGGTTCCTGCTTCAACGGAAGCCTGGGCCCCACCTCTACGGAGGCTGTGGAGGGTGTATGAGTTCGGGTCCGGGGTGCGCAAGTGCAGGAGAGCGGTCCTGAGGGCGGCGGTGAGGGCCACGGCCGTCAAGGGTCGCCCGTCGGGAAGGAGCAGGGCGGGAGCATGGGGCGTGGTGTTAGTAGAGCGTCTGTATGCCCGCCAGGCTCGGACCGGGCAGAGTCGGGAGTTGAGGGTGGGTCTGACCGTGATGGAGAAGGCCTGATCCGGGGTTGCGGTGGTCTTAGTCGTGCGGACTCGGATGAGCAAGAGGGGGCCTGTGTCGACCACGTCGTCGGCTCTGATGGTGTGGCCAGGGTCGCCGGGACGTCCGGTCCTCAGGAGGTTGCCTTGTCTGAGCAGGGTAGCATACCCCAGGAGAACCGCAGCCGTGAGGACACGGCCGCTGGGGCCCGCCGACCGGAAGTAGGTGACGACGTCCTCGAGCATGGGAGGGGTGATGGGTGGAGCCTGCTTGGGAGTATGGTGTGATGAGCGGGCTACCCCCCGCTTCACGAGGGAGACAGGGTATGTATCGAAAGCGGCGGTGAGTCCCCCCACGAGGCGGACCCAGGTTCTGGCCCCGCTGATATAGTTGAGGACGGCTGATGGTGACCTGAGGGCCTCATTCAGGGCTGCGATGAAGGCCATCACATGGTATTGTGAGGGGCGAGTGGGGTCGTATCGTAGGTCGCGGGAGTGCTGGATGTACCGCGCCACCTGTCGGGCCTTGTTTTTCCACGTCCCGGCCGCGAGACCGGCGGTGAACAGGGCTGTGATCCGTGCGTCGTCGTCTGTCGGGGGACCTGGGGATAGAAAGCAAATATTACTATCCCCAGGTCTAGATGGTGGCGGGGATGACAGTGGTGCAGTGGCGGGTGCGTACTCGCGTGAGGCCGAGTCGCTGGCAGATGGTATGGGCCCTCTCTCGGGCGAGGTCGTCGAATGGCGCGCGGCTGAGTGCATCTGCGAGAATAAGTTCCTTCCCGGGTTTGTGTACTACTTCAATGTTTGTGGAATGCAGTGCCGCGAACCGCCATAACTCTCTGGCGCAGGCGCAGAGGACGGGGTCTTTTCCGGCTCCCGTTGTGAGTACCGACTGGGAGGTCTGGTTGTCGGTGTTCACGCGTATCGTGTAGTCGTGCGGTCTCTGGGGCGCGAGGGCGTGTAGGGCGACGATCAGGTTGACGGCTTCGAGGCGGTTTATATGGTGTCCCACGGCGAGGTATTCTGGTCGATATGCCTCGGTGTAGTAGGCTGTCTCAGAGTGGGCTCCGCCAGCCCTCAGGGATGAGTCGCATTCTATTACCCAGACTCCTTTGTTGTCGGGATTTAGTAGGACTATGCCGTTGGTGGTTCTGGCGTAGTCGGAGAACCAGAGGAGGTCCCGTATGAGGTCGGTTGTTACGCGGTGCTTTCCTGTGCGGGGGGTGTCTCGAAGGGTCGACAGAATTCTGTTCATGAATCGGCGGGCTGGGGCGACGCATTTTGCGACGTATTGGAGGCGGCCGACTATTCTCTGTAGGGTGGTCCTGGTGATCTTGGTCCCGGCAGCAACTTGGCTACACTCGGAGACTATGTCGGCGAGCTTATCATCAGGTATGCGAACCGTCATTTGTTGGGTGCATACCTCGTATCCGAGCCACTCTAGTCTGTGGGTTGGAGGGGTGCATTTTGTGGGGGAGAGAGACAGTCCCAGGATCGCCATTATGCGTATCATGTCGGTGTATGCGGCATCAGCCTTTGTCTTGGTGGGCGCTGCTCCGACGAAGTCATCTAGGTAGCAGAGGACGTGGTGACCCTTGCGGCGGAGGAGGTAAACGACTGCGTTGGTGGTGCGTGCGCATGCCATCGAGGAGGTTCTGCACCCGAAGGCTGGGGCTACGTCAAAGTAGGTCTTGGAGTCGACGGTGATCCCGAGGAGGGGGACGGAGAGGGGGCAGGTGCGCAACTGTCTGTAGGCTCGGGCCAGGTCTGCTGACCAGAGGTAGCAGTCCTGGCCGAGCCTAGTCACCTCGCCAGCCAGGTCCGAGATGCCGGGAAGAGTGTATGTCGTTGGCCTGCCCTGGAAGTGCCCCTTCCGTATCCCCGCGTTGACACTGGCCCCTCTGGGGTAGCTTAAATCGACGATGACCCGCCGCTCGTCAGTATTTTTCTTTGGGCGGGTCATGACGGGGCTGGTCTGTGCCCATGGGGTGAATGGGGCTGCGGTGAAGGGTCCAAGTAGGGCGCCATGGGCCGCCTCCTTTTGGACATATCTGCGTATCCACCGGAAGTGGTCAGGGTCCTCCGCGTGGTTGGCGACGGCTGGTAGTGGTGGGTCGTCGGCCGTATAGTCAGTCGGCCAGCCGAATTCCAAGAAGTCGACGAGCTGTGAGTCGTGATAGCCTGTTAGGTGCTTCCGCCACATGGGTATGTTGAGGGCCGAGGGTACGGGGACTCTGGCCGATATGTGGTTGGGGAGGCCCGTTGCGCGTACCCGGTTGTATATCAGCAGGTATGTTTTGTTGCTCCATACTTCAGGGACTGCCGTCGGCCAGATCCTCATGAGGGTTGTTCGGTACGTTATTGGAGTGTGGGGGGGGTCATATGGCGGCGCCGGCTCGGAGTCGTCATCTGCGATGATCTGGTCGATGTCCTCTGCCGCCTGTGCTTGTTGGGTGCGTCGGAGCAAGTCGTCGTCCCGCTCGTTGGTGTTGGCTCTGTCGGTGCCTCCGTGCGCGATTATGATGGGGGTGGGGTTAGGGCGGATGCGCCCTATCCTGTGGCTGCCGTGGTGATCAGTGCATTGGACGGGGACCTTGGTCGGGCGCGAATTACTGGATGCGAACCCAGGGGGGGGGCGGCACCGTACCGACACCCTGTTTGCACGCAAATTGCGCACGGAGGAGGGCCACCATGAAGAAAGCTAGGGGATCTGAACCCAATGGGCGCCATCGTACCGACACCTTGTTCGCGCGCAAATTGTGTGCCCTCCACCTAATGTGGCCAGTGTGCCCAACAGTTCCCCCTCTAGTTAAAGGGCCACTAATATGACCAAGGAGGAAGTCAATGCCAAGATCCAGCAAGCAATTGGACCACACAAAGATCTCCCGGTGATCGTAAAGAGATGCAAACTTCAGTGGTATGGCCATATTTCCCATTCATCAGACCTAGCGAAAACCATCTTGTAAGGCACACTGAAAGAGGGGGGGAAAAGCAAGGTGGAAAAAAGGAAGACATGGAAAGAGAACGTCAGAGATTGGACACGCGTGGAGTTTGACAAGTCCCAAAGGGCAGTGGAGAACAGGAAATAAAATGGAGAAAACTGGTTGCAAAGTTATTTGTGTGCAACAATCCCTCGGGGTTGAGGGATTGATCATGATCATGATCATGATCATGATCATGATCATGGTGATGATGTTGTTGATGATGAACATGATCAATACAACTCTACTTATTCACAATTAACCTGATCAAATATGACTATACACGGTTTGTATATCTTGAAACAACTTATAGTTCTAAGTGCAATGTTACAACTTACAGTTCAAGCTGCATAGTTCGATGAAATCATCAAATTTTCGAAGCCAGATGATTTATTTCCAGTTGATTCTACATATGCAACTGATGCACTTTTGAAGTATGTGCTGCTGCATGTAAGGGAGCATGACGTCATTTAATAAAACCTGTTACTGCTGAACCCTATGTGCTAAGAGCTTTGACGAGCACACCAACAATAATGTGGCATGTTTACACTTCAAAGATCTCCAAAGTAATTCATTTTAAAGCAAGGTTACTTCAATCTAAAACAATGTAGATTATAACAATGAACTTAACATATTTTATTTATTTATCTCAGGAAATGACAGAAACCCAAAACCATCGGACTATGCAACTTTAATATTTCTAGAATTTAAATATTTGGCTAATATACAGTGATTATTCCTGTAAGAAATAAATGTTGAGATCATGTGACCAGACCTTTGAGTCGTTATCCGTCAGCTAATATCTTCATTGAAAAGGAAGGGTGGGGACTTTTAGTGGATGGCAAAGAATGAAAACATTTAGTCAGATCAGAGCATATATTCGCCATAGTCTGTTGCGAAGGTGTTAAGTGTTATCCACAGATACGCGCATTCCTTGTCAGGGGTACATGGGTTCCTCATTTAGGTGCCCAGAAGCCACCAAAGTGAAAGGGTTGTGCTAGAGTGTCATCATTTAACTTAGGTGTAGAGAGGTTGTGGTCTCAGTGTGAAGCTATTTTCAATGTACTAAAATGATTATGACTACAATTTCTTACATTTTAGTTGAAAAACTAAAATTATATCAAGATGGTATATTCTAAATCCATATCATATCAAAACTATGTTGGACTGGGCGTGATGGACTAATCAGTTAGAGTACTCGTTGCTCTTATAGGAGGTCATGGGTTCGATCTATTGCTGAGTCAAAGCTAAGACTTACAAGATTGATACGTACTTTGCCTCGTAGTTCATCTTAGTAGGGTACTACTACTAGAACAAGGATTGTTTCTCTCCATGTCTGGTTAATGCAATATACCCCCCGCCAGTTAAGCTAGTGACATCTATCGGCAGAATCTGGAACCACTCTATTCGGGTACTTTCCCCGAGTGCCTGTGATTTCACATGCTATATCTCCGTAAAGAATGCATGGACAAATAATAAAATGCCTGATTATATTCAGATATTCATATCGCAACAGGCATCCAGCTCTTATCCTTGTAATATATATTTAGTAAAACTAAAAGACAACTATATTGTATTTTTCTTCTGGAATTTCACTGCCGCTCTCTTCATGTGTATTACACCCCACCAGTTAAGCTAGTGACATCTATCGGCAGAATCTGGAACCACTCTATTGGGGTACTTTCCAGCTTAACTGGTGGGGTTCGGAACATGGTATAGGTGGCATGGTATCTAATGGGCAACACTATTAAGTGCGCATAGCCATGAGTCCATATGTGACCTTAGTTGTGGCTAAGAATGAAAACCTTCACAAACAAGCAATAGTCAAATGGATCTAGTCGATCCCCTCCCCCACCTCCCTAAGCAATTATCTGGAACCTAATACATACAAGTAATAGCGTCAGTCACCGTCCCTAGAAATCGGTGTTCTCAACAATCTGAACAATTTGATGCTCAGAAGCGGGTTGGGAGGGGTAAAAATCATGTTCCGACTGCTTTCTGAGCTATATATGTGATGTATAAGCATTAT
>CM059193.1:18075736-18103668 GCA_030323885.1 Branchipolynoe longqiensis | reverse complement strand
TAGGTTTGCGTCCTCCTTATAAACATGTAATCCCCTCCCAACAAGCACTCTGCCTGGCAACACAATGCTAAGTCTTCGGTGGTTGGTTGGTTGTTTTCTTACGTCCGAGCAACATCTCAGGTCATATCAGAGACGGGTACCGACTTGTGACAGTGCGCACTCATGGCCACTTTATAGTGCTGCCCCACTGGGAGATCAGGCCGTCGGCACCATGACTCAATATCCCACTCAGTCACATTATCCTGACACTGAGCTAACCAGTCATTGCCCTATCCTATTAATGCTGAGCGCCAGGCTAGGAAGCGACAAGTATCAATTTTTTAAGTCATTGGTTTGATTCGACCGGGAACTGAACTCCCGACATTCCGGACGGGGCGGCCTGCACTCTACCGATTCGGTGCGCGAGGCGGGGGGGGGGGGGGGGGGAGGCAGGGGGGGGGGGAATGGAGCTTTGCGCCCTCCTTATAAACATGTAACCCCCCACCCTCTCCCCAGAAGCACTCTGCTTGGCAACACAATGCTAAGTGTGCGGTGAGTAGGCTTAGCTATTTTTGCGCCCTCAATAAACCCTCACGTGCACTGAAGTACACTTTCCACTGAGGCTGGATTAACTGCAAATTGTTCCGGCCATTGGACAAAAGAAAACCGACATGTTCATGCGAGTTGTAAACACGAAATGATCCGTCAGATTCGGCGACGCGCAAACTGGCATGCCCTACATACACCTACCGACAGTCACCTTCATGGGTCGTACGTACGTCCACGTATACCGAGAGGGGTTGTCGATATTTTGTGTGCGTGTCAGTCCTGTGGGCATCGTTAAAGCTGTAGGAGTCCGATGAAAGCGTAACATTTTCTAAGTTAAAAGTTCTTGGATATATTTGATCATACATATCAGGGACAGTCAAGTAATGAAAGCAGTCTTTGTCACATCGCGACCGACAGCATGATGATGATGACATATCAGGGTATGACATTAACTTTTCCCCCCACTTGCCCGATTGGGCAAGTGACTGAATTTTCTACTTGCCCGAGTGCCAAAACCTCTTTCCCAAGCCCAAGTCTGCCAATTGAAACTGAAATCTGCTGGCTAGCTAACTAGGCTAGTTGGCTAGCTAACTAGGCTAGTGTCACTAGGCTAAGCTTAGTGCCCCTTGCCCAGTTAGCTTAGTCTAGTGTCTCCAGCCTAGTTAGCTTATCCTTGTGCTCCTAGCCTAGTTAGCTTAGCGTAGCCTAGCTTAGCTGTCAACATTCTGACACCATATCTTCTATTGATGCCATGCTAGGCAGTGACAAGTTTTTTAAGTCATTGGTTTGGCTCACCCAGGGCTTGAACTCACGACCTACCGCATGGGAAGCGAGCACTGAGCACATTCAGCCAACCTCGCGCGGTGTCCGAATCGGTAGAACGCCGGCCTCGCGTGTGGGACATCGGGAGATCAGCATTAATTGTTTTTTTGGGGTTTTTTTTAGGCTGTGTTCATACTGTCCATAGCATATAAGCTCGAGTACTCGGGCTTGTTTTCAATGCTGGCAAGCTGTAGTGGTGGAGTTGTCTTATCACACAGTATTAGCTGATAAGGTGTTTGATTGCCTGTATTACAGTAGGAGGTAAGTGGTTGCTTAGTATGGTTAGTAGTCTATGTTAGTGTTTTTGTTGTTGATTTTCTTGGTCTATATAGATATATATTTTTTATTTTTTCTACTCCTATTACTAGACTAGCCTACTCATAGTTACATATCATAGGCTTGCACGTGTTTGTTAGGTGTGTTATCTGGTTAATTTTGGCATGGTTACCTTCCATTGGCCGTCCTGCTGGTGGGCCGTGACATATCACATGCCTCCTTGCATTGCAGCTTAGTGGGGGTTTCCTAGCCTTATTTTGCACAAATATTTTTTGTATGTTTTTAGGTCAGGAATTTGTCGTTCCTTTGCCCTTTGGGCATTCCATGCCTTGGCAGCCATTTCCAGTATGCTCCTTTCATGAGCTTTGATTTGGCTTCTGGTCTGCCTTAGTAGTGGCACGTTATTTGCTCTAGTGTTCCTTTGTGGTTTCATTAGGAGTTTAATGTCTTGACTGTAGTCATATGCTAATGTTTTGATGTGAATTATTCTCCTATTTTCTAGTAATTTTACTTTAGTTCTTTTGTGTATGTCATAGGTGGGGTGCAGTTTGTCTACTCTTAGACAGATAGGGCAAGGACGGGTTAGCTCAGTGTCAGGGTAATGTGATTGAGTGGGATATCAGGTCATGGTGCCGGCAGCCTAATTTCCCTGTGGGGCAGCACTATAAAGTCACCATGAGTGCACAATGTCACAAGTCTTACCCGTCCTGATATGACCTTAGATGTTGCTGGGACGTAAAACTCCAACAACAAACCAACCAACTCATTCAGCCGTCCTGTCATGCGTGACTCCTTTCGCAACTGCTGACATAATGCAGTGTCCGCAATGATAATAATAATGATAATAATAATAATATAATAATAATAATTTTTAAAAATATAAGCCTTCCTGTTGGTATCACATTTTGTCCGATTTACTCAGAAAGAGGCGCCAAAAGCGAATCGAAAGCGAGGCTCGGATGAGTAGCCGGCCAATGGATGGGTTATGTCCCACGTGATGCCAGCGTTCGCCGCAGCGTGGTGGGCGCCTCGGCGTGACGTCACAGTCACGTGACTGACGTGTTAGCGCCTCGGGCTTCGCAGAGCAGGAAGGGATCATTTTACACGCGTTGTTATTGAATGTCAAGGTCGTTGGTGGTTGCCGTCTGGGAATCTCCATGGTGTTGGACAATTGTGGGAAGCGGCCGGGATTGTAAGGAGTGTACAGTAAAACCTCTCTAAATCGACCGACCATGGGACCGACTTTAAATGGTCCATTTAGGGAGGTGGTGGTTTAGGGAGCTTTTCATTTTGTTACAATGGCGATCATTTGGGCCCCCAAATAAAGCGATTGATATAGGGGAGTGGTCGACCTGTGGAGGTGTTCTGTTAGAGAGGTTTCACTGTAGTTTAAAAGCCGCATATTTCGATGAAAGCGTAAAATTGTCTAAAACCAAAACACTGACCTAGATTTGATCCTACGTATTTAACTTAGATCCTGGTGTGCATGAATTGCTGCAATGGAGGAACACTAGGTCAATTTAATAGAACCTATCACTGCTGGAAGTGTACGGTGTGGAGCATTTCTATTTCATTAATATTATTAATAGCCGTGTCTGAAAACCATAGTATAATTACAGGTATTCTAAGTTCCGCTGATCCTTCAGAAGGGGCTAAAGCTGTGACCCGGCACGCCAGGTTGCAGCCTTCGGCTTTCATGGTAGAAGAAGGTGCGGAAGGTTGTAAATACACATACACAAAATTGTATTTGATCTAATGTAAAATATTTGCTATGAAATTTCCACTGCAATTTCCACTGCAATCTACATTTGAAACCAATGTATGGCAAAGTCCTACCATGTTTGGTCATATCGGGGGGGGGGGGGGTTATGCATGCAAAGTAAGTTTAACGCATAGGGTCTATCGTGAAGTACAGTACAACCCCGTTAAACCAAGCTCGGTTAAACCAAACGATCGGTTAATCCCAACTTTGTTCGGCGGCCCGACAAAATACTACCATTTATCATATAAAAAAGTTGGTTAAACCAAAGTCGGTTAATTCAAAGTATCAGTTAATCCAAACAAAATTGTCGGCCCCAGGCCACTTCCGGTATAGATAAACCAAACTGTCATTTGGTTTTAAGGTCATCTGAGACTTTTTTATATGATAAATGGTAGTATTTTGCCAGGTCGCCGAAAAAAGTTTGGATTAACCGATCGTTTGATTTAACCGAGGTTGGTTTAATGGGGTTAAACTGTATATACATAAAAAACAATAATCAGTGTCCATATACATTGTACATTCATAATGCACCCCCGTTTTTGCCAAAACCAAGTCAAAGTCAAAGCTCGGTTAAACCAATGATCGGTTAATCCAAACAAATTTCTAGGGTCCCTTCAAGTTTGGTTTAACGGGGTTATACTGTATATGGCTGGGAGTGAGTGGCACCAACCCCAACTTCGGTGTATATAAGCTGAAGCTGCGACCTGGCGATCTAGGTCAGAGCTTCAGCGCTTCCTGAGGGAGCAGCGGAAGTTGGAATACCCGTATTAGGTCTGACATAGACATCCGGCTATCTGCGCAGTCGCACACGGGTGGGTCGGTTACAAGGATGTAGAATGGGTGGCTTGTTTGTTTATTGGGGTTTTACATCCTAGCGACTGCTAAGTTTATATCAGGACGGGGATGTGAAGCAGGAAAGACAACAGGACTAGGCGCACTTGTCAGGCGGATGTGCCACGAGGTATGAGGTAGGATGTAGGCGGGAAGGGCACCGACAGTCGCAGAAGGGATTGGCACGTTGGAGATGGGTCTTGCGAATAAATTTTTATATCGTAAGTGCTTTGGGTGTCAGTGTAAACTAACACTCCACCACATTCTGCTTGAATGTGTGGATTTCATGGCCTTGATTGGTATATTGAATACCAATTTGATTGTAAATGGCATGCACGACCTCTTTACCCATGTAAAACACAAATAAATCTTCCTAAAAGCAACTGGGCTATATCGCCTCCTGTAATTTTGGTGGTTTTTTTTTGTGAGTTAGATTTCGCTGTCAGGCGACACAAGTTTAACCACTTCAAAATGTGCATTAGAGATGGTTTTTGCTATCATTTGACATGGATCTGACCATTTCTGAATTCCATTTAAATTTCAAGGTAGCCATATCAATGTAATTGATGAGACTGACAGAATACTCCTATTTGCTGCCACAGTGTTAAACCATCAGCAATCAATTAATCAATTGTTGGGGGTGTTGTAAATATTTATTTATCTGATTATAGCATTTGTCGGCGCTGGGGCACTAGTCTTCCAGGCATAAACTTTGACAGTTATTTACACAAACATGTTGTTAATGGAAACATGATTGATTGAGGTTCAGCCGAATTACTTTTAAAATTATACCTGTCAATACCTAGCTTGGCGTTCGGCATTACTAGGATAGGGCAAGGAGCATTGGAATTAGGAAGAGCAATTGTGGTGTTCTCTGTGGCGGAGTGGTTAGAGTGTCTGACTTTTTCTAGGTCGGACTCCTAATCTGAAGGTTGGTGGTTCGGTTCCCTGTGCCCCCCATCTCTGCCAATTTGGATTTCCACCGCTGTGTATATCTTACAACGTCATCAAAGGCCAGTTGCTCTCATACCATATCTATGTGGTGTGGGAGGTTAAAAATCCCTTGTGTCGGTAAAAGTGTAGACTCGGGCTTTCTATCGACAAACTGTCTAATGGTGAAAACAAGTCTATTCAGACTTATCCATGATAGGCAGTATAAATCTTCAAGAAAAAAAAAATTGTCCGCGATTGAAGTTTTCCCTGCTTAATCAACTAATGTACAAACACACACACACACATACACACACTACGATGCCCAAAGAATGTGTGCACTCTTTGTGTGAATTTGGGAGTGCTGCTCATGATGGAATTATTCAGGCGGGTTTAATGTCCTGGAATCTCTAGGCTCACAGAGAGCCGTCTGTCTGCATCTGTATTGGAGAATGTCTGAAGGGGTGTTTTGTCGTGGATGGAGTCTAGTGAATATCCAACTACACATCTGTGGTATGTAGCACTGAACAAATCACATTGGGTTTACCGTAATACCTCCACTGTAAGCCAAATATCTGTATGGGGCATATCGGGTTTATCGTAATACCGTCACTGTAAACTACATCTGAATGTGGCATATTGGGTTTACCGTAATACCTCCACTGTAAGCTATACATCTGTATGGGGGCATGTCGGGTTTACCGTAATATCATCACTGTAAGTCATATATGTATGGGCATTTTGGGTTTACTGTAATACCTCTACTGTACGCCATATATCTGTATGGGGCATGTCGGGTTTACCGTAATATCATCACTGTAACTAGTGTAAGTCGTATATCTGTATGGGTCATTTTGGGTTTACCGTAAGGCCGTCATTGTAAGCCATATATATGTATGGGGCATGTCAGGTTTACCGTAACACCGTCACTGTAAACTACATCTGTATGGGGCATGTCAGGTTTACCGTAATACCGTCACTGTAAACTACATGTGTATGGGGCATGTCAGGTTTACCATAATACCGTCACTATAAACTACATCTATATACGGCATGTCAGTTTACCGTAATACCATCACTGTAAACTACATATGTATGGGTCATGTCAGATCTACAGTAATACCTCCACTGTAAGCATATATCTGTATGGGTCATTTTGGGTTTACCATAAGACCGCCACTGTAACCCATATATCTGTATGGGGCATGTTGGGTTTACTAAAGGACCTCCACTGTAAGCCAGATCTACATGGGTGATATCACATTTACCGTAATACCTCCAATATTATCCATGTCGGTATGAGTCAAATTGAGTTACCGTAATACCTCCAATATATTATAAGCCCCATCTGTATGGGGCATGTACTTAGTGTAAAACCTGCACTACAACACACCCTGCACGTCTGGGCTTTTCATATGAGCTGCATCTTAGAACAATTAAAGTAAACCTCTGTTGTAAGTTGTTGTTTTGTAGGGGTCTTTTCAATTTAAAATGACCTCTGAACCCTGACTTAGATTTCCCTCCTTTCCGCATTTGGGCTAATTTGTCAATATAAGTCACATCTAGTGTGAGAAGCTTTACAGATTTATTTTGTGTTTGTGTTTCTCCCTCCACATACTTAGACTTCCGCAAAGGGATGACTCGTGCAGAGGATACTTGGACGGTTAGCCACCACCAAGGTCAAAGAATTAAAGGTCAAGACCAGGTCAAGTCTATACACGCATGGGGATCGGTATGCGGTGAAGTGTTCAGGGAGGCATCTAACCTAACCAGAGGCAGACCGGACCCTCCCGGGGTCTAGGCCTCACACACCCACACACCCACACACACACACACACACTCTCACTCACTCACACACACACACACACACACTCACACTCGCACACTAACCATAGACGGAATGAGCCCTCCCGGAGTCTAGGCCTCACACACCCACACCCACACACTCTCACTCACTCACACTCTCACTCACACACACTCACACTCGCACACTAACACACTAACCAGAGGCATACCGGACCCTCCAGGGGTTTAGGCCTCACACACCCACACACTCTAGCATATACTCACACACACTCACACACCCACACACTCACACACTCACACACACACTCACACATGCACTCACACGCACTCACACACACTCACACACGTTCATTAACTAACCATTTCTCTCCCACAAGTATATTCACTCACACACACACGCTCTGACCAACTGTCGCACACACTCACACACACTCACTCACACACACACTCACTCACACACTCACACACACACACTCACACATACACTCACTCTCACACACACACTCACATGTTCATTAACTCTGACCATTTCTCTTCCACAAGTATATACACTCACACACACACGCTGTGACCAACTGTCACACACACACTCACACACACTCACTCACACACACTCACATACACTCACACACACCCACACGTTCATTAACTGTAACCATTTCTCTTCCAGAAGTATATACACTCACACACACACACGCTCTGACCAACTGTCACACACACTCACAGACATACATATGCACTCTCGAACTCATTACCTCTCAATCAGTAGAGCGCAGGGTTCCCGTGCGGGAGTTTTATTCCCAGTCGAGTCAAACCAATGACTTATAAAATTGATACGTTTTGCTACCTAGCCTGGCACTCGGTATGAATAGGATAGGACAAGGACTGGTTAGCACAGCATCGGGATAATGTGACTGTGTGGGTTATCGGGTCATGGTAGCAGTGGCCTGGGCTCCCAGTGTGACAGGCAGCACTACAAATTCACCATAAGTGTGCACTGTACCCATCTTGATATGACTTTAATTGTTGCTAGGATGTAAAACACAAGTAAACAAAGCAAGACTTGCACCTGATTTAAAGCTGCATAGTCCGACGAAACATCAAATTTTCAAAACCAAACCAATTATCTAGATTTGATTTTACATATCTAACTTAGATACTGATGCACTTATTAAGCATTTGTTTCTGCGTAGAAGGCAATACTGTGTCAATTTAACAGAACCTGTTACTGCAGAAGTCTATGCTGTCAGAGTTTTGGCAAGCTTGCCAAAACTAATTTTCCATTTGCACTCAAAATATCTCAAAAGTTTACCATTTAAAATGAAAGTAACTTTGAACTAATGTAAAGTAGATACTAGCGATCGATCTAATATATTTATCTCGAAAAAAATACATAAATTCAAAACCATCAGACTATGCAACTTTAAGTGTAAGCGCGATGCAGTCCAACTGACCTAGTTTTTAGTTTCTCTAATGGTAGCTGTACACATTGGATGTAACTATAATCGACCAGATAATTGCACTCATACGATTTGGCACTTGCCGATGGCTTTCTTTGATTGAGTAATTGTGTGCGCAGTTGTTTTTTTCTATCTGGAAAAATGGCGTAGCTATTAAAGTTGCATAGTCCGATTGTTTTGAGTTTCTGTAATCTTTCTGAGATAAATATATTAGATCGATCACTAGTATCTACTTTACATTAGTTTAAAGTTACTTTTATTTTAAATGGTAAACCTTTGAGATATTTGAAGTGCAAACATAGACAATTAGTTTTGGCAAGCTTGCCAAAACTCTGACACCATAGACCTCAGTATTGCCTTCTCAGTATTGCCTTCTCCGGAGAAACAAAGTTCAATAAGTGCATCAGTATCTAAGTTAGATATGTAAAAATCAAATCTAGATAATTGTTTTGGTTTTGAAAATTTCATATTTCATTGGACTATGCAACTTTACGAAACTTAAAGATCACACATATATTTATATACAGATGTATATTTGTCGGTTTATTGTATTACATCCTAGCAACATCTCGGGTCATATCAGGATGGGTACCGACTTGTGACAGTGCACATTCATGGCGACTTTATAGTGCTGCCCCACTGGGAAACGAGGCCGCCGGCACCATGACCGGATATAATATAACTAAGACAGTAAATTTGAGATTTGTAAGGCAGCTGGGTCACTCACAAGCACACACATACTTTTTTACTTATATAGATCTATATTTTTTTTCTTGAAAATTGATATTGCCTATCATGGATAAGTCTGAATAGTTTTGTTTTCACCATTAGACAGTTGGTCGATAGAAAGCCTGAGCCTAGACTTTTACCGACCCAAAGGATTTTTTAATCTCTCACACCACCTAGACATGGTATGAGAGCAACTGGCCTTTGATGACACTGTAAGTTATACGCAGTGGTGGAAATCCAAATTGGCAGAAGTGAGGTGATATCTATATATTTTGGGTTTGTTTGCTTGTTAAAACCCAGACAAAAATGTGGCGGGATTTCGAAGTAGGGTAGGGGGTGATGTTTGGGTGGACAGGGAATGGGATGGGGGGAATTGTTGCGAGCCGACCGTGTTCGTGGAGACAGGGGGAGGGGTGATGAGGGAGGTGTGTGGAGGGAGGGGTGGGGGCAGGGTGTGTGGGGGGGGGCGGGTGTAGATGCGCATTAAACATGTATGTACCGGTAAGCAGTGGGTCGTGTAGATTAGTTCACACGGGCCGCTGATGTGTTGTGTTTTAAGGCAGGGGCAGGCAGGGGCAGGCAGGGGATTAGAATTGATGCACGACTAACACGGGTCCTTTGTTGTCAGACTGCTTCGCTCGGTCAATCTTCATTTCGTCTCGCATGTTCTAGCACTGTGTAGCAGTTAAAACGGCTACTAGCCGCTCGCCCGCCTCCCCTCCACTTCCACCTCCTCCATCTCCTCCTCTTCCTCTTCCTCCTCCTCTTCCTCCTTCTCCTCCTTCTCCTCCTACTCCTCATTCTCATTCTCATTCTCCCCCTTCACTCCCTTCTCATCCTTCTCCCTTCCTTCTCCTTCTCCTTCTCCTCCTTCTCCCCCTTCTCCTTCTCCTTCTCCTTCCCTCCTCCTCCTTTTTCCCCTTCCCCCCCTTCCTTCCTACCCCTCCTTTTCCACCTCCCCCTCTTTCACCTCCTCCGACTCCGTCCTGCTCCCCTCCCCTCCCTCCTTCCATCCTCTTCCGCCTCCTCTTTTACCTCCTTCTCATTCACCCTCATCTCCCCATCCTCCCCTCGTCCCTCTCCCTTCTTCTCTCGTCCCTTCCCCTCTTCTCTCGTCCTTCTCCCCTCGCTCCTTCTCCCCTCGTCCTTCGTCCCTCCTCGTCCTTCTCCCCTCTTCTTTCGACCCTCCCCCCCCTCTTCCCCTTCCCTATCACCTCTTCCCTAGTACTCTTCCTCGTCCCTTCCACCTCTCTTTCTCCCTCCTCCTTTTCCATCTTTGATTATATCCCCGCCCCTCCCAGCCGCCCCCCCTCCCTTCCTCGCCCCCCACCCCTCCTCCCTCCCCTCCCATCCCTCCTCCTCAAACAAACAATCCTCTCCCCACCCTACCCTCTACCCTCCCCCTCCCCTCCCTCCCTCCCCTCCTCCCCCTACCCCTCCTCCCCTACACCCCACCCCTTCCGCTAAACCCTCCCCTACCCTCCCCTCCCCCCCTACTCCTCCCTCCCCTCCCCTTCTCCCCCCTCCCCCGCCCCCCCTCCCCCTCCCCTCCCCCCTTTCCCCTTCCCCTCCCCTACCTCTTCCCCTCCGCCTCCCTCCATTCCTTTCCTCTTCTCCTTCTCCTTCTCCTTCCTCCTTCTCCTTTCTCCTTCTCCTTCTCCTTCCCCTTCCCTTCCCCTTCCCCTTCCCCTACCCTACCCTTTCCCCCTACCCCTTCCCCTACCCCCCACCCTTCCCCTACCCTTTCCCCTCCCTTCCCCTTACCCCACCCCTACCCCTTGCCCTACCCCTTCCCCGCCCCGTGGCGTGTGGCGACGCGCTGCTCCGCTCCGCTCTGCGATCAGTAATGACGAGACTGGAAAGTGCCACATCCTGGTGGCCTCGTTGTGGGTGCCTGAGACACAACTGTGCAGCCTCACAATAATGAGCAAAAAGGCCATTACCTTAATTATAGGGCGCCATGTGTAATGAGCAATTGTCATCTTAATCTTTTAATCTTCACATGGCGGTGTTATTATATACTAGGGCAGAGGTTGCGGTTTTTTTACCACCCTCCTCTCCCTCGCGTGAAGTTGCTCTCCGCAGTGATTCACGCATCCCAAGATAAGGCGATTTCCCAGCGACCAGACGGGATGTGGCCGAATGAGTTGAATGTCCATCTCCCGTTTTGGTAGATCGTGGGATTCGAACCCATGGTCGAGTCAAATCAATGACTTTAGAATGCATACTTGTCACTTCCTAGCCAAGCACTCAGCATTATTACAATAGGGCAAGGACTGGTTGGCTCAGTGTCAGGATAATGTGACTGAGTGGGATATCTGGTTATGGTGCTAGTTGCCTGGTCTCCCAGTGTGGCAGCACTATAAAGTTGCCATGAGTGTGCACTGTCACAAGTTGGTATCCGTCATGATATGACCTTAGATGTTGCTAGGATGTAAAACAACCAACAAACAAAACATTTCTGCGTCTGTTGATTTATTGAAAGTAAATTATAATGATAAAGTTTAGTGTTTATCTCGAAAGCCGGTTGCATTTGGGCGGATGGGCCGAATGCTGTTGACTGCCCGCTTCTGATGCGGCAGGTCATAGGTTCGAACCCTTGCCGAGTCAAACCAGTTGCTTAAAAGATGCTCCCCCCCCCCCTCACACACTGCATTCTGGGATAGGGCAAGAAGCAGTGAAATACGGGAGATTGAAATTGTCCCTGATTAATTATCGAATATATGGGTTGTTCTCAGAAATTGTGTACTACATTTGTGACATGGAAACCAAAAGTGAAAACATTCCAAACAATAGCAGAAAACATTCCAAATAATAGCAGAATCCATGTTGCTATGAAGGTTTACATGTTGTGCATAGGTCAGAGTTGGAAAAAAACAGTTTCACTTTTTGATTTTGATCTTATGTAAATTGAGAAAAAATTAAAAATTATCTTTATAACATCCATCCATAACTTCATTTAAATTATGTCAATAACATCATTTTAGCACACGCAACAAATGCAAACAAGATTTGATTGATTACGGTTAAGCAAAAATGAATACAAAACCCCACCAAACACCACAACACCACCAACACACAACCACAAAAACCAACAAAACCCCAAACCACAAACAACAAAAAACAAAAAACCAAAAAAAACACAACAACAACCAACAACAAAAACAACCCCAAAACCCAAAACAAACCAACACAACCCCCCAAACACACACTATGTCTAACTAGTGAGTCACAAAATTGTACTTGTCGCTAGCTAACTTGGCGCTCGGCATTAATTAATAGGATAGGGCAAGGACTGGTTAGCACAGTATCAGGATAATGTGACTGGGTGGGATATCAGTTAATCAGACAGTACCCGTCAGTCCTGATATGACCTTAGATGTTGTCAGGACGTAAAACCCCAACAAACAAACAAACCAGCTGATGTGCCTCCACTGCGTGTACCTTTCTGTTTGGCAGGTTTTTGCGGAAGTAGCGGTTAGACCTTTAGTGAGGTTTGCCACCACCAGTGGGCGCTCGCTCTAATCAGCTAATCGCCTTAGACCACTTGATTCCTCCTGCATTGCTGCTCATGCCCAGCTTTAGCTGCGACGATCGCCCACGACGCGGTCCGATTCGCGTCGTGGCCGACTGCCTGGTGTGTACACTGGGTGAGCTGGTCATGGCCTGCTGCGCACATAGGGCCGATTATTTGTATTCAATGGAGCGATGCAGTATGGGGGGGGGGGGCGATAATCGGGGAGTTCCGCACGCTATGCGTCACCAAGAGACGAGATCACGGTTCCGAGTGCGCATCCGCTGAAAACGGCGTTCGCAGCAAAGCAAAGGTGTACGCCCATTGAGTTTGCCGATACGCATAGGGCAAAACTGCCATTTTATTCAAAATTAATAGAAATACATAACAATTTGGCCCAAACATGGACGGAAGGATGCAATATAATAATATAATGAATATGTTTAAGACACAACTCTTCAGTCACTTTACAGGCTGATGTTTACATCACCATTGATTAGCCATAAGTAATTCTTGTTCTAAATAGTAAAATGTCAAATGTGTCAACAACTTGTTTCAAAGAAACATATAACCAATATCTGATTAACCTTACTCATTTTCTATTTCTACATATGTCATTAACCATAGGATATAAATAAAAACGTGAATAAAATAAGTAAAACTGACTCTGGCTATGGCCCTAACACTAGTCTGAGTGCCCAGATTTATTTAAGTCTAAATGCACATGGCATAAGATGTGCTGATTATATTGATGTAAATGCAATGCTGGATAAAAGATTAATATCTTAATTTATTATATATAATTTTTTAGTTAGTGTTCTATGTTTCAAACAAGAGCTGAGATGAGCTGAAACTAGCACATTTCATAACTGCACCCAGTGTATTAGCATGTGCCATGTGCTTCTCGTGGGTTTGTTTTGCTTTGACACCTCCAACAATGCACCGCGTGGCTGGAACGGTGATGTAGTCGATTGTCAAACACAAAACTATTTAGTTTTATTTAGTAGCCGAATCGGTAAAGCGCAGGCGTCGCATGCGGGAGATTGGGAGTTTCGTTCCCGGTCGAGTCAAACCAATGACTTATCAAATTTATGCTTGTCGTTTCCTAGCCTGGCGCTCAGCATTAATAGGATAGGGCAAGGACTGGTTAGCGCAGTATCAGGATAATATGACCGTGTTATATATCGGGTCATGGTGCTAGTGGCCTGGTTTCCCAGCGGGGCCGCACTATGAAGTCACTATGAGGGTGCACTGTCACAAGTCGGTATTCGTCCTGGTATGACCTTAAATGTTGCTAGGACGTAAAACAACAGCAAACAGACAGAGTTGGGATTGGTTTTGTTCCCGGTGTGTGGCTGGTTCCCTGAGGGTGACTACCAACTCATGCACCAGGCATGCGCGCTATTCGGTAGGTGGTGCACGGGCAGCCGAGCCCACCCTCAAAGCCGCCGTGTGTAACCATGGCAACGGACACGCCGGAAACCGCCGCCACGCGTGTCAAGTGGAACGGTAATGAGTGTCTTCTGCCTCGGAAGATTTATAGAAATACATACATGTATATACATATATGTATATAAATATATATATATATTCTCGGTCACGAGTGACACTGACAGTGTAGCATCCCGGTTAGAACCGTGCCCTGGTGGGAGGGGGGGGGGGGGGGGCATACATCAAGTAAGCCACTCCATCAATACTAAAGTTGTAAATAAACATATAATTCCCTTCCGTGCCTTTTATACTCGCATAATGCTTATACATCACACATACATATATATATATGTATATATACATATGCTCTATAATCTATTATGGGAATATAAACAAGGACACTACCACCGAGCAGTTCTCCCCCTCTATTTACTCTACACCTGAATGTCATGTGACTTAGCTAGTACCCACTCCTATTCATTGAGTTACTACTACCCAACCTGCTATGCCTAGCTTAGTTCCTGCATCCACCACTGCACTGCCATCTGTGAGTGGCTCATGACTGCATGATACCAGCTGCGCCTGGTCACTACCACTGCTGCTCCCGCTCAGCAGGACGGATTTTAAATTGATGTATAACGAATTATTCGAGTATAAAGATATGTAAGGGAATTATTATCGTTATTGTTATACTCTGTAAGATCCAACACTGTACTGGTGGCGCCACCTGCGGCCTCCTCGCCTCCACCCGATGTAGAACAGTGTCACTCTCACCGGAGGATTTTTTATATGGGGGCTGATATGATCTTATATGTTGCCATGACGTAAAACTCCAAGAACCAACCAACTGTTATGTTATGTTATGAGACCGGTGTCGCAGTTTGAGCGCCCTGCCAGTTTCAGCTGACTGTCAGTTTCATGCGCATGCGTCAAAATCTAACAGCATCGTCACTAACCTTATGAATTTAATATAATGTTTTTGCTAAAGATGTTTTCTATATGTGTACCAAGCGATTTGTTTCTAGGTGGTGTGCTTTTAGAGATATTTCACTTTTCCTGTATTATCTGTATGAAGATTGCTCACGACCATTGACAATGCCTTTAGTTTGAAGGTGTGCGCAGTGCAAAACATTAGTTTTATTCAAAATAAATAGAAATCAAGAACCCTAACCTTATAAATTTAATATAATCTTTTTGGTAAAGATGTTTTCTATATGTGTACTAAGCGATTTGTTAATAGGTGGTGTGGTTTTAGAGATATTTCACTTCTTCTGTATTTTCTGTATGAAGATTGCTCACGACCATTGACAATGCCTTGAGTTTGAGTCTATGCAGTTAGCTGAAACTGGCCAGGCGCTCAAATTGCGACACCGGCAAGGCTAGGACTTCTAACCGGAAGTGACCTATTTTTGTTGTTGCGGCAAACCAAAACTGCCCTGTCCTTGCTAAGTCCGCCCCCCCCCCCCCCCCTCAGGCCCTGTTATGTTTAGTCTAGATAACGTTATCGGAATGGCTGGTTGGTGTTGACTGATTCCATAACCACGGGCCACCGAGGGTGGTGGCCCAATCGGTAGAGCGCATGCCTCGCGTGCGGGAGATCGGGAGTTCGGTTCCCGGATTAGTCAAAGCAATGACATATCAAATTGATACTTGTTGCTACCCAGCCTGCCGCTCGGCATTAATCGGATAGGGCAAGGACTGGTTAGCTCAGTGTCAGGATAATGTGACTGAGTGGGATATCGGGTCATAATGCCGGTGACTTCATTTCCCAGTGGGGCAGCACTATAAAGTCACCATGAGTGCACACTGTCACAAGTCGGCGCCCGTCAGGATATGACTGTAGGTTTGCCAGGTAGTAAAACTCCAACAACCAACCAACTAGATTCCATGACCTCGCCACCTTTCTATCTGAGGGGGAGGGCCAGGACTCGTTAGCTCAGTGTCAGGATAATGAACCTGGGTGGGTTATCGGGTCATGATGCCAGCTGCCTGGTTTCACGGTGAGGCAGCACTATAAATCCACTGCCGGGTGTGTAAACGCGCCCGGTCGCAGCTCTAGTCCCTCCCCAAGAACAAGTGGCTGCTTCTAATTCAGAATACATAATGTTTCAGCCCTTCAGTGTTATGTGTCTATATTTGCTTTAGAGAGTGGGTGTATGTACCTTATCACCTGTGTGAGCGACATAGACGGGTGGGTGTCGTTGGGGGTGTGTGTGTGGGGGGGGGGGGTCGTGGGTTCGAACCCCAACCAAGCAAGTCAAGTCAAAGACTTACAGAATTGATGCTTGTCACTACCTAGCCTCACATTGGGCTTTTATAGGACACGCCAAGGGCTGGTTTGCTATATATCAGGATAATGCGACTGAGTGGGATATCGGACCTGCAGTCACCATGACTGTGCACTGTGACAAGTCGGGAGTTGTTCTGATGTGACCTTAGGTGTTGTTAAGGCGTAAATCCACAGCAAGTAGGGATATAAGTAACCCTTGCACAGGGTACCAGATAGGATGGCCGAATGAGTTCGTCTCCCGTTTTGGTAGATCGTGGGAGTCGAACCCATGTGCTCGAACCCAGGTCGAGTCAAACCAACAACTTATAAAATTGATACTTGTCGCTTCCTAGCCAGGCGCTCGGCATTATTAGGATAGGGAAAGGACTCATTGGCTCAGTGTCAGGATATATGAACCTGGGTCGGATATCAGGTCATGGTACAGGTGGCCTGGTCTCCCAGTGAAACAGCACTATAAAGTCGCCATGCGTGTCCACTGTCACAAGTCAGTACCCATCCTGATATTACCTTAGATATTGCTAGGACTCCAACAACCAAACAACTTGCACAAGGTCCATCCACACTGCAGGTCATTCGCCTCCCATTGTGTGCATGTACCGGATGTAGTCCCCCCCCCCCCCCCCCCCCCATACCCTCCCTGCACCTCCCCGCCCCCTGAAGCTTGGTTCAGGTCCCCAGTGCAGACATAATATCGTGTTTGTGTGGCTGGAAATTTGATGTATCGGCCAGCAGTGTGCAGACCTGGGGCCATATGCAGGAGTCGGTGTTAGCGGGGTTTGGTGTTAGAGCCTGTTACCGTTTAGCTATCACCGAAGTCGGGTCCTGTGTCAAGTTGTATGCAAGAGCGCGTAACACTTTCATTATAGCTAAACGTGAATATATTTATAGATTTGGGAAATCCCTCTGCGTTTGTAGCCATATATTAGGCTCAAATCTATTGAATGCGATCATATTTAACAGAATTACATACGCAATAAGTGAAATTTTATCAATTTAACCATAAAGTCGAAGCGTTATTAATAGTAGATTTTCGAATCGACGAACGCACAGTAAAAAAATCGCCGCCGCCGCCAGTATGGTGAGCAACGTCGATGCGGCGGCGGCGATTTGTTTACTTTAATATCGCCGCCAATGCGGCAGTAGCCTTAATAACGCTTCGAATTTAGGGTTAAATTGATGAAATTTCACTTATTGCGTATGTAATTCTGTTAAATATGACAGCATTGAATAGATTTGGGCATAATGAACTCGCTAAACCTCCTATGTATCAGGGGTAAGGTAACGCCGGTTAAGGTTTTGGTGTTAGGCCTATCACCGACTCGTGCATACCATTTTTCGCCGCTAACCGCGAAATTCCCGTTTACCACCGTTTTGGCTCGCTACCACCGACTCCTGCATATGGCCCCAGGTGTGCTGGGAAACTGTCAGCCTGAATGGCTACATGGACAGCGGCATGTCCAGTTTACCGGTGCTTTCACAGAGTGTGGGTGTGGGTGTGGGGGGGGGTACATCACTTCCGGTTTACTAATGTTGGTTGGCGTTCAACCCGCCACTGGCCATACTGAATTCTGGGTGAAATCTGCTTTGGATGGATGGTTGGTTGTTGGCAGTTTTATGTCCTTGAACCATCTAATGTCATATCAGGACGGGTACCTACTTGTGACAGTGCACACTCGTGGTGACTTTATAGTGCTGCCCCATGGGGATACCAGACCGCCAGTGCCATAACCCAATATCCCACCCAGTCACATTATCCTGACACTGAGCTAACCAGTCCTTGCCCTATCCTAATAATGCCGAGCACCAGGCTAGGAAGCAATGAGTATCAATTTTGTAAATCATTGGTTTGCCTCGACCGGGAGTCGAACTCCGGACCTTCGCACGTACGTACGTACGTACGTACGTACGCACGCACGCACGCACGCACGCGCGCGCGCACGCGCACACGCGCACACACACGCACACACACACACTTACATACATACATACATACATACATACATACATACATATATACATACATACATATATATACATACATACACACATACACACATACACACATACACACATACACACATACACACATACACACATACACACATACACACATGCACACATGCACACATGCACACATGCACACATGCACACATGCACACATACACACATATACACATACACACATACAGACATACAGACATACAGATATACAGGAATTACTGTTTTGTTTAATAATATATTTTCCGATGGTTTTGAGTTTCTACCGTAATTTTTTTAGATAAATTTATTAGGTTGATCGATTTAAATCTACATTTGAACCTACTTATTTGACGCGACCAGACGGGATGGCCGAATGAGTTAGAGCATTTGTCTCCCGTGTTGGTAGATCGTGGGGTCATGGGTTTGAACCTTGGTCGAGTCAAACCGATGACTTAAAAATTGATACTTGTTGCTTACTAGCCTGGTGCTCGGTATTATTAGGATAGGACAAGGACTGGTTGGCTCAGTGTCAGGATAATGTGACTGAGTGGGATATCAGGTCATGGTGCTGGTGGCCTGGTCTTCCAGTGGGGCAGCCCTATAAAGTCGTCATGAGTGTGCACTGTCACAAGTTGGTACCCCTCCTGATATGACCTTAGATGTTGCTAGGACATAAAACAACAAACAAACAAAATTTATTTGACGTGTTTTGTTTTTGTTTTAGGCAGTATTCAAATGTAATTCCAATATTTGGTGTTAATAACCGATTTTGTTGTACTGTTTAGCAGGAATAATAAGATATTGGATAATTTAGTGTTAACAGATTGTTTTTGTACCCTCCCCCTCCAGTCCGCTATCACAGATAACCAAGTCTGATATCACTTTTATTGTGCTTTGCTGTGATTGTAAGATGTATATAATATATATACTATTGTAACATATAGCGGGGTGATGAAAATTGGAAATGTTAGGCCTAGAGCAGGATTCGAAGCCACATTTCTTGCAATTCCGGGGGTAGCATGCTAACAATTACACTACCTAGACTCCCTGATGCAATCACCCTATCCATTCCTACCTGTCTATGCGGCTCCTTGCCTGAGAGGTCAGCGCAGACTACTCCATGTAGGCAGTTGTATTTTTGTATGTCTCAGCTTCTCTATCAAAGTTAAGTGTGAGTTAATTTAGCGAATGCTTTATAACCAATGCAAATATGGGTGGAGAGGTGCAGGAAACTGGGTCACATGGGCTTCTTGGAAGTGTGTCTCGCTCACAGCCTCGGTTTGGTGAATGCTTCTCCAAGAGGCCATCGCCCGTCAAGGTCTGTCTGGCCCTCAGACACTGAGTCACGTGTATGAATTATGATGACTCAGCAATTGTGAAGCGTTGGCTGGGCGCACCGGGTGAATGCCTCCACAACCCCTACGAGGAATGTTTTCTGAATAGTTGACTTCCGGTTTGCGAGCGCAGTAAAACCTCTAAATCGTCCCACCATGGGACCGACTTTAAATGGTCCATTTAAGGATGTGGTCAGTTTAGGGAGTTTTTTTTATTGTTGCAATTGTATATTGTATGGGCGATCGTTTGGAACCCAAATAAAGCGATCGATATAGGGGAGTAGGCGATCTGAGGAGGTTGTCGGTTAGAGAGGTTTTACTGTAGTTAGTGATTCTCATGCTTTGAGCTGTTGGGTCAGGCCTGTGAGTAGTTAGTGATCCATTTGAGTTCTGCCCTATGAGTACTCATGTGATCTGTGAGTAATTAATTAGTGATCCATGTTTGTGTGTTAATAGTTGGTGATATCTGCCCTATGAGTAGATGTCTGGTGTGTGAGTAGTTAGTGATCCATGTATTGTGTGTTAATAGTTGGTGATATCTGCCCTATGAGTAGATGTCTGGTCTGTGAGTAGTTAGTGATCCATGTATTGTGTGTTAGTTGGTGATTTCTGCCCTATGAATAGATAGATGTCTGGTCTGTATGTAGTTAGTGATTGCTGCCCCAGGACTAGGTGTCCAGTGTTTGACTAGTTGTCTCTCATCTGTCAGTTGGCTTACACTTTGTGAATAGTTAGTCAATCTTTTACTTTCATTATGTATCCACATCATTGGTAGATATTTTGTTTGTGAGTCGTTAGCCTTCTTTGACTACTCGTATAATGTGGTCTGTGAGTAGTTGCCTGGTCTGTGAGTAGTTGCCAGGTCTGTGAATAGTGTGTCTGGTCTGTCTGGTATGTGAGTAGTTGTCTGGTCTGTGAGTGGTGTCTGGTCTTTGAGTAGTTTGTCTGGTCGGTGATTAGTTTATCTGGTCGGTGAGTAGTTTGTCTGGTCGGTGAGTAGTTTGTCTGGTCGGTGAGTAGTTTGTGTGGTCGGTGAGTAGTTTGTGTGGTAGGTGAGTACTTTGTCTGGTCGGTGAGTGTTTGTCTTGTCTGTGAGTGTCTGGTCTGGAGTGTGTGTCTGGTCTGTAAGTAGTTTGTCTGGTCGGTGATTAGTTTGTCTGGTCGGTGAGTAGTTTGTGTGGTAGGTGAGTAGTTTGTGTGGTCTGAGGGTTTGTCTGGTCTGTGAGTGTGTCTGGTCTGTGAGTGTTTGTCTGGTCTGTGAGTGTGTCTGGTCTGTAAGTAGTTTGCCTGGTCTGAATGCTTGCCTGGTGTGTGCGTAGTTTGCCTGGTGTGAGTAGTTGCCTTGTATGAGAGTAGTTGTCTGGTATAGGAGTAGTCTGGTATGTGAATAGTTTGACAGGTCTGTGAGTAGTATATGAATAGTTGCCTTGTGTGTGAGTAGTTGTCTGGTGTGTGAGTAGTTGTCTGGTGTGTGAATAGTTTGTCAGGTCTGTGAGTAGTATACGAGTAGTTGCCTCATGTGTGAGGTGTTGCCTGGTATGTGAGTAGTTGTCTGGTGTGTGAGTAGTTGTCTAGTCTGTGAGAGTAGTCTTAATAGTTGCCTGGCATGTGAGTAGTCTGAGTAGTTGCCTGGTGTGTTACTGTTAGCTCATTGTACCACATACGTGTGTGCCGCTGCACGGCCGGTGCCTTGTTGGGGTGGACACGTGTGTGTGGGGGGGGGGGGAGTGCCCTGTGTAGACAATAGACCGGGGTCCCGTAGACAATACCTCCCCCCCCCCCCCCCCCAAACCCCCCTCAACCCACTGCCATCCCAGCTCAGAGGGACTGGTTTCCGCAGGGAGAGAGGGGTTAAAACCGGCCTCAGTGGACGAGGGAGGGGAGATGTTGGAGTGGAGGGTATGTGTGTGTGTGTGTGTGTGTGTCGCAGTGGGACAACAGTTAGAGAGAGAGTAGAAGCCGGCAGTGGGGTGGAGGGGTTTGGGGGGGGGGGGGGGGCAGCGAGCAGTAGACAGGGTGGTTATAGACATTGGGTGACTCATCACATATTAACCCTTTGTCCTTAGCGCGTGCGCACATGCGCGCGCACACACACAGAGGCGTGGACATGCGCGCGCACGTACAGACACACGCACACACAGACACACGCACACACAGACACACGCACGCACGCAGACACACACACACATGCCCACAAACACACACATAAACTTACACGCAGACACATGCATGTATAGTATATACACGCACACAGATACACGCCTACACGCCTACACACACACCCCTCACACACACCACTGCGTTAACCCTTCATCACCCATTTCACCCACCACCACCGCCTTCCCCAAGTCTCAAACCGCCCTCGCCGCTTTCGCCTTGAATTAGAAATGTCCAATATTGACTTGGTCCTGCTTCGTCCGTCCCAGCCTCCCACTGCATGCTGTCTGCCTCTAACTTCATTTCGGGAATGGATAGGGGCTGGGAGTGGGTGTGGTTTTTTTTTTTTTTTAGGTTTACGTCCTGGCAACATCTCAGGGCATATCAGGATGGGGGTGGGGGACTTCCTGTTGGTTGGTTGTTGGAATTTTACGTCCTCGCAACATCTCCGGTGATATCAAGACGGGTACCGACTTGTGATAGTGCGCACTCATGGCGACTTCATAGTGCTGACCCACTGGGAAATCGGGCTGTCAGCATCATGACCCAATATCCCACTCAGTCACATTATCCTAACACTGAGCTAACCAGTCCATGCCCTATCCTATTAAAGCCGAGTGCCATTCTAGGAAGCGACAAGTATCAATTTTGTAAGTCATTTGTTTGACTCGACCGGGAGTCGAACTCCCGATCACGGGAGGCCTGCGCTCTACCAATTGGACCATAGTAATGACTGGTGACTTCCTGCTAGGACTAGGAGGATCAAGGGTTTAGTGGGAGTGTAAGGTGTGTGTTATACGAGAGATGGGGGAGGGCGGGGGGGGGAGGGAGTTGTATTATATCATTGTTAGGTGGTTTGGTACCAACAGATGCAAAAGGCGAAAGCCTCGCGGGATTGGACGGTTCCATGTGATTGCGAATTGATAGGGGTGTGCAGGTTGTGTGTGTTGTTGGGTGGGGGGGGGGGTGGGGGAGGAGGTGGTTAGACTAGCAACAGGTTTCGGCCAGATGGAGGTGACAAATAATGACTCAGCCGTGGCGAGCAGCGCGCGCACCCAGCCCGTCGGGAAGGGAAGGGGGGAGGGAGCGGAGGTGAGGGGAGGGAGGGGGAGAGGGAGGGGGGGAGAGGCCGGGGTTCAGCGAGGGAGACGGCGGGGCAGGGGAGGAGGCAGGCGGTGGAGGGTGCTGGGTGGCCGGGTCTGAATGACGGGGCGGGGCGGGGTTGACAGAGGGCTGTGGGTGGGGGTCAGGGGGATCAGGTGGGGGAGGGGGGGCAGGGAGGGATAACAGAGAGGTTGAGTGTGCGGGCGAGGGGGGGCGGGGGGGAGGGTAGGGGGCAGCGTGACTGTTGAAGGAGTGGGGGGGGGGGCGGGTTTTGTCCAAGTTCAGTCTGGTTGGGGAGAGAATGGGGTGGGGCTGCTGTGTGTGCGCGCGCGTGTGTGTGTGTGTGGGTGTGTGTGTGGGTGTGGGGGTGTGTGTGTGCATGATTAGTACCCCACCACCCCCGCCCCACCGTCCCTTTGCTGCAATCAGTCATTGCCTCTGCAGAAACAGCCGCATTTACTCGCAGTCGCGCCTGCCCGTGTGACGTGTCCGTCAGAGAGAGCGAGGGACACAGAGAAAGAGAGGGAGAGGAGAGAGACTGGGGACGACTTGTAAGTCTGTGTGTGTGAGTCAATGACGACGCGGCCTTAACCACGCTATAGTCCTACTGACAGGCAGTCAATCTTCCACAGCGCAGGTTGTTGGTGTTGTTGGTGTTGTTTCTGTATAACAACCATACCCTCACAGTACCCAAACACGCCCACAAACACACGACGCGTGGCATGATGGCTTCTAATGGCTTGTCAAACGGCCACCATGGCATCTCTCATCGCCACCCCGACCAGCAGCAGCTGCGACAGGGCTCCTCAGACGATGAAGATGATGACGACGTGGTGGACTTCCGCGACAACAAGTTCAGCCCCGCGACACGCGACAAGTGCCACCCGGACAATGAGGATGACGACGACGAAGACAACTCCGAGGACGACATCGACGAGCGTGACTCTATAGAGGACCCGATAGAGTTGGCGGCTGGGGCCGGGGCCGGGGGCGGGGCCGGCCGTGACGGGCCGCCGTGTCCGGTGCCGGGTGGGCTGAAGACAGCTGGGCACGGGGTCGACGAGGAGGACATGGACGTGGACATGGACGATGAGGACTTCGACGAGGGGGAGATCGCATGCCTTGTGGACGGGGACGAGGAAGCGGAGAGCGGGGATGAGGATAAGGACGTCGGAGACGAGAAGAGTCACAGGGCTGGGGCCGAAGGGGGGCAGGGTTGGGGCGGGGACAGTGGGGACGAGTGCGACTGGGGCGTGGGTGCGCGCGCACTCAATTGTTGTGATGGTGATATTGCAGGCGGCCTTCTGAACGTTGCTGGCCGCGGCGTGGTGGGGGCGGGCGGCGTTACGGGTGTGGGCGGTGGAGGTGGAGGAGGCAGTGCAGACACTGGGCTGGGGGCTTTGATGCCGGCTGACATCAGCAGCAGCAGCAGCAGCAGCAGCAACAGCAGGACGGGGCGCCCCACCCTGGAGGAACAAGAGACCACTGCAGCAGCCACAGCAGCAGTAGCCGCTATAGCACAGCAGGAAGGCCCTACCGGCGAGCAGCTGCACCCAGGAGGAAGGTCCCTGACAGGCGCGGGCAGCGACAGCAGGAGGAGTGGCTCCAGTAGTACTACTAGTAGCAGGACACACAGGAGGAGCGGTCCACCACAGGAGGAGGAGGAGGAGGAAGGGGAGGACTTTACCACCGACAGCACCACCATCACTAGTGCAGTACCGGGTCATCAGCGCGGTACACCAGACCGTGTCTCCTCATACCACCACAGCCGGCACACCGAGCAGGAGCAGGAGGAGGCCCTGTACTCACAGCAGTACTACCTACAGGAGGACGCTGATAACACGCAGCGGGCGGCCGCGCATGCCCACACGCCGCCGACGGCACAGCTACTACTACTACAGCCAGAGTCCGAGTGGCGCGTCACGGAGGAGCGGGAACGGGAACGGGAGGAGGCGGCCAGGGAGCCGGTGTGTCAAAGCCACAGCCATAGCCACATCCGTAGCCAAGGCCAAACCCCCGCACTCTACACTACTAACGCCACCACCGCTCTCACCGCCACCACCACCACTCGCACCACCACTCGCACCACCACTGCTCCCAGCAGCCCCAGTCCGACACAGCCCACACACTACGCCGGGCTCGTGCTACTCGAGGCCGTGCCGCTGGATGCGATTGACACCAACAAAACCGCGGAGGAAGCTGAAGACGACGACAACAACTGCTACTATTACTACCAGCAGGCAGAGGAGCGGGAGCAGTTGACCGGCGACCACTTCCGGAAGTACACCATGGAACGCAGGGACAGCGTCGAGGAAAAGCGCGACGCCGAGAAAGAGGGCGAGGGGGAGGCGGCCGAATGCGGCGTCCCGACCGTGGTGCTGAGCGGCGCCGGGGACGGGGCCGGGGCCGGGGCCGGGGCCGGGGCGGAAGGCGGCGTCGGGGAGGAGGAGGCTGCGGCGCCTGGTGCCGTGGAGGACGGGCGGGACCGGGAGGAGCCGGGACCGGGGCCGGAGACGCCCGTCACTGGGGGAGGCGGCGATGAGGCGGGTGGCGACGGCGCGGACAAGCAGGCTGAGGCCGATACAGGCCTCCTCGACGACGGGGAGAAAGACGTCGATACTTCCGCCGCCGCCGCTGCTGCCGCTCCGGAACCGGAAGTAGGCGACGATTGTGATAATGTTGCGCCAACTGATGCTGATGTCACCAACGCTGCGCCTGAGGAAGCTAAGGAGATAGGAAAGGATGTAAAGGCACCAGCCTCAGAGGGGGAGGAGGAGATGGGGTCACGTGACGAGGCTGCTGATAATGGTATTAACGACGACGGTAAGGTGGACGCTGCTGATAAGGATGCGACTGACGAGAAGGGAGACGAAGGCAGATATAGCGACGGCGGCCCTAAGCACGTCTGTCCCACTCCCTTGGTTACCCTGGTAACTGTGCCTCCTGAGGAGGATGTAGCCGGGAGCAAAGAGGAGCAGAAGGAAGAAGAGGCCACAGGAGACAGCACTCCTGGCGCTGATGATGCGGCTGAGGCTGTAAAGACGCAGGAGGAGGCGGAGGAAGTTGATTCTAGTGATGCGTGTTGTAAAGCTGAACACGAAGTAGCTTCGTTGCCTGTCTCAAAGCGTGAGAAACCGGAAGTGCCTGACCAAACCGCCGACGATGATGATGATGATGATGACGACGGCGCGGTGGTGGGCGATGTATGCGTGTCGCCACCGGAACCGGAAGTTGAAGTAGAGGCGCCTGTGGCGCAGATGGAGGAAGATGATTCCGAGGTGACACAGCCACAGGAGGAGGTGGAAATGGAGGAGGTGCGGCCCGGCCCCCTGGAGGAGGGGAAGCCGGAGGAGGACGCCGGCTCAGGGGACCAGGAGGATACGGGAGCGGAGAACGCCAGCGACGAGGAACAACCCACCTTCATAGAGCACCCCAGCCCCACCGTGGAGGCGGCCCCCGGCCTGGAGGAGATGGTCGCACGGGAGGAGCAGGAGCAGCAGGAACAGGAGCAGCAAGAGGAGACAGGGACAAGTGAGCCCAAGTTTTATATACATATATAGCCTTTTTTTTGTTTTGTGGATGTCTGTGTGTGTGTACTTTTTAAAAAGCCTAAATTGATTAATCCGACAATTTGCTATCTAACAGAATGGGTCGGATTAAACAGAGCTGACTGTAAATACATAGATTCAGTGGGAGGGCACGGGGAACTACCCGGATGTGGGTGGCATTAGTGGTGGTCGAGTACATACGTAGATGAGGGCGGGTTTAGGTTACTTAGGCCACTCCAGGATATTATGGGGGTTAATGTGATTATCATGCACACAAATATATATATATATAGACAATGAAAGTGGGTTGAGATAGTATATTTGTCTTGTATAGGGGAATATTTGCCCTAGCCTAAAAAACACAATTCTGGGCCCATATGTATGAGCGCGGGTTAGCGGTCGTAACCCTCCGTCGTGCGGATTTCCCGGGTTAGCGGCGAAAACTGCGTATGTATGTGTCCGGGTTAAACTAACTCAGCGAGTTTAAAGTCACCTGCACTAACCCCATGCGAAAGGAGGGTTAAAGGTGGGGTTAGGCACCGATTATGGCCAAATCTATTCAATGCGATCATATTTAACAGAATTACATATGCAATAAGTGAAATTTTATCAATTTAACCCTAAATTCGAGCCCTCCTTAAGGCTACCGCCGCATTGGCGGCGATATTGGTGGTTATATTTTCGAATCGACGAACGTGAAGTAAACAAATCGCCGGCGCCGCCGCATCGACGTCGCTTTCCATACTGGCGGCGGCGACGGTTTGTTGACTGTGCGTTCGTCGATTCGAAAATATAACTGTTGATATCGCCACCAATGCGGCGGTGGCCTTAGGGAGGGTTCGAATTTTGGGTTAAATTGATAAAATTTCACTTATTGCGTATGTAATTCTGTTAAATATGATAGCATTTAATATATTTGAGCCTAATATATGGCTACAAACGCAGAGGGATTTCCCAAATCTATAAATAACTGAAACGTTAGCTAACTCGGGCATGTTTTGGTCACATACATCCCCCGTGACACATTTGGAACTCTGCGGTTAGCTAACCCGGCACCCTCCTTTAACCCTGGTCCGGTTAAAAATTGGCTCATACATATGGGCCCTGGGCGCAAGTCAGTGGTAACTCCAGAAGTTAAGGTTGGGTGGTGGTGGCGCCACCAGTACCTGTATAAGTAAGGAGCAAATACATGCTGAGAGCCCATTGGCTAATAATATAATAGAACAAAAATATAATAATTAATATATATAGAATAATTGCTTCCACTGCTTTATACTCGCATAATGCTTATACATCACATATGTATATCTGACAAATATATATGTGTATATATACATTCATATATATACATATATATGTGTGTGTGTGGTGTATATCGAATAATACGATTCTAGGGGAACAATGTCCCATTTCTGATTCCTCCTTACTGC
>CM059193.1:18019804-18075238 GCA_030323885.1 Branchipolynoe longqiensis | reverse complement strand
CCCTGTTAAACTCAAGTCGACTGGTGCTCATTGACCTCTCACTCCGTGTGCCCCACCTTTCTGGGGAGCCCAAGTCTGTCTCTCTGTCAAAAGGCTGTCATCGTCAGTGAACGACCATCACCACAATGGCTTCCTCTGACCTTCACTGGACATGACCTTGACCTCTATTTTTTGTCACATATTGTAGCATGGCAGTGTCACTCGCGCAGTAAGAATGCCTGTAAATGTGCACACATGTACACACACACGCCGAGCGCACAGCACCCAGTGTTGGTCTTGGGTTGCTGACGTTGGTTTTTTTTGTGTGTTCATTTTTCTTTCTGGCATGTTCGCCCCTCGCGGCATTTCCTCCTAATATTTGACGTGTGTCATCTGATAAGAATCGTGTGAACTGAATTACAATTCACATAATACTGTTGCCTTTTTTTTCCTCCTACAAAACCAATAAGCAAGCTTTTGCTATTTACTCATGAGCATTAATAATAATAGTAATAATAATAGTAATAATAATAGTAATAATAATAGTAATAATACTGGGCAGTGAGGCTTCTACTGATCCAACCAATATTTCTTAAATCTTTGAGGTTTTAAATTTTTTTTTAAAGGATATATATATATAATTTTTATTTAAGGATCTTCATTCAAATGAAATTACTTGCTAAATGCCTCTAATGTAAATTTATTGTTTTTTTTGTACATATTATTAATCACTTACATGTATAGGGGCACTAAGTAAGGATGTCTTTAGTATGAGGCTTTTTCTTGACGCCTACCTACATCCATCCATACACCAAGGTCAAGGTCAACCGCCATTGCTGAGGGTCATTGGTGTAGTGGCATGCCTGTGTGCTTTACTGTATTAAGTGATTTTAGCAATGACTTGACTGTAGCCTGTATAACCTGTGAATCATGTATAAAATTAGCCTTTTCTATTGGACTCATGTTTATGCCTCTCATTTGCTGCTACTTTAACTAATGTGCAGATATGTAAAGTATATATATATCATACTCTTGTTTTTTTAATGGTACTTGATTAATTACTCTGACCCTTGATCTAAAGCTTAATGTTTCATGCTATTAATTACGATGGCTCTGTGCAGAGATTAATACTTATGTATGAATTAATCCTTATGTAGAAATTAATACTTTTATAGGGATTAATACTTGGGTAGGGATTAATACTTTTGTAGGAATTAATACTTGTGCCTGTGTAGGGATTGATGCCTGTGCAGGGATTGATGCCTGTGTAGGGATTGATGCCTCTGTAGGGATTTATGCCTGTGTAGGGATTGATGCCTGTGTAGGGATTGATGCCTGTGTAGGGATTGATGCCTGTGTAGGGATTGATGCCTGTGTAGGGATTGATGCCTGTGTAGGGATTGATGCCTGTGTAGGGATTGATGCCTGTGTAGGGATTGATGCCTGTGTAGGGATTGATGCCTGTGTAGGGATTGATGCCTGTGTAGGGATTGATGCCTGTGTAGGGATTGATGCCTGTGTAGGGATTGATGCCTGTGTAGGGATTGATGCCTGTGTAGGGATTGATGCCTGTGTAGGGATTGATGCCTGTGTAGGGATTGGTGCCTGTGTAGGGATTGATGCCTGTGTAGGGATTGATGCCTGTGTACGGATTGATGCCTGTGTACGGATTGATGCCTGTAGGGATTGATGCCTGTGTAGGGATTGATGCCTGCGCAGGGATTGATGCCTGTGCAGGGATTGATGCCTGCGCATGGATTGATGCCCGTGCAGGGATTGATGCCTGCACAGGGATTGATGCCCGTGCATGGATTGATGCCCGTGTAGGGATTGATGCCTGTGTAGGGATTGATGCCCGTGCAGGGATTGATGCGTGCGCAGGGATTGATGCCAGTAGAGCTGTACTTGATACATCTATGCAGTCTCACCACTCTCTGTTTGCTGTTGCTTTCAGGAGTACAAGTGGACGGTAAAGGGAGTTCGGCAATTCTAACAACTCTCTTTTCTTTTCTCTCAGCCTTCTGATTGATTTCGCTTCTTTTGATGGGTCACACCACCAACTTTTACTTTGACCCTACTTTTAGTTGAACCTCCTCCAGTTTGACTTTTAATTTGCTCGTGGTGACAGGATTTGCCTCTTACTTTTCCAACCAACAGCGCTTCATCTTCTTTGTTTTGTTTTATTTCTTTATTTTGTTACTTTTTGTAGTCAATCGGTCCTAAGTTCAGTAGTTCTTCATTTCGCTTCTGTTTCATTCTGTCAGCATTTTAAGTGGACAGTGAGAGGGGCGAAGCCCTTGTGGGGAGGCGCCAGTGAAGATTTGCACCCGCAGTCAATCAACGGACATGGCGAGACTGCGTCCAACGGAGTGAACGGTGATGACTTCTCGTCGAGCGAAGAAGAGGAAGAATACTACGATGAAGCCGACATTGAGCTTGAGTGCGACGAGTATGGTAACCCGCTTTACCCAACCAGCCACCCAAAACACCCGGACAACATCAGGAAGCGGCAGGAGATCCGACGCAAGGCGAGGCGAACAGCAGCGCAGAGCGGCAGTCAAGTACATGCTGAGACCGAGGTCGAAATCCCAGCGCCGAAGACGACAAAGCGGCTGCTTTCTCAATTCAAGTCGATGGAGGACATGTCGGCACTGCCACCATCTCCGCAGACCGCCATGCAACGGCAACGCTCTTTGCGGCCATCTGCCAGCAGCGTCTCATCGGGCCGGCATTCCACATCGAGCATGGATAGCCATGAGCACCTGGATTGCCCGGAAACGATGTCCTCGGACAATGATGTTGCGCATGACTACGAAGACCAGCTGCATGGTCACGTGGTGTGTGAGGCAGACACCGAAATGGCCGCTGAGCTGCCGGAGCAGGGTACAACCAGGAACCTCCTCGCGCGGTTCCAGTCGTTGCAGGCCGTGTGAGCTGCTCGACGACGCCAGTCACCGGAAGTGACTCTCGGGGTCACCGGAAGTGACTCTCGGCGTCACCGGAAGTGACTCTCGGCATCACCCGAAGTGACTCTCGGTGTCACCGGAAGTGACTCTCGGCGTCACCGGAAGTGACTCTCGGCGTCACCGGAAGTGACTCTCGGCGTCACCGGAAGGGACATCGCTGAGTTGTAAACAGCCACCCTCCACTAAGGCCTTGTGTGCTACAACTGATGTTCTGATTCAGCAACCACTGAGTGTCCCTCAACCACCCACCATCCACCACGCACTTTCTTGATATATCTAACAATAACAACAAAGCTGAGATCAAAGCTCTTAATTATCGGCGATTTATTTATTCATGTTTTCTGGGACTTCTCCGTTCAATTCTTTAATAGACAATGTATTTTTAAATATAAAAAATTATTTTGTTAAAAAAAAGGTGGACAAAAATAAAACACCCACGCAATCTAAGGGTGGATGGTTGAGAAATGAAGTGACTTTGAAGTGCTGAATTAAGTGTGGTTGGGGTTGTCGATGCTCGCAGGGTTGTTGGTGGTAGTCGTGTCGTTTCCATGGACCGACTGTTAAGTTGCAATCTTCACGTTGGTGTTTAATTTCCCTGGCATCGTATAATTAGCCGGAGATGTCTGTTGTACAGATAGATGAGCAAGCATTATGCATTCCTATTACTCCATGGTGCGCTCTCAACATATATATATATATAGTGTATGTATACTATATATGTATAGTATACTATGTGTAGCGCTGCTTTGCCACTTGCTACCTAGGTGTCGCTGTTCAAGGGGCATGGCCTAGTTAACTCATCCTGAAGGCGCAGAAGGGCTGGCCAGCCCTCTTCACCATTTAACTGGATATGAGCACATTTTGAGTGCGCTTTTGTGCCCAGACCGTTCCAAGCAGAGTGCATCTACGCATACATGCATGCTGAGTGCGTGCGTGTGCGCGTAGACTAGTTGGCACAGTGGCAGGTTTTAAAAAATCCACTTTTTTGTATTAATGTTTTTTTTCTCTTCTTTACTGTCCCTCGGAAGGAGCTATTTGACAGTTGTCTGGATGAGAGAAAATGCCCAGACAAGGGATCTTTATTCTGAGATGAAAGGTCTGGTGGCGCCACCTGGTGGATACTGGGCGTAGGTAGGACCCCCCACCCCCACCCTCCTCCGCTATAATTATTACTAACAAGGGGAGGGGGGGGGGGAGCGCCGACTTAGATGTTGAACTGTGAGGTGTGTTTTTGTAGATGGAGGGTTAAAATGTTGTGTATAGGCAGAAACAAAAATGTTAAAGAAGGCATTTCTTGCCTCCCAAACCCCATCCCGCGCTGCCCCGCCCCTTTTTGTTGTCTGTGTGATCGAAGAAACAAAATATACAAACAAATATACAGGAAACAGTCGCAGAGGTGTCAGCGGCGTAGCCTGGATGTTCAAGTATGCAGAGGTTTATTACATTTAGTGTTTTCAATAACTAACTGACTGCTATCTATTATTATGCGGAACGTGAAAAAAAAACACCACTATTTGATGATAATTATGATTGATGATTTATGATTGATGATTTATTGGTAATGACTGATGGCGAGGTGGTGTACTATATCACATATATATAGCACGGACTTGATGGCCTCGGCTGGGCCCAGCTCTTGGTCCCAATCCCCCCCCCCCCCCCCCCCCCCCGCCGCACCCCCAATGTTTCCGCATTGGATGCAGTAGAGATGTGCTCTTTTAGGAAGGTGTTGATGTGGCTGAGGATGGCCCACACTGGGTGTTTTTTTTTGTTCCTGTATATGCTGGATGTGAGTGCGTGTCGTAGACTGCAGTCACAGGTGTCAAACGGAGAGTCTAAATCAGTATTAGGATGTTAAGCTTGTTGCTTGTGTACGCCTACGTGTTTTGTTCTGATTGGGTTAATAAACAAATAAAAACAATATTTAATTTTTAAATGTCTATTGCTTGCACTGTGGTACCTTTTCTATGTGATGTCACAACAACCACAATCCCCCCCCCCCCTCCCGCCCTCACACACAGATAAAATTGCTGGTGCTTTGTGGCTGCATTCCATGGTTTCTTAATTGCATTCCACTGAATTTCACAAAAGCCAGTGTGTGTGTGCATTATTCTAGCGGTGTTGAAAACCGCCCCCCCCCCCCCCCCTCCCGACCTGTCCCAGGATGAATCTTAGAAAGTGGCGAATGTCCACAAAGCTTGCGCATGTCCACAAAGCTTGCGCATGTCCACAAAGATCACAAATGCCCGCAACCGCTCTGTATAATAAACCTTGCCAGGTGATTTGAAGAGACAGCCTGCTCCACTTAGCCAACCAAGACTCGTTTAACCAAAACTAAGTGAGTAAATTAATTGAATTTATTTAAATACCACCACCACTACGGTTTCACAACAAAAGATTGACATTCCACAAGTGGCTGTGTTGTATTCTATTTCTGTTCTGTGTATATCAAAGTCTTGCCTGTTCTGTCCATTGCACGTGAAGTTCTGATTGATTGTGCAGCCTGCTTTCATTTCTTGCCTCTCCGGGGTTATTGCGGAGAGTTCCATTGCGTGAGAATTTTTCAACGAGCCCTCGTGTTTCACCCTGGATGTGTGGGCGGTGTGGTGCCACCTGGTAAGCATTGTATAAGGCGGTGTGGCGCCACCTGGTAAGCATTGTATAAGGCGGTGTGGCGCCACCTGGTAAGCACTGTGTAAGGCGGTGTGGCGCCACCTAGTGAATTGGGCTGGAACAGTTTGTAGCGGATATATATTACATATATAGGGGGATGCGGGCACCTTTTGATTGCTTCAGGTCTTTGTCTAAGGCATATACCGTTCTCCACTAAGACTTACATACTAGTGTTAGCTCGGCCGGGCTGTCTTGCACCTACTACTACTCCTAGTACTACTACTATTACTACTACTACTACTAAGACTACTGCCACGCTCAGTGGTTCCGCTACCTGCCACAACCACTGACTGATATTGTTCGAACTGTTCAGTTGTATTGCCGCCATCACTGATATCAGTCGGCTATCGCACTTGCTGCAGGTTCTCATCAGCTCTTGTAACAAAATGAATAGAAGTAATTTCAGAAATTTTGCCTGTTGAATTGTGAAAAGGAAAAAAAGGTGAAAATGATTGGATTTAATAGATTTTAAAAGGTTTGTGCTTTTGAATAATTTTTTAAAATCTTGTAAGAAAGATTATCATTATTACAAACAGGGTGATGATGATGACGATGATGATGATATGTAGATGTATAATAATATAAATAAAAAAAATACAATGGTGAGACTGACAAGGGGCCTACGTGTAGAGACTTGAAGCAGAAGAGTTACGTTATTATAGGTGGTGCTTACTAGGTAAACATTATATAATTACTCCTTTCATATCAATGTCTACATTTTAGGGGGGGCGGGGGGGGTGCCGATTAACCCATGAGGCTAGATGAGGTTAGTAATGATATTGTTTAATTATGCGAGCCACAAAAGAACCGCCCCCCTCTTCCTCCAGCCTTTTTCTTTTGGTATTAAAAACAAACAAAATCTTTTAATTAAAAGAAATATATATACATGGCTTTCCTACCATAAACAGCCCTTGTAAGTGCTAGCGAGTTCAGTCACGTCGTCCTGGTGGCAGGAGGAGGAGGAGGAGGGGGGCGGAATTAACTGATGTGGTGCCATCACCGCTTCGTTCGCTGTTTGCATAGCGGTTACCCAATTCTTCTGATTTATTTCCCTGCTAGTTTCGTTGTTTTTCACGTGATCCTTCTGATGTTTGATGAGCAATATGTGTAGCAAGCAGTACTACTGCCTAGATAGGCTTCTGTGTAAACTTTGTCGTTAATTACAGCCAACAATCTCGCAGTGTTTGTTGTACCATGTCTCTTACACCCCCCCCCCCCCATCGCCCTCCCACACCCACCGACCCACACCCCCATTCCCACACTCCAATCTGGAACTGATTTGTATATGGTATTCTATAAATAACCCACAAGTCTAGAGTGGGGGATGACCAACAAAATAAGAAAGGTAACAACAAATAAATAAACACCGCATGTCAAATGTGTGCATTGATATTATTACATTTGTTAATTTATATCCACTCAATGTGATTTCTACGTAAAAGCGTTTTGTCTACAAAGAGGAAGATGACGAGAGAACTGCTTAGCAACTCGACTGTTTGGCGACACTCCCGCTGTGGACACAATGGACTCGCCCGTGGCTTACGACGGGACGGTCGACTGTGTGTGGTGGGGGTGTCGGGTGTGGTGCCGTGGAGGATTGTGGGGGTGCAGTCGCTGGTCACGGTCTGACTGATGTCAGTGAGGCGTGACGGGACACTGTCATCCCGGATCGCCGACTTTCTACACCTGTATGGAATAAAGAGAATCCAATCATTTCAACTCTACGTGTCGGCCTTCCATGTTTGTCTTTGTTGTCTACTGTCTCCAATGCTTCATTTGTCTACTGACGCAGTACTATTGACAGTGCTGTCAGAAGATGATTCATTTGTCTATTAACAGTGCTGTCACAAAATTCATATGTATATTAACCGTGCTACCACATGATTCAGTTATCTATTGACAGTGCTGTCACAAGATGATTCAGTTGTCTATTGACAGTGCTGTCACAGAATGATTCATTTGTTTGACAACACTGTCACCAAATGCTTTCTCTACTGACACTGGTGTGTCACCAAAATGCTTCATTTGGCTATTGGTACTGTTCCTTTTCACCAAATGATTCATTTTTCTACTGACACAGTACTGTTGATACAGTGCTGTCACAAAATGATTCATTTGTCTATTGGCAGCACCCTGTCACCAAATGCTTTGTGTATTGACAGTACCTTTTCATCAAACGCTTCATTCGTTTATTGGCCTGGTACTGTGTCACAAAATGCTCCATTTTTGTATTGCCGTCTATCATGACTCTAATAGACCTCTTTCAATGTTTATAAGACCAGACGGGATGGCCGAATGAGTTAGCGTCCGTCTCCCGTGCTGGTAGATCGTGGGGTCGTGGGTTCGAGTCCCGGTCGAGTCAAACCAATGACTTTAAAATTGATACTTGTTGCTTCCTAGCCAGGCGCTCGGCATTATTAGGATAGGGCAAGGACGGGTGTGCTCAGTGTCAGGATAATGTGACTGAGTGGGATACCAGGTCATGGTGCCGGCGGCCTGGTTTCCCAGTGGGACAGCACTATAAAGTCGCCATGAGTGCGCACTGTCACAAGTCGGTACCCGTCCTGATATGACCTTAGATGTTGCTAGGATGTAAAACAACAACAAACAGACAAATCAATGGTTATAAACATTGTGTATGCGTGCGCTGCTTGGCTGCACAACGAAGGCAGTAGAAATGCAGAACCCTAACCATATAAATTTAATATAATCTGTTCGTTGAATATGTTTTCTATATGTCTTCCAATCGGTCTGTTTCTAGGTGGTGTGGTTTTAGAGATATTTCACTTTTCTGTATGAAGATTGCTCATGACCATTGACAATGCATTGAGTTTGCCAGTACGTGTGGTGCAAAACGTCTATTTTATTCAAAATTAATAGAAATGCAGAACTCTAACCTTATAAATTTAATATAATCTATTCGTTGAATATGTTTTCTGTACATGTTCCAAGCAGTTTGTTTCTAAGTGGTGTGGTTTTAGAGATCTTTCACCTTTTCTCTATGAAAATTGCTCATAGCCATTGAGTTTGCAGTGTGACTGTGTTGTCCTGCAGCCAAAAGGTGCGCTCACTGACCTAGATACCTATGCTGACGTCATATGAAATAGGTCTATACATACAACCACTTGACGCTGCCATTCACCATTTACTCTTGACTCAAATTATATTAATGTTTGACATTCATGAGCTAGAATGAAGCTCACACCAAAACAAGTAGTAAAATCGAACCCTGTTCGCAGCTCAATTACACAAGACTTTATTTAACTCTACTCTTATAAGTACAGTAACACACATATCTAGATAAAAGATGCACCCTATACTTACAGTACAGGGGTGAGTGACAATGTAGTCTAAATACGGGCGAAAATAGCTTTAGTATGGAACAGGAAGTAGAATGCCTGGCACCAGTGTCAAATGGTTACTTATATCGGCACAGAGTTGGTGAAATGGGAGAGAATGCAAAAGACAAGATGGCTGCCATAGAATGCTGTCGATTTCACTTTTAAAGTCTATTAAACTGCATGTTTTATTACATTTTTCAACTCAAAGGTAGCGGGGAAATATAAAAACATAAAAAGAATAAATATTGCTTCTTAAATTAATACATTATTCACTCAATTAATTTCTCCAGCATGTCGAAATTCTTCGTCAGCTTTTCTAATGGGTTGGTTTTCACCCTGTACTGTCAGTACGGGGTGAATCTTTTATCTAACTTATGATCACCATGTCTTTATGTTCCCAATGAAAGACTTCCATCTCCAGAACTGTTCAATGGTGGCGCCCCCTAGCGTTAGCTATACGAAAACGATGCTCGGACCGACGCCTATTCTTTATCTAGAGCAACCGTCAACACTCCGACTGTGGCGCCATCTTACGGACACAGAAGACGACCCGCATCCAACGACTGACCCAACACGGCCGCCCCTGATATGATCTGAGATGTTGCCAGGACGTATCACTCCAACAACCAACCAACCATCTGAACTTGAACCCAGGTCATACAAAATTTGCCCACCCACCCACACCACAATCAATGCATGGATGAGTGGTGTTGAGCGTTCGTGGCCGACATACTAAGCCCGTCATCCCTCAGTCTGGAGAGGCTTCGAACCCGCCACCGCCCACCATCCTGACATCTCTATGACATTAAAACTACATAGTCCGATGAAAGCATCAAATTTCCAAAACCAAAACTATTATTTAGATTTGATTCTACATATCTAACTTAAATACTCATGCATTTGTCGTGGGGGATGATGAAAATAGGAAATATTGTGCCTAGAGCGGGACTCGAAACCACATCTCTTTGCATTGCGAGCCAATGTGCTAACCATTACACCACCTAGGCTCCCTAATGCCATTTAAAATAAAGAGTTATTTCAAAGTAAAGTAAGGTATATTATGAATATCAACCTACTATATTTATTAAAATGATAGAACCTCAAAACGACCGGACTATAGACCTATTTCATGTGACGTCAGCACGGGTATCTAGGTCAGTGCGCACGCCTTTTGGCTGCAGGACGACACACTGACACACTGCAAACTCAATGGCTATGAGCAATCTTCATAGAGAAAAGATTAAATATCTCTAAAACCACACCACTTAGAAACAAACTGCTTGGTACAGATATAGAAAACATATTCAACGAATAGATTATATTAAATTTATATGGTTAGGATTATGCATTTCTATTAATTTTGAATAAAATAAACGTTTTGCACTGTGCATACCGGCAAACTCAATGCATTGTCAATGGCCGTGAGCAATCTTGAATTATATTCATACAGAAAAAGTGAAATACCTCTAAAACCACACCACCTAGAGAAAACCGCTTGGTACACATGTAGAAAACATATTCATTGACTAGATTATATTAAATTTATAAGGTTAGGGTTGTGCATTTCTATTAATTTCGAATAAAATAACAGTTTTGCACTGTGCATACCGGGAAACTCAATGCATTGTCAATGGCCGTGGCCAATCTTCATACAGAAAAAGTGAAATATCTCTAAAACCACACCACTTAGAGACAAACCATTTGGTACACAAATAGAAAGCATATTCAAGGAATAGATTATATTATATTCCTAAGGTTAGGGTTGTGCATTTCTATTCATTTTGAATAAAATAAACGTTTTGCACTGCGCGTACCGCCAATAGCTAATCTGACATTTCCATAACTTGATACAAAAGTTCCACTTTAACCTGCTCCCGTCTTTTTGAATTATAACCATTTACACACAAAAAGAATGACTAAGGTACAGAAGCAATATAGGAGAATCTCAAGGCAGGCATGTGTTGTAGTGCATGAGTTAAATAAAAGAACATTAAGTGTTACCCCGAGAGTGATGACGCAATACATGCAGGAACACGTTAGGACAGAAAGTGTTAATATCAAAGTAATACAAGAACAAAGACGTTTCCCAACATAACCTGAGGAATTAAGAAGTGTTCTTTACGTGGTGTCAGATAATTTTGAGAAGACCAGAAACAACATGGCGACATGGGGATTCAAACCTCCGGGACAACTAACTATCCGTTAAAGTCGCCGGTTATACCTCACCCAGATACAAACAAATCCAGCATCAAAAGCTCTCCAAACACACCTTTGCTTAGTTTGTTCACTTCATGCCACTGAACATGTGGGAGGAGAGTTGAGGTCTGTGATGTATGAATGACATCATAGGTGGGATTCCCTCATCACATGACCTAGAGGGATTCCCCATGGCAACCACCAAGATGGCAGCCACAGAAAGCTCTCAATTCAACTTTTAAAGTCTATTAATCTACATGATTTAATCAATTATTCACACAAAAAGTAGCTGCTTATGATAAATAAACATTTGAAATTCATATTTATTATTTTAGATTGCAATTTGTAACATTTATTTCTTTATATGATTGTCTAAAAGTGTCAGTGCTACTGGATTAAATAAAACACGGCAGAAGCAACCAATGTCAGCACTCTCCCCATGCATATGTAGTTGCATAAACTGAAAACTGGCAAATGTATGCTTGGAGAGCATTTGTCGGAGTATGGGTAGTGTCTCAGCGATCTATATCTGGTCCCTTTAATGTAAAAGGGTCATAAGAGTTACTTTGAGAATGATGACGTGATACACAAAATGAAATTGGAATATACTAATGCCTCTGTTTTGTGAAATGACGGATACGAGTAGGCGTGGGCCTGATTGGCTGACAGTGAAAGGTGAAAGGCATTCAGTGTTAGCAGCCTGTCTTATGTTTCAAATGCTGCACCACTTAACGTCTTGTTACCAAGTTACTGTGCGTGTACGGTGGCGCCATATAGCGTCAATCACTTGAAGTCAACACGGGCGTGATCGATGAACAGGCAACTCGGATCACCCGAGTCGTCAGAAATTCAAATCGAACACCGCGAGTGGAGTCGACAAATACAAATACAAGTGCCGTGTGCAAAACGACCCGGTGTCGTATTTTCAGCGCCCGGTCATTCTCAGCGGCCCGTCGTGGTCAAAAGACCCGTGGCATCGCCGGCTACAAGCTCAGCTGGTGCCCGGCAGTGTTAGGGACCGATTACGCCGAAATCTATTGAATGCGATCATATTTAACAGAATTACATACTCAAATAATGAAATTTAATTAAATTAACCTTAAATTCCAAGCGATATTAACGTAGCAGCTCGATCAGCGTCGAATCGCCGAGTGTAAACAAAACAAATAGCAGTGCTCGCGGCAACGTTCGAAAATCCGCAGAAGCCACGACAGGCCGCTGAGAATGACCGGGCGCTGAGAATACGACACCGGTGATGCGGATTCCGAGGGACACCAGTTTGACAGGGACACTTCCATTCAAATGCATTGTTAACTGCCGTGAGCAAATCTTCATACAGAAGAAGTCAAATATCTCCCAAATTACACCATCTAGAAACAAATCGTTTGGTACACATATAGAAAACATCTTTACCATAAAGACTATATTAAATTTATAAGGTTAGGGTTCTTGAATTCTATTATTTTTGAATAAAACTAACGTTTTGCACTGCGCGTAGCGTCAAACTCAAGGCATTGTCAATGGCCGTGAGCAATCTTCATACAGAAAATACACAAGAAGTCAAATATCTCTCAAATTACACCATCTAGAAACAAATCGTTTGGTACACATATAGAAAACATCTTTACCAAAAACATTATATTAAATTTATAAGGTTAGTGATGACGCTGTTCGATTTTGATGCATGTGCAGAAGCGATGTGTCCCTCGCAAACTGGTGTCCCTCGGAATCCGCAACACCGCCCTCAGTAACCCACCTCTTGGCTGGGGTGGCTAGGAGCGATGATGCCACATTTGCGCTGGTACCATCCTGCAGGATAACAGCTACCAGTCCCAGTCATACATGTTTGTTTTTTAATAACCAAGATTAATTAAATGGAAATATAACTAAACTATGCCATCATAAAATACTTTAAATCCTATGCAGCATTAGAAAACGGCCCCGATAAATCGGTCCGTTTTTTGGATGAAGAGTAAACTTCATATGAGGCAGTTGTAGAAGCGGGAGGTTCTTTACAACAATAACAACACGTCGTTGGAGCAGCATCGGTTCTCTCCCGTCCGCTTTTAGCTGGTCAATCATGTCCAGTCGCTGATTGGCTTGGAGGAAGGGAGGGGGAAAAGTGGGATCTGCAGCAAGAAGGTATTAAGCGAAACAGTGAAAAAGGAAAAGGGGCCCACCCAAGTAAACAACTCCCTTGATCAGTGGGAGAAGTAAGCACCAAAGAAAAAAGAGAAAGGGTCGTATAGAGGAAATAGAAATGAGGAGAGTTGAGTCAAAGGATGGTGCCTACTTGCTCTGTGGTGACTAGTCAGTAAGCCGGAGACACGGACGGAGTAAGAGGTAGAAAGTGAAATGCTGAACTCTTTTTTTTAGATACTATCAAGGAACGGACCAGCATCGGAGAGGCGAGAAGAGGTGTGTACGAGGTTGAGTCCGGACAGCAAGTAGCCATTGAGGTCTTGTCCGGTGGCAGGTGCCAGGCTCGTTGGTCGTTGGCGATGATGTTTGGCTATAACTATAAATGTGGTTTCTCCGTCCTGTTCAGTGCATTGGCCACCTTCTGTGATCATAAGGTTGTTGGAAGAGCTCTTCCAATGAGCTCGCTTTACAGTCATACCGAAAAAACAATAATATATTTATTTATGGGGGGGGGTAAATTAATTTTTATTCATAATTATATTTTGTGTTGGTACCGAAGCACTGGTCTTCCGACCATAAGTGCTACAGATATGTAGGTATTTACACACATTTTTATACATAGTTTAGAAAAATAAAGTATGAGGTAAATTCTGAAATTAAAGTGATCACAATGCAATAAGAAATTAAAATGAAGTAGATCATCGCATTTACTTGCAAGGTTTCGAATGTAAGTGCATATAGGTATTTACACAAAAATATTACATGGTTTATATGGTAAATTTAAATGTGAAGCAGATTCTGTAATTAAAGTGAACATAATGCAATTAGTAATGGGTATGAGTCGTCCCACTGGGAGACCAGGCCACTTGCACCATGACCCGATATCCCACACAGTCACATTATCCTGATACTGAGCTAACCAGTCCTTGTGGTATCCCATTAATGCTGAGTGCCAGGCTGGGTAAAGTATCTGTGTGGAATATCGGGTCATGGTGCCGGGGGTCTGATCTCCCAGTCGGCCAGCACTATAAAGTTGAGTGTGCAGTGTCACAAGTCGGTACCCATTCTGATATGACCTTAGATGTTGCTAGGACGTAAATGAACAATTAACCAACTAATTTTGAATTCATTGTTCATTGAGAAAAGAAGGTTTTTTTTATTATTCAGGTTTTTGTTATTATTCAGAGAAGGTCTTTTTTCATGTTTATACAATAATCAAATCCAAATATTGTGCTAAACGTGAGATGTGTCTGCTTCCTGATGCTACAGTAAAATACCCACGAATATAACCATTGCTGTCGACATTACCTAAAACAACCATCCAGTTGGAGTTACTGCCGCCTGGGAAATGAGTATTCACAGAGCCACTCATTGAAGCGAGAAACAATGACTTACTGACTGAAATAGTCAGGGTCGAGACTAGCTAGGTGGACATGCATTAGGGTTGGAGGGCTAGAAGGAACCCTCCAAACACAATGGTTTGTTCTAACATTATCCCCCGCTCACAGAGGTACGCTACCCTTAAAATACTAACAAACCCAGGACAACGGTGAGGGAAGGAGGAAGAAGAAAAGAAACTTAGTTTGATATGGACATCAGTGAATAATTATTTGTATAGCGCAGACTTTTAATCGCAGGTCTGACAGTATCACAGGGAATGGTTAAGACATAAATACAGCCAAGCTATGAAGAAGAAAGCTGTAGCACTGAGTGACTCTCGTTATAAATGGTGGCACCAGCAATCACCTGCCGGGGGTCTTCCCAGTGGCAACCAATGGACACCGTCCCTCTGGCAAACGCTTGCCAGCAATGAACAGTTGTGTCCCACTGGTAAAGGCTCTGTCATACCTTGCCGGATTGGGGAAACGGAAAGAAACCGAACAAAGTCTGTTGAAATCCGGCAAAATTCAGTTTGTGTCCATTGCATATCCATTGATATCCGTTGATATCTGGCCCCATCTGTTACCAGTTTTGAGCATGCACAAAACTTGTAACGGATTGTGCCGGACTGATGTATGCGGTTATTATCTGTTACCATCCGTTCCTCGTCCGTTCCCGTCCATTCCCATCCATTCCCCGTCCATTCCCATCCATTACCATTCGTTCCCGTCCGCTACTATCCGTTCCCGTCCATTGCATATCCATTACATGTCTGTTGCCGTTCGTTATAGTTCCTTTTGTATACTGAATTGTCCATTGATCGTTAGATATGGTATCAACCGCTACCGTCCATTACCGTCTGTTACCATCTGTTACCCGTCCATTACCATCCATTACATAATTGATACATTTCACATCCGAATCACACCGGACTAGAATATTTTTGTCCGGCTCTATCCGTTTCCTCAATCCGGCGAGGTGTGACACGGGCTTTACTGGCAGCAAGTAACACCCCCGATAACCAATGCATGCCTCCCACAGCCAACCAGCAGGTACGTCCTGCTAGCAATGTGCAGGTGTCTCCTGCCACAGAGCTGGAGATGTCACGCAGGTATGTGGCTGAGGTAGATCAATGATCTTACATATTAGCTATATTACATGGCACTGAACAAAAAAAGTACTGGTTCCTGGCACTCATCAGTTATGCCAACAGCGACATCTGTGTCGACACTCTGCCAGTCTTCATCTTCAGTGTCAGTTTCTTCAAGTGACACCGCTTCCACCAGAATCACTCGTGGTTAAGCTTCTCTTAGTTATTACCAGTAGAAACTTTATGAAGAGTTTGTGTAGTACTGAAGAGGTTTTTGTGTTGCTAAGTTATATTTTATATAAAAATAAATGACTTTTTGCAGGTTAAATTATCTTAAAGTTAGTTACCAGAGAAGATCTACTACATATAGTCTTTTAGGCTGGTTACTATCTACTTCAGAATTCACTTGTTGGGCTCAGTATCTGAAATCATTATGCAAGAAGACACAATATTGTACTGACATGGTTTAATCCCATTGGAGTTGTGGAATTGGATCAAATTAGAGCTTTGAAACGTTGCAAAGGTAATTATGAGTCAGAGATGTGGTCTGAAAAGCGAAAGTAGAGTTAGATTGAAGGCTGAATAATCTCAATTCACCTAGGTTAATCAGGAGATCTTCTCCAGATTTGTAATTATTTACTGACGCCTCGGAGGAGGGTTGGGGTGCCCATACATCATTCCAACACACTGGGGGTCGTTGGGCATCTAATGAACACGATCATATTAACGTTTTAGAGATAAACGCCATTCGTTTTGGTCTAAACAGTTTTTTAAAAAGCGCTTCATCATCACACAAAGACAAGCCCATGTTGCACAGGTCCGGACTGGTTGGTGATGGTGGCGAGAGAGATCTAGAGCACCTGCCCTGCATCCCTATTTATAATCTGATCATTGGTCATGTGACCTAGCTTTCTTGTCGCCAGCCCCCCATCTGTTTGAAAGGTAGCTATCACACATAAAACTGCATTTCTGTATGATAGTATCTTTATTACATTGTAACCGCTTTAATTATATTGATTACCTTTACAACATTATATGCGTGTACAATTGTACACATAGCACCGCCAACATGGGTTAATTCAGGGCATGGAACAGAGTGAGACATAGCTCAGGCGGTAGTGAGTCCACCTGTGAAGGTGCGGTCATCCTATCAATCCTGCTCAGTGGACCCATTTGCAGTTTGGGCTATTTTATGTTCCAACCAGTGGTCCACAACTGGTTCATCAAAGGCTGGGTGTGTGTGCTGTCCTGTCTGTGGGAAAGTGCATTTAAAAGACCCCTTGCTGCTTATCGGAAAGAGTAGCCTATGTAGCGGCAGTGGGTTTCCTCAAAAGAAATATGTCAGAATGACCATATGTTTGATGTCCAATAGCTGATGATACAAACACCAATGTGCTCTAGAGGCGTCGTTAAATAAAACAAGCTTTACTTTTTCATGACCTGGAACAGAGACTCACCACCGCCGATCAGTAACTATCGAAGCTCACCTTTATCGCCATCTATCGGATCTCGGCCACACCACGCCTTGACCATTGGATTCGAACCGCCAGCCTCACTCAGACCCTAGCACCCGAAATACTGCACGTCGTGTGTGGACTAGTCCTCCTCGCCGGCCGGATCGAACCCGCAGGTTTCTGGCCTGAACCACTCGAGCTAACACCTAGGGTGTAATCGATTAATCAACCCGGGTCACCCACCACATTTTGGCGCATGCGCACATCCTACAGACTCGAGTTGAATATACAAATACGCTCGGGGTGGGCAAAATGGTGGCTTAATCTGAAACTTAATATTTTTTGTCAATAACTGATAGAAGTACAGTAAAATAGGATTTAAAGTATTTTATGATTGTAGAAGCTGAAAATCTGGGTTAAAAGAAAAAAAGTATTAAAATAATATGTAGGAGTTGTAACGGTAGCTGTTATACTACAGGTACCAGCACAGATGTGACGTCATCACTCCTAGCAAACACCAGCCAAGAGGCTGATCATTGAGATCCACGTTTTTGTTATGAGACTGGAAAATCGTGTGACACTGATAGGCTGTGTACGGCTGGTTCCCCCTGGTCTGCTATTCAACGCAACACAGAGAGAAAACGAGAAGAAACATGCTTCCAGGGTTTATTTCCTTTACTCCACCCACGGTGGCATCACAAAACCAAGTGACCCGCCCCCTGACCAGCCAGGTCGCAGGTAACCTCTCAAGGTGTGGGGAGCCGCTAGCCAGTTGCAGTAGGGGGGCAGTCCACCCAGGGACCCACCCTCCGGCTAGCTTGATGCCACCTGGGCCGTGTTCAGGGTCCGTCTCGGGGGTGCCGCGGAGACATCTCGGCGATGCTTTTTGGCCTATTTGCGTTCAGGGTCTGTCTCGGCGACGTCTCGGAGACGCCTCCCTTTTCAGACTTGAGATGAAAAGTGCCTAGAAAATGGCCACCATATTCAGTGGTCTCAGCCAATCACAGCGCAACCATTCCATTGCAAATGGCCACCGCCTATGGGGGCGGCCATTTTTGAGACAACAAACTGCCTTTGCGGTTCAGACTAGCGTGACATCATGGCCATCTCCGAGGCGCCTCCGAGACAGACCCTGAACGCGGCCCTGTTGCATTAGATGGGCGACAGTGGGAAGCACAGTCCCTGCCGCCACCGACTGGTGGTGAGGTTCATGTATGGACTACTACCATAGTTCCTTAACTTCATAATATGTTGTTGATTTTCTTTCACTCATGTGAGAATGAATGTTATATAAACATAAAAATGTATGTCTCTGACTGTACAAGAAGACAAGGGTAGCTACTTTAGCAAAAGAGTCTGTTGTGGGACTTATCCTGTCAATAATGGAGTGTCGTAGCAGCAGAGTCGGTGAGCTGTTTCAAGTCCCGACTGGATGCATACTGGTCAAGCATTACGTATGGGATGTATAATTAATTATGCAGATATAAATAGGCGGAGTTTCATTATTATTTATTATTTCGTATACTTTCTTTACACATATTATTGTCCAATCGTTGACCTGCCCGGTCTTTGCCCTGGCTTGCCGGCTGCGAGCGCCACCGCCGGGCGTTTGCCGCACCGGGCAGTCAGTCTCCTGCCTGATTTCAAGGAGGCAACACAGTCTATGAGCTACCTGTGTTACCTGTTCTACCTGTTGTCCACGAATCGGACGACCGCACCTGTGTGTCGACCTCTGCATGTCGGTTGGACAAATATTGGAGGAACGATCTTTTCACATGGAAGACGGTATCGTGATCTAAACTAATACTCGACGGTCGCTTGAATGATGACTTTTCACACGGAAGACGGTATCATGCTTTAAACTCTCATACTCGATGGTCGCTTTGATCACTGACCCGTTTTTGTTTCTGCTAAGTGTGTCGATTATTGTTGTCGATTCTCAAACACTATGACGGGAACGGTCACTAACATGAGAACAATCTGATTCGAATCTAGCAGTTATATCGTTAGTATCCTCGTATACTTTTTGAATTCATACAACGGCTAACGGTTCTGTGTGTCGATATGGGATCGACAAGATGACCGTACTTTGCAAAAGTTAATATCATCCGTACAGTTTTTCTCGATATTTCTTGACGGAAATTCGTTCGGGTATTATATATATTTTCTCAACGGTCGTTACGGATTCGGACCGTAGTACGGCCAGGAACGGCCCTTAGTACGGACCGTATAATGCCAGGTTCGGGCTACTGCACAGACTGTGGCGTCCCACATGATAAACACGACCAAGGTTCCTGCGAACGGAGAAGCATCGACATGCTCACCTGTAACATTGGGATGTCCATGCGCAGTGGTAAAGCTTCAGCGAAGGCTTCGAGATCGGCAGTCGACCAGGATACGTACGACATTGAGTCGACTACGACAGCTATGGGGGGGGGCCTTACGCTGGTCGAGCGCGAGAAGAATGCGGGGGAAGCGATCGACATTCTTAAGGCCGAGATGCGAGTTGCGGACCTAGAGGACGAGCTGGATGAGTTCAGGTCGGAACGTGAAAGAAGACGGACGAGGCGCCGGACGACAATCAAGGTAGACGACGGACGACGGGACTACGTCCACCCACCCACGGACGACCGTTTGCAGACGGACGACTGCAGACGGACGACGGACTCGACACTCCCACCACCGTCCTGGACACAGGGAAGCGACCGGGACGATGGGCACTCGACCTTCGGGCGATCGCGTCGACGGTCGAGAGGGTCGAGTAGAAGGAGAAGACACTCATCTCGTTCAAGCACCGATGGCAGCTCCTCAAGACGCAGTCGAAGTAAGTGGTCACTTCGGAAATACGGGCAGGGGAAGGACGTGTGGAAGATGAACGCCAACAAACTTGTAAAAGCCTCTTGCCAATTGTGCCTTGACATTCCCTGCTTGACGAGAGCGGACTATAGGGCTTTCATCGAGCGCGTCAGTTTTATCTCTGCCAGAGCGAGAGAGGACCACTACAAGGGCATCGCCCACGTGGATCAGGTACTTGCAATCCGCAAGCTAGGTGAGAGCATCGGGTTTGCGGCCTTCTCGAAGACGCACCAGGATGAAAGTATTGAACATTATGGGCCTCACAACATGAAGCCTAAGAAAGCCGGACCCTGGAACCGCAGTGCGGGGAAGCAGTCGCCTGGCAGGGCAGCATGTAAGGCATGTTACTCGTGGAACAGTGACACTGGATGCGGGCGGTCAGAGTGTCGATTTTCTCACACCTGCTCATTTTGTGGATCTAGAGCACACACCCGCCAGAAGTGCAAGGATTGACTCGGGAGCTTTGAGGTTTCAAAAACTGCGGCAGCTGATGCGGGTCACAATTTGCCCGTCTTCAATGATAACGGCCCGGGGGGCACCATGCCTGGCCACTTGAACAATGATTCTGTTTTCACTGATCTTCCCATTGACTATCCTGACTGTTCTGTTGATACGCCTAACCTAACCGATACTGAAGTCCTTGATTCATTCCCCATTGATAATGATCACCATATTGCTGTTGAATCTTATGTTTCAGCTGGAGTTGAGGCAGTTGGTCTGGGAGAGGTTAGGGAAAGCCAGATGCAGGGGGGAGCATTGGGTGCTGGATTGCGCTGGTTGCAACCAGCGGGTTCCAGTCGGGACGATCGCTTGTTTGTAGAGCAAGGCGATCTTGGTAGCCTACTAGTTCGCGTTAGGGAACGGGATGGGGAGCCTCCCGAGACGATTAAGGTCACCAACGAGTATGTCGGTGGTTCCTGCGAATGCGTCCATAAGATTGCCGGCGTCGCTACTCAGTTTAGACCTTGCATAATCTTTGCTGAGCTGTTTTTGCGGGGCGACACCGACCCCGATCGGTTGTACATCATGATCGGAGTTACGTTCAGTTTCCAGGTAGTTAATCCCGCATTTGCTGCTAGCTACGTTCCAACTAAGACTTGCAGGAAGTCACCCTGGGAGAGTGGCATTATTGACAAGAAGTTTTGGGAGGAGGAAAGAGATGGTTACATCTCCGTCATAAGTGTTCCCGCCTAATGTACTCATGATGCATTTGTCATCCCCAAGGACGACGGCGGCGGGCGGGTGGTGATCGATTGTAGTATTCCTACCGACGTTTCTGTCAATAATTTCATTGATCAAGTCTGCCAAAAATGTTCATACAAAAGTCTGGATGACGTAACAGACATGTTGGAACGGGGTGACTCTCTTGGAACTGTCGACATTAAGGATGCATATAGGGCTGTCTCGATCCACCCCGAGGACCGGCAACGCCAGGGTCTCCGATACAAGAGACCTGGTGATCGTAACTTTACTTACTTTCTTGATAACCGACTCAGCATGGGCCTTTCATCAAGCTTATATCTCAGTGACAGTTGCTACAATCCACCACATCTGAAGAACTGTCTCGCTTTCTATTAATTTAGAGCGGCTAACACAGTAACAGGTCCAAGGCCTATTATAGCTGTATCCTAATGATTGATTGAATTAAGTTGTAGATTTATATCCTGTATTATATTTGGAGGCATTAGTACTATCGGTTACTTGTTGCTATTTTTATCTCTGACAGGGGCGTAGCTAGACCTTTAACGATGTGTACTCCTAATTTCGCAGGGGGTTTAGGGGGCCGCTTAAGCTTAAGATTGCAGATTTGACACATTTTAGACTTGAGTTTTCGACACTCCAGACTACTACATGCCTCCTCTCTCTCTTTATTATTTTAAATTTTTTGTTGTTGTTGACAAAACGATGTGGACGTTTTGGCGTATGCGTGTACGCCTAGCTACTCCCCTGTCTTATGTATGCATTACATTTAATTCATATTCCATATACTTTAAAATTGTGAATTTATATAAACAGTATTCCACTTATACTATATATATTAATATTTTAAATTAATATAGAAACCTATGCGGACATAATATGATATTTCTTAACAGACTTAAGCCCAAGTCACACCTACCAGGACTAGCGCCGGATTTTAAGCCGGACCACCCCCGGACTATCTCGGAGAGCCCAGAATAAAATCTCTATTTTTGGTCATTTTTGCCTCGCTCTCACACCTACCCGGACAAGCCACGGTCTACCCACGGACCAGAGCATGGACAAACCACAGACTACCCGGTGTAGACACAGATTAGTCCCGGATCTGCCCAGATTGCAATATTCCCCTGACCGGCCCGGATGTTTTAAACATTTTAAAACATCCGGGGCAGACCCCGGATGAGGCCGGACCAGCCAAGGACCAGCCACGGATGATGCCGGATCACCATGGACCACGCCGGATCGCGGGACGGGGCTCGTCTGGGCCCTGATGCGGGTAGGTGTAACTTAGGCTTAAGCTAATTGGCTTGAATTGACAGTCAAATATACCTGCCATACTTTATTTTTGCCACACCAAGCAGAAAGCTACCAATGAAAGATATTGGATAAGAAAACTCTGGACAACTGGAATGTATGAAATAACTTACTGTTTTTATTTCTCTCAAGTTATATATATATATTTATATATTTATAAATCAGCCTCTCGGAGCTGGTTAGGGGGGTTTTGGGTGTCCCCATTTCGTTAACACTGTAGTTGGGCCACGTTTTCTCTTTTCTATACGCACCCACATTTGTTCAGATTTTTGTTCCCTATTTTCCTTTCTTTATTTTTCTTTGCCACACTCACACACACATCCACACAAAACCCACCAGTATGTAGGCGAATAGAAAGTCACGCATGCATACAATCCCTCTGAGTGGTCATCTGCACTGCCGCCGACCTACGTAAGAACATATTGAGAAGAAACAGTACCAGTCAACAATCGCACAAGACACCAGTCAATATAATAGTGGTATTACATGTCCACAGTGCACGACAGCCACGCCCTACTGGGTGGGCAACACGGCCTGAAGTGATACCTGCAGGCCGCCAGGGGGCAGCTCTCGTCACCTGGCACACCACACCGCTAGATGGCAGCACCATATGACCTTGATAAAGAGGTAATGATGGCAGTGGACCCCTGTCCGGAGACCACCACACAATGAACATGCCTACAGTGTCCCAAGGACGTACCTTTTCACAGGCGATATCACTTGATTCGAGCGGGCACTATGTGTTATCATTTACTGATGATCAATTCTTAATAACCATAATAAACGAGTGAATGACTTGAACAGGAGAACTGGAGACTCACTGACTACTTAATGGGATGGGACTGGCTTATTATTATTATAATTATTATTATCATATATATATATACTATAGGAGAATGCTTCAATAGTTCATTTGTTATATTATACACACATCACAAAACATCACCTTTAAAATGAATTAGCAGATATTCTCAGTCTGGAGCATAATCATTAATATAACAGCTATCACCATTCACAGATGAAGCACGTTATATAATGACCGCAGTAACCAGTTCCATTTGCTCATCTACTGTGCTTGAGGAGTATGTGAGTATATGCTCATAGATATAGATATATTTATATACAAAGCTCTTGACCTGCTCATCTTGTTCACTGATAGTGTGAGACAACGTACATCAGAAATACACAGATTTATTCACATAACAACCAGAGAGTTTGCGTGGGGCTGTCGTACACACACACACTGCTACAGCCGCCGTGAGTACATGCACACAACCCAACCAAGACTACGAGAGAACGGACTACAATGTGCAGAGTGTGATGGGGTGTAAAATGTGCTACTCAAAACACAATTATTATTATTATTATTATTATTATCGAGAGTCAGCTGTTTGCCACCCTCTCCCATGTACCCTCGCATCTATACAATGTTAATGACATGACCTAATTACAATGAAGGCATGGAGATACGAGTCACATGCGCCTTTCGTACAATTGTCAGCTTGCAGATGCCACCGCCACCAACCACTTTGAGAGGGCAGCACCTTTGAGGTGATAACGCAAACACTCCTACAGTCCTACACCGCCGGCGCCATTCTGAAGACGGGCAGTGGGTACTGGGTGGAACACGCCGAGCTCATTGCACACTGGCAGTCCCCAACTATCAACACATGATGGAATGGTCCTCGAGTTGGCAGTACCACCTCCTAGTACACCGTTAACACACTTACTAGTCTTGAGCCGAGTTTGAATCTCTACCAGGAATGTTCACTGAGTGCTTCAGACACTTGATAACAAAATAGACTCATTTGTGTGTGTTTGCTTTGCTTTAACTACATGGGTAAACTATGCAAGAAGGGTGGAAGTGTAACATAACGTTTGGTCTTGACATATTAAGGATAACAGCCACAACTGTACAACAATGTACACACGTACTGTACACAAGTGCTACTGTAACAGGTCTACAATGTACACCAAAATGTACATGTATATACATGCTAGGCCTACATACTGATACCAACGGTTAGAGAGATGTAGGTGCCCCTTTAAATGCTTACTTAGTATGATCAACTAGTAATAACTTACTAATGATTCAATATGAATGAACTTCCTGCATGTGCAGGTCTGGTTTTCAGCTCTGCCCATACACCACCATCATGGCATGTGCGTCTACACAACCGGCCAACTGTTACACAAACTGCCTTCAATGCTGGCTTCACTGAGAGGAAACCACTCCAAGCAGACCTCAAGCAACCGACGTCCCCTAGGTGGCGTGATGAGACAAACTGACCTTTGAGCAACTGCTGGTGATTTGTGGGACATTACCGTAGTCAACGCGTCATTATTCGTAAAGTGGGATATATATATATATATACATACAAATAGGGTCCGCTCCAAAGCAGAGAACAGTTCCATGCCAGTTTTGTTCTTCTTTTCTCCCTCCCAACATTACAGCAGGTGTTTACTCACCTACAGTTTAACCCTCGCCTTGATTGGGGTCATCACATGGGGGGGGGAGGGGGATATCACCCCCAACCCCCGGTGGTTGGCCCTAGCAACAGTGCAGCAGGGTCTCTTGCCACGCTCAACCTGGTTTTTCCCCATCACCTGGAATGACAGTCTGCATACAACCAAAGGAAATGAAAAGCTGCTGCTAATGGCATCACAAACTAACTCATCGACCTTCTAGCAGTATGAATACTATTGCTTCTTGTATGAATATATCAACGATCAAAGGAGGTCAAAAAGATAAAAACTACTCCCATTGGTGGGCATAGGGCACCTAGACCAGGACACAAAGTTACTTAGTACACAATACCTAGTCCCATGAGATTACCGGCTCGGGCTGCCTACATTAACTGAAGGTCGTGTGTGTTATGGAGAATCCTACCATAATAACAGGACCCTGTTAGGGGAGTGAGTAACCGCTAACAATAACATGTCAGTGAGGGGAGGGGTGGGCACTCACCATTCAGAACAAATATAATAATTTCCTAATCATCCAATCAGAAGCTAGTTCAGGCACTGCCCATGTCGGTTTGTGCTTAGACGAAGAGTGCATACCCGAATAGGTTGAGCCTAGGCCCTCCGTGGACCTAACCGTGATTCTGAACTCAGCGGATGAGGGGTGGGGTGGAGTAGGTGACCTGAGTACGGCTTTTCCCTCAGACCTGGATACCCTTGCAATAATTCAGAAGCAGTTGCTAGGACACGGGTTATTGAATAATGCTTTTCCAGCAGGCAACAAACATCCAAGTGTCGCTATGGAAGCTAACACTCAGGGTATGATTACCTCTGAACACATTAATAACCCCATCCTGATATGATCTCAAGACATTGCTGGGATGTAAAATCCCAGCCAACCAACCATTCAGGACTCAGCATATAATTATATATATATAGAAGGTTTTCAGTATGTTCTTTAGTACTCATTTTGAATCAATAACTCAGTGCGACAAGACCCACCGCTTCCGTCTCCTCTCAGTTTGGTGATGAAGAGAAGGAAGGTGAGGGTGTGCCGCTCTGGGTGATGTGCGGTTGATGGACGTGCCGGAAGCTGTTGCGGCTTTCTCGATGAGCAGAGTAGTGAACTGGAGAAGAGACCCAGCCACGGAGGTGACAGACACTGACAGCTGTACAACACCAGTCAAATGAGGATGGTATGCAGTACCAGCACACTACAGCCACCCCTCTCTATTAGTATTAGCTCCTCTCCAAGAAATTTCCTAAACACAGAGTATTGCTAGTCATTATGTGGTCTGTTTGCCACGACTGAGTCTAATGTTGAGTTGAGAGGCACATGCTGAACGTGTATCACATTTGGTGTCTGATTGGTCATCATCTTAATGGGGACTGTCTTATAATTATTATTACACATATATATTGGAATCTGTTGTTTCTTTGTTGTTTTTTTGCCAAGCTACCTGTCCCTCCACTTCATACCAATTGTCCTGGGATATGCAGAATATGATAAGCCTCGTAAATCTGGGTTTCACCTATTTTATTTCATTTTTGGTATGGTTTTCTTTATGCATTGTTGTCACTGAAAGTCTTTCTTTGTGGTTGAGATGAATTCAAAGAACAGAACGAGGAATCCATGCCAGAATCTGAGATGTTGCTTATAAGTTTCTCTCAGGAAAGAGACCACACCCTGAACAAGTCATGGTGGCAATTGTGTTTCGAGTAAATTCATTTTGTGCACGCCAAATAACAAGTTATCTACTTCTAAAAATAACTTGAATGAACCCATGTTTTGTTGCTGCTGAATTATTCAAACAACTTCTTCAGTCTAATTACTTATTGCTTTAATTTTGTTTAAAAACTGTTAAATATGCGTCTGGCTAGCAGCAATTCACTTTTTGTATCAATTTTTAAGTAATTGGTTTGACCCCATGACCGTCCAGAACGGGAATCGAGTGCTGAACTCATTTGGCCATCGCGTCTGGTTACCTATTACGTCTAATGCCTGGCCGACCCGGATTTATATTTCAAAAGGACAATCACCATTTTCAAAATTCTTTTATTTGGCCTTATCAACACATACAGGCCACTTTATAAAACAAAAATGCCTGTTTCTCCCTTTTGAATCATGCACAATACATCACTGCTATTTAAACTCCATTTCACAGGCCTCGTTCTGAGCTGTATATAATAATTTCTTTGGTTTCTGACTCAATTGTAACAGTAGGTTTCCCACCCCATTTCTATTCAATAATCAACATACAAAAATAAAATTCCAATACCTCTTGCAATGGGGGAGGTAGTACCAATGACTATTTCACACAATTTGGATGCTCAATCCACCGAACCTGCATGCGTAAATCGGACACAGCTAACAAATGTAGCAATTGCTGCCCTCCCCTCCCCTCCTGTGGCTTTTCTTTTTATTAAAAAAGAAAGACAGAAAAGAAAAATGGTTCTTACCCATTTCAGTCATAACTGAAGGGCTCAACCCTCTATGTTTGACTGTTATTGGTTGGGTAAATCCCAAATTCTCCCAATCAGAGCTAGAAGCACCAGAGAAAATGGCAATGGGCTGGCACCCATCAACACCATACTACTGATCTGAGGTGTGTGTGATAAATTCAACCACCAGAAACTCACATTCTCATGCCCGCCACTACACACGCCACGTCATATACATGTATATGGATATATAGATATATATATTTATATATATATATATGTATTAATTTGTACTCCCATTTGATATCGCAGTTTTGATTCTGATAGTGCACATACAGTTAGACATTATGTACAAGTTACATTGTCGTCATAATCACCAATGTTGGTCAACCAGTTGACAGCCTAATAAGTGTTACTCACCCTGTGTATTTTGGCCACCTCATAATCAATCACCATGTAGACATGTGCCTGATGCCTATATATACAAACAATATGCAGAAAGAAATATGACAAATTAATTCAAATTATTTTTCTAATAAAGATGGGGGGGGGGGAGGGGGGGGGGGGAGACCGGGAGATGTTGAAGTTGCATAGTCTGATGGCTTTGAGTTTCTGTCATTTTCTGAGATAAATATGTTAGGTTGATTGTTACAATCTACCTTACTCAAGTTGGAAGTAATTTTTATTTTAAATGGCCACCGTTTAAGATATTTGAAGTGCAACCATGCAAAATTAATTCCAGAAAGCATGCCAAAACTCTGATACCATACACTTCTGCAGTAATAGGTTTTATTAAATTGATTCAGTATTCCCTCCTATGTGGTGACAAATGTTTAATAAGTGCACCAGCATCTAATTTAGATTTGTAGAATCAAATCTAGATAATTGTTTTGGTTTTGGAAAATTGATTTTTTCATCGGACTATGCAGCTTTAAACGGCACAGTGACAGAACTTGAAGGTTTGTCTTGATCATATGGAGAACTGGTTGAACAATAATGGAACGCTAATTTGTGTTTGGAGACGGGTGTGGAAGAGGAGAATGCAGAAAGCCTTATCTCCACTAACTAACCCACTGTAGTGAAGTACTCCACATATACACGAGTCAGCCTCACGAAAATGGGCCAATTGGTGGTCAATTTAAGATGTCGGCATCACAATTGTTAATGTGTAGTGCATTTCTTTGTTTCATATTAAATTATCCTAGAAACAAATAAGGTTGTATTTTCTCTACCTTTACATTCAGGATAAATTTAAGGACTTTCCAACACCTATGTCAATGCTAAATTATAATCATACCGCTCAACGCCGACATCCAATGCTCAACGCCGACAACTTTAACAGATGTCAGCATCGCAATTCTTAAAGTGTTGTGCATTTCTTTGTTTTATATTAAATTATCCTAGAAACAAATAAGGTTGTTGTATTTTCTCTACCTTTACATTCAGGATAAATTTAATGACTTTCCAACACCTATGTCAATGCTAAACTATAATTATACCGCTCGACGCCGACATCCAATGCTCGATGTCGACAACTTTCCCCAATTGGCCTATTTTCGCGACTGACTGACTCACACACAAACGTCCTGCTTTAAGGATGAATATTGGGAAAGCTCACCTTCTGGTTTGCAGTCTTTTATTTAATTTAATCCTTTTAATGATGGTTTATTTACCCTGTCCACAACATGTCACAATAGAACTTGTTTTCAATGCTGAACAGCTTTAGTCAATAGTTTATGGTTTATTTTCTTGAATGTGATTTATTGTCTTTCTTGAATGTGATTTATTGTTTCAGCACAAACTGTTGGCCACCATTTGTAATAATAAACTTTATTCATGCTAACAAACTTGGAACCAGACATTTTGAGGTACCTAAAAAAAAAGGTGTTAAATCTGTTTGAACTGGCACTGAACCCAGTGCTTTAAGACCACTACCATTAAAACATTGCGTTCTTTTTTTACGATACCATATTGCCATAGTTTTTCCATTCATGTGGTATCGTTGTAACTGAAGGAATCACTGGGCTGTGTCTGAGCAAGTTGGCAAAACAATCTTAAAACGGTGAACTAACTAATATCCTAATTGTCCTTACACCTACCACCACTACCCATTACATATTTATTAACTCATTCAGCTTACAGTAAAGCTGCATAGTCCGATTGTTTTGAGTTTCTGTCATTTTTTAGATACATACATCAAGTTAATTGTTATAATCAATCTTACTTTACTTTGAAGTAACTTTAATTTGAAATTGCTAACTTTTTTTAGATATTTTAAGTGAAACCACAGGAAGTTAATTTAGGCAAGAATGCCACAATCTGACACCATAGATCGCTGCAGAAATAGGTTCTATTAGATTGCCTCAGTATTCCCTTCTACATCGTGACAAAAGTTTGATAAGTGCACCAGTACTTAAGTTAGATACGTAGAATCAAATCTAGATAATTGTTTTGGTTTTGAAAATTTGACGTTTTCATGAGACTATGCAGCTTAAAGCAAATGAGCCAAGGTTGTAAAATCTTGCATTTTGATCATGCATGAATAAGGTCTGTAGCTCCGTGACCATCGCAAAGTTTTGATTGAGATTTTCCTCCTTCGTGCATGTGTGTGTAAACATAGGGAAGGGCACGCACAGACATCACAAGACACACAGCCATCTACAAAAGCACGTGGTTCACACATGTAGGGTAAATATTTACTTTTAAAAAAAGAGAAGAAATATTTGGAAAATATTTTTATTTAATTATTTATTTTCTTTCTGTTTCCAATTCATTGTAATTGGTCCAAATGGTGCTAAAAGCACTTCTTGGTTGAAATTAACTAACAACTGTCGGAATCTTGCAACAGGAAAATGCTTCTTGCTGACTTTCTACGAATCAGTTTTAAAAGTGCAAGTGAAAGAATGAGGACCTAAGTGTTAAATATATGCCATGCAACAAGTGTAGAATGCATTTCTGCACTAAACACTTGTGGGTTACCGAGGTGTCTTGTAGCTCATTGTTATTATTTAATGTCAATTTTATTTGTCAGGAGTCATTTTGTTGTTGTTTATGCACTTGTAAAGACGTTAACACCCCTCCCCTCAAAGGGCAGCTTTAACAACCCAGACCAGTGGTAGGTGGAATGGACTGAGATAATAACATGCCAGAGGGAAAGATGTAGCCAACCTTCACAATGCAGATTCCCCTGCCTACCTCCTCACTTCTATAGTCTCACCATGGCACTTTCATGAGACTAATATTGCTCTACTATATTTGATTAATTTATATATTTAAAAAAAAATCAATTCAGAAAACCTCTCAATAAACCTTTTAGAGTTAAATTGCCCGATTTAAATTAATTAAAAATTACTATATTGATGGGAAGAACCTCCAAGATCAGTCTGTAATTAATAATAATAATAATAATAGTTGATAAATTGAACTGATCCTTCTTGAGGATTGTAAGAGAGAATGGTGTGGTAGATGTGGTTGTGTGTGGTGAGTTCAACAGTGGATGGTGATTGTTGTGACTTGTTAAGCTAACACGAGTAACTAAGACTAGGACTTTGCTTACAAGGAGCCGGGCACAACTTCTGCTGCTTGGCCATGGCACACTAATAAACCCTTTGGAGTGGATGTATTGCCAGCTGGCCCTGATTCAGCAAACCGCCACTTGTGGTGAGATTGCTGGTGACTGCATCATTTGGCACTTAGTTACAGATCCGATGAGAACTGATCACAAAAACAATGTAAATACGGACACAAAACATAGACAACACCACAAATGTGTATCCCTTCCCATGTGTCAAACTGCCTTGAGTTAATAATGCAATTTCTTTTTGTAATGGCGGAAATAAAACAATGAAGTTCCAATTAAACAAGGTTCCTTTTTGAGCATAGAAGGCTCATTTTGTGTTTATACTGCAATTGAAGCTCACTTTGTTGTTTATACTGCAATCAAACCCAAGCGTTGTGCTGAGCATGAGATGTGTCTGCTTTCTGGTGCTATAGAAAAATATATAAAATAAAGGAAGGGAAAAAAGTACAAGATTTCCATGTCAAATTGGTGATTGCTAATATACAGAGGCAGTGGCTGATGTCTTGATCAAATTTAAAACAATTGAACCAAGAAGCCATGTCTTACTGACTGAAATAGTCATGGTCAACACTAGCTGAGTGGGGGTGGGGAGCATTAGGGTTGGAGGTCTGGAAGAATCCTTCAACACTCTATGGTTTGTACCAAAATCCACCCGCTCACCCACCTTACCCCCCAAAAAACTGACAAACAAACAAATAGAGGAGAGCGGTGAGGGAAGGCGGAAGAAGAAAAGAAGCTTAATTTTACATGCATGTTGGTTAATAATTGTTTGCATAACGAGGAATTTTCACCACAAGTCTGACAGTATCACATTGAATGGTCAAGACAGAAAGATGGCCGAGCTACAACGAGAAAAACCACAGCACTGAGCGACTCTAGCTACAAATGGCAGCATCAGCAGGCAACACCCGTCAGCTACCAGCAGTCACCTCTCGCTGGCATCCAATGGGGGCCTTCCCACTGATAACTGGTGGGGCACCGTCTCGCGTGCCAGCGGGTTGGTGCCTCCTGCTGACAACCAGCGGCCGCCTTCTGCTGTAATACCAGTAGCCGCCTGTCACCAGCAACGACTATATACCACGCAGTCGTGTGACTGAGGTAGACTAACCGTGTGATAAGTATTGCTGCCCAACAGAAACTAGTAGAGTGTATCAGGTACTATATACACTAGTATTAACTTTCGCTTTATCTACGCTGACTCGTGTGGCGGCGCTCAACAATAGGGTGGTTGCCGGGACTCTTGTAACCCGCCCAACAGAACGTCACGCTGGCAACCAACCCAGCCACAAACAAGAATGTTCCCAAGTGACAGACACACTATCATACAACGCAACATTTCACAACTTCTTACCTCCACTGCTAATTAGTCTTTACTCATTAGTTATATGTCTCACATCATCTTTTATTATTATAATTAATAATATTATTAATTTTTTATACTCCTTCTTACAACTTCCTTTCTTGCGGCATATCCATTCTCCATCAGTGCTCATAAACATGAATTAAACCGTCAATTTAATCAATTCCACTATGACCGACGCGTTTGGCTTTGCCAAACTGTGAACATTTACTTCTTTTGTTTTACACCTACTCTCCATAGCAGCACATTATCTTACAACCAACATGTACAAGTCGGCCGGCACCCAAGACTTTAGTTTAATATCTTCATTATTTAACACATTTTAGGCACCATGATGGTTCCGTATTACACACCCATCACCAGCATCTCATCATCATATCATCATCGTAGCATCAGATTATCATTATTAGTACATCGCATCGTCATCATCATTATTTGCTGTTCTTGCATGACCCGCCACCACCCAGTCAGAGCGCTGTTGTTCCTAGTGGCGGTAGGAGTGTCGTAGTAGTGGTTGTTAGTAGTGGTGGCAGTGGCGACCCGTGTCTCTCAGCGTGTCCCCGGCCGTGTCCCCGGCCGTGTCCCCGGCCGTGTCCCCCGGGGTGTCGGCGGCCGGCCGGGAGGCGCGATGAGGGCCGCCCCGCCCGCCGTCACCGTCACCGTCACCGCGCCCTGTCACAACGTGTACGTGAGCACCTTGCGCCCGGCGCCTCCCCTGGCGGCGGCGTCCGGCGTCAGGCACGGGGCGGGGTCCGGGGCAGCAGCGTCTGGGGCCGGGGCCGCGTCCCCGCCCGGGGCTGCGTCCTTCGTCTTCGGCGTCGCCTCCTTGGAGCGGAACTTTTTCCGCCAGGACGGGGTGCGGTTAAACTTGGGGCCGTTAGTCTGTGGGGCGGGGAGATGGTGGGGGGATGACAACAAGATGGCTGTTAAACATGGCATGGTGTAGAAGAATATTCACGGAATGGGTGTAGTTAATGCACAGTGTATATATGTGATGTGTAACGTATTATGCGAGGATAAAGATGCGGAAGGGAATATTACTTATTATTATTATTATTATTATTATTATCATTATACTCTGTAAGATAGAACACTGTACCGGGTGGCGCCATCTCGGCCCACCTCTCCTACTCCGGATGTTGACCAGTGTCAGTCGCACCAGAGGATTTACATACCTATACACACACACACATATATATATATATATACACATGTATATATGTGTATATATACATATATATATGTATATATACATGTGTATACACTTCTATATATATACACATGTATATATGTGTGTAGGTACGCATTAAGCCGAAGGCAGTGTGGTGGATACAGTTTTATTATTAAGTCATGTAGAAGTTCTGGTGGGTACAAATGCCCTACGGAATATATAGAATAAAAGGATAAATAGCAAAAATAAGAATAAATAAAAGTAAATAGAAAGGTGTGTATGAGCCAGTGGCAGCAAGCAAGTGAGCAGCAGTGGGATCAGTGTGTATACATATCACAGGTGGGTAGGCTGGTGGAATAGCCAAACCCCTCCCTGGGGTTCATGGAACCGGAGGGAGGGGGCAGCACCATGCGATTCCTACATCCGCATATACTGTAGTATATACGTTGGTATATATACATATATATGTATATATACACACATATATATATATGCATACCATTATGGAATTATTTTAATTTTCATATTTAAAAAAAAGGAAAAAATGAGAAAAAAAGAGAAATTGGTTATTCATGAATAAATGTTGCTATGCTGTTGTTGTGGTGGGAGTCCTTCGTTTAGATATGCAATTTCATCATAATGGGAATGGCTTATTTGTAGCAACTGCAAATCCATTGAGATAATTTAAGACTGGACCTAATTAGCTTTATATTAATTGTATATATGTACATACATATACATAAGTATATGTCTATGGATATATATGTGTACATATCTATATAGTATATTTTATATTTCGTATATATATATTGCATATTAGATAATTAGATATATAATATAAAATATAATCATATTGCATATAATATATACCAGGGCCGCGTTCAGGCTCCGTCTCGGAGGCGCCTCGGAGGCGCCCGTGACGTCAGGCTAGTCTGAACAACAATAGCAGTTGGTCGCCTCGAAAATGGCCGCCCCCATAGGCGGCGGCCATTTGCAATCGAAATGCTGCGCTCTGATTACGGCGGCCATTTTCGAGGCGCTTTTTGTCTCCAACCTGAAAAGGGAGGCGTCTCCGAGACGTCTCCGAGACGCACCCTGAACGCAAATAGAGCAAAAAGCATCGCCGAGACGTCGCCGAGGCGCCTCCGAGACGGACCCTGAACGCGGCCCAGGGCTTGACTGACAATGGGAGAGCCTGTAGTACAGGAGGAGGCCGACGGTGGCGCCACCAGTAGCAGCAAGTAGATATAGGAGGTGAATACATCGAGGACAATGGTTGGTAGGTAATGAATTAGAATAATTAGAATAATAATAATAATAATTCCCATCGCGCCTTTATACTCGCATAATGCTTATACATCACATATAAGATAAAAGCTATACCTCAAATTCCAGTACAAAGCTATTTCTCCAATATGGAATAATTTACCTCATGCACTCTAAGTAGCTCAACCGTCTGTACTTAAATTAGCATACATTGTGTATATACATACATATACATATATGTATATATAGGCCTACACACATATAAATACATATACACATATATAATACATAGACCTATAATACATATGTATACATACACACATACATATAAATATACCTACACATGTATAATACATAGGTATATAATACATATTATATATACGCACATATAAATACACATACACATGTATAATACATATATCTATAATACCTATGTATACATACATAGATATAAATATACATACACATGTATAATACATGTCTATAAAACATATGTATACATACATATAAATACACATACACATGTATAATACATGTATATACACCCAAGTGTGCATATACACACATAAATATGTGCATATACACATAAATATGTATATATACATCATGTATATATATGTATACATGTATACATATATATAATTACATCTGTTGATTAAGAATGGTGAATTTGAACTGGTTTCAATTTGCGAGCAGGCCGAGTAATTGCTTAGTTCTTGTCTCCTTGAAACACCAGCCCCCATGTAATCATGGCGACCATATTTAGCTTCGGGAAACACACACTAACATTATGTTACAGCTTTTTTGAGCAGCTAAATTGACTGCATCACAAACTGCTGTCACAGCAGTCACAACATCCTAGGCTGCAACAACAACAACAACAACAACAACAAAAAGAACCCCCATATAACCATCTAACAATACCACTGCTCTAGACGATACATTGCAACAACTAGACGATAGGGGCAGCACTAGTGGGTTTCCGCCGGAAGCTACTTATAAACACCACATGCACTTTACACACTACCATATACCAAGTACAGTACAGCTAATGGGTGCTTAGGTCAGTCAGTGGCAGAGGAGTGGTATCAGTCCATCTGGTGAATCAATAACCGGGGCGTGGTTATTAAACAACAGGATTAACTGCTCAATTTCCTGAATTTAATTCTAATTCATGAGTCTACTTTGCACAAATATATATATATATATATATGAATATATTCACATATCTACATATTTATATATATTTATATATATATATAAATAAACATAGATTCTACATACATATATAAATATATATTCATAAAAATACATACATATATATATATATAATTTCTCTGAATGATGTCCTTCAAATATGCTAAAATTAACACAAAAGACAGATCCAAGTGCTTGCATTAACTCAGTTTCATAATTTCCAAAAGCTAAGTGCCCTTTTTCGAATGTTAAATCAAGTTTAATAGACTCCAGCGCAATCCTTTAAGATTATATATATATATCTCTTTTTTCTAAATTAATCATTTTTGTTTTGTTTTGTTAAATTGTATTACAAACATCCTTTAAAATGGAGAAAATAGATTCAATTCAAGTTCCATGTAAAAAGATAACTGCTGTTCAGAATCCCTTGAGATGATCGTCAAATGTGAGTGAGTACCACCAACGTCCACCACTCACGTGATTGTATTAAGCCGGTGTAACCCAGGTTTATACAGCACCTTGACCCAGATACAGGACATGGACAGGGACAGACACTTAGTTAACTTACATTACAACACGTAACCATATGGAACAGACCAGATAGAATAAAACAAAAAGGGCCTGTGTTAACACGAGACATCACCAATGGCTAATGAAGCAGCCCTTCCCAGAATGCAGTTAGCCCTTAAACAACATTAATGTGTTATATTCATAATGACAAATACAATTTAAACTTTAAAAATTAAAAAAAAAAAAGAGTTAAATAAACAATTTGATCAAAATATAAACAATTAATTTTTTTAAAGATTTTTGTTCACAAACAAAATTAATTGAAAAAATATTGTTGTAGGCTAATGAAGTGTCTGTTCATCAGTTTTACCGGAAGTAGCCAACATATCCGCTTCCACTTATGAATCAAGTTCTGATCAGCTTGATGCTGACAGAAACAGAGATGCTGGGACACAAGAAATGATCTGAGGCCGAAACTATATCTTTGCACAAATTGGGATTGAAATTAAAATTAAATAAAAAAATGAAAAATGAAAAAAATGAATTACGAACTTAGTTTTAAGGATGTTGGATTTGATTGGGTATAGCCACGTTCGACTGGTTGTGGGCCTGAACCCCTATTTGTCTTAATTTGTTTGTATTTTTACATCCTAGCAATATCTAAGGTCATATCAGGACGGGTACCGACTTGTGACAGTGCGCACTCACAGCGACTTTATAGTGCTGCCCTATTGGAAGACCAGGCCACCAGCACCATGACCTGATATCCCACTCAGTCACATTAACCTGACACTGAGCCAACCAGTCCTTGTCCCATCCTAATAATGCCGAGCGCCAGGCTAGGAAGCGACAAGTATAAATTTTTAAGTCATTGGTTTGACTCGACCAGGGTTCGACCCCACGATCTACCAACACGGGAGACGGATGCTCTAACTCATCCGGCCACCCCGTCTGGTTTTATATTTGTCTTAAAGATTCTATGTTTGTTTGTTGTTGTTTTATGTCCTATGCTCCTGACATCTATGGTCATATCAGGACGGGTACCGACTTGTGACAGTGCACACTCATGGTGACTTTATAGTGCTGCCCCACTGGGAGATCAGGCCACCAGCACCATAACCTGATATCCTACTCAGTCACATTATCCTGACACTGAGCCAACCAGTCTTTCCCCTCTCCTAATAATGTCGAGCGCCTGGCTAGGAAGCGACAAGTATACATTTTTAAGTCATTGGTTTGACTCGACCAGGCTTCGAACCCACAAACCGATGGGTTTGGATCTCCCAAAACAGGAGACGGAAGCTCAACTCATTCGGCCATCCCGTCTGGTCTTAAGAGAGTCAACGCATGTGTGAATGCGGTGCAGAAGGATTCAGCTCAATGCAGCTGTTAGTCAATATTTTGTAAAGCAACAGATATATATAAATATAAATAGTATATAAATATATATATAAATATACATAAATATATATACACATATATAAATAAATAAAAATATGTAAAAATATATAAATAAATATATATATATATACATATAAATAAATATATATATATATAAATAAATAGAAAGATGCATAAAGATATATAAATAAATGTAAAGATATATAAAATGATAAAACATTAAATTCGCAATACAATTTATACATAAAAATTAGAAATGGAGAAAAAAAAGTAAAGAGAAAACAATATTATAAATAAAAGTGAAGAAAAGGTGCTTATGAACAGAGAGAAAATACTACTGCTACACACGTGCAGAAGGTAAATAAAGATTTGAATTTGTGTGCTTTTGATAGAATTAACAACATCGTAGAAAACCCACAACAAAAAACATATCTTAAAGAAGTAACAACATAATGTGATAAGACAATAAGGAGCCTGAGTGGATGTTGCGTAAGGGAGAACAGCGTTACAGACAAGGTTAACAACTGCCCTCCCAAATCTCCACATTGGTGCACTAACGGAGTGGAAACATGGGAGGCCAGTAGCAAGCGTTAGCGGGATTAAACCAAATCTTACCTATCTAAGTATTGTTCTGAAATGCAAGGTGGGTAGTTTTTTGAAGGGCGGTAAAAGGGACAAAGCAATGATTCAATTCAGTGTTAATTAAGTTGGTTAATTAGTTAATTACTTGCCATTAGTGTTTCATTCAAGCATTTCCTAACTGGTGATTCATTAATTGATTCATTCATTAATTAACTGACACTTTACGTGGAGTGCATGAGTGAGTGGTCATTGAGTAGAAGTGAATTAGCACTGAGGCACTATGATGATACAAACATAAACCAAGCCTACACAGGGGGTAGGGGGACGGGTGGGGGGGGGGGTCTGTCAAGCCTGCCCATCAATCTAGAACTCCAGTAGAGGCCACAGAATACAAGCGTAAACACTTGCCAATCAATCTAGAACTCCATTGGAGGCCACAGAATAGAAGCGTAAACACTTGTCAATCAATCTACAACTCCATTGGAGGGTACATAATACAAGCGTAAACACTTGTCAATCAATCTAGAACCCCATTGGAGGCCACATAATAAAAGTGTAAACACTTGTTATCAATCTAGAACTGTATTGGAGGCCACAGAATACAAGTCTAAACACTTGTTATCAATCTAGAACTCCATTGGAGGCCACAGAATACAAGTATAAACATCTGGCAATCAATTTCAGACTCCATTCGAGGTGAAAGAATACAAACACGAACATTAAAAAGCTTTCGAAACTGGACCACAAAATAACTTTTCCTTATTAAATGCTGGCATTCTTGAAGGTTATCTGTGAGTGGCATATGTTGTTTTTGTTGTCGGCTGACATGTTTACGCTTGTAGCTCAATGCAGTATTAGCCCCAATAATGACGGTTAACATAGAGCTGTCACCTTACATAACAAAAACCAAGTGCGGAGAGATTGTGGTTGTCAATGGAGGCTTAGTTCTGCTTGTAGCATCACAGATGGTGGGATAACACAGACACAGCTGGCAATATAAACCAATCAATCAGAACTCTGTGCTGTCTGAGCTAGTTATGTAGAAGCCCTGTTCTGTACTGGCAACTGGAAGTAATAATCCTCCCAACCCCACACGGTAACACCCATTCTACGCATCTGAATGTGTCTTAATTTGCAGCAGCTGTCCATGCAGTACTACATCAAGGATTACATAATCGAGAACATGGGCACTAAAGGTGCACACAGCTCACCACAATCAGATCACAAATGTCATTCACACTCAGCACACAGACCCGGCTCAGTTTCAACTAATGTATCATGTTCGACTTGGGTTAATTGCACAAAATGAGCTGGATATGGACTAGGATGACCTGTTCTGTACTCGTGATAAATGCTCTCCCGCAGCCCTTCGCACAACCTTCTCCTTCCATATGTAACACAAACATGTGTTGGGAGAGTGGTATGGAACGGTCCAGTTTCCGCTTGGCTTCTTTGACGGCTATAAGAATTGTTTTAAGTGTCTTTTGATTGCGTTGACATGGATGAATATTTCTTAATATTAGTTTGGTACTCAAATACAAATGATGATCCTCATCAGGAATATTAATCCGCAAAGGAAATTCAGTACAGAACTGAACACAATCCTTCATATCGGCTTTCTGTCAGATGATATAACCCAGGCTATACACACAATGCCTGAGAGCATCTGCCATCGTACAGAACTGACCGTACTAATCAATATCCAGTTCCGTCTTATCTTAGGAGCTGCACACAGGTCAATGATGGTACGTAGGCAGCTGACTCAAGTGCCACAAATGGAATGTAGGTCCAAAGGTCACAATTTATCAGCTTCTCCGAAACTATTCAGTTTGAACCAGAAGTTTCAGTACACATCCACACTGCCTGCACACCACACGAAGCTGGCCAATTCTCAACAGGGGGCAAACAGTTGCCTAAAGTTGCATAATCCGATGGTTTTGAGTTTCTGCCACTTTTCTGAGAAGAGAAGGTATATTAAACCTATTGGTGTAATCTACCTTACTTTGAAGTAACTTTGATTTTAAATGGCTAACTTTTGAGATATTTGACATCAAAAGATGCCTAATTAATGTTGGCAAGCACAACAAAACTCTGGCACCATAAACTTCAGTAGTAACAGGTTCTATTAAATTAACGTATTACGACCTTCTATGCAGCAAAACATGCTTAGTAAGTGCTCCGGTATCTAAGTTGAATATGCAGAATTAAGTCTTGATAAATGTTTTGGTTTTGAAAATTTGATGTTTTCATCAGACTATGTAACTTAAATCCACCTTTGAGTCACCTTGAGCCTGTGTATACCCTGTAACCATAGACTACATGGTAACATAGGGAGTGGATGAAAGACCTGACAGAACAGCAGCACACAACCAGCAGCCACACTCCAACCCACACTGACACCGCTAAACACTGAGGTCCACCAACAATTTGTCCACCCGCTCACCAGAGCCTGCCTCCTATGTGAACACATCTCACATGGACTGCTTATATTCAGTGCACAAGTATGGGGCAGTTGGACTTATGTGAACAGTGAGCCTTACATTAAGTTACAAGCTGTTTACAAAGTACAAGACATCTGACACTCGCAATGCTTCCTTCATTCATGAACATTCAAATGGTTATAATAGATATTTAAGGGTAAAATAGTGAATTATAGAAAAGGATGAGAATAATTCAGATAAAAATACTATGTTACTGATATAAAAAAGAAACATAGAAATTTAGGGATTGATTAGGAATATAGTTTGGTGGGTACGGGGGAATGTGTTCTGGGGTGTATGTAGGCGTGTGTATGTGTGTGTGCATACGCGCTCCACATAGTACAGTAGTACCTGTCTTCATCCGCCCCTGTAATGGGCAGACGCTTGTCAAATTCAAACAATATTTCAAGGTGTAAATTGTTTTTGTCTCATCGGGCCGTCATTCCGGTAACAAGACACCTGCTATGTGAGGACAACATTGGTCTGGATGCAGAGTTGACCGGTGAAGGCAGGTACTACTGTATATGAGAGTTATTCGGCTGGTCTGAAGGCAGACAACGCTTGCCAGTTCCCAACTCGGATAAACCACCGGTCTCCAGCAGATCCTTGGATAATTTCCCCATGTGTATATAACCAAGCATGAGTTGGGAGAGTGGATGCAGGAAATAGATGCAATGGTTTGCTTTGCTTGCTGTGGGTTTTGTAGTCGCTTCTCGAGTCTTATTTTGAACTGTTAATTTAAATTTAGCATTAGTTATCATTATGCACTAAACATTGTGGAAAGCGGGTTTATAGTTAGTTAATGTCAGGCCATGCGAGGAGCACCTGGATGACTTAAGTTAGTTAGCCTGGGTTTTCATCATGTCGGCCACACGTGTGTTAATCATCTAAGATGCCAGTTGGAGGTGGAGTGGGGGGTGGGGGTGAGGGAGAGTAGAGGAAATGGGGGGGGGGTGAGGGCTGATTACTGGTCAGTCATACTGTGGGTGGGTAGCTGACATGGGGTCACAAGAGGCTGTGATGGAATCAGGGGTCACTGTGCTGGGAGGACCGGAGGGGGTGGGGAGAGAAAAGGGAGAGGAAGAGAGAGGGGACAGGGTGAGAGGGACCAACAGAAGCGGAGGGGTAGGGAGCGAGAAGGGGGGAGGGAGGAGCAAGGAGGTGGACGGGTAGAGAATACGTGGGTGGGAAATGGGGAGGGCAGAGGGGGAAAGGTGAAGGAGAGGGAGGAAGAGAGGGCGGAAGGATGGGAACAGGGAGAGGAGAAGAGGGGCAGCAGGGAGAAGTGGAGGGAAGAGGGAAGGAGAAGGACAAAGAGAATGAGAAGGAAGAGGGAGGGGAGAGGGGCAGGAACTGGAAGGGAAGGGAGAATGAGAGGATGAAAGGGAGGAGGGAGGAGGGGGATAGGAGAGGGGCGGGAGAGGGGCAGGGAAAGGGAGAGGGAGAACAATGAGGAGAGGATGACTGGGAGGAGGGGATGGGAGAAGGGCAGGGAGAGGGGCAGAGAAATGGAGAGGAGGGGGAGAAGAAGGAAGTATAAAGGGAGGAGGGAGGGGAGAGGCATGGGAATGGAGAGGGAGAGGGAGAAGGAGAGGATGAGAAGGAGGAGGGGGGGAGAAGGCAGACAGGGAGAGGAAAAAGGAGAGGATGAGGAATAAGGAGAGGGAGAGGAGAGGGAGAGGGAAAGGAGAGGGAGAAGGACGGAGAAAAGAGGGAGAGGGAGGGGAGCAGGGAGAGGGGCAGGGAAAGTGAGCGGGAGAGGATGAGGTATAGGGAGAGGAGTGGGAGAGGAGAGGGAGGAGAGAGAAGGAGAGGGAGAAGGAGAGAGATTGAGAGGGAGAAGGAGAGGGAGAAGGAGAGAGAAGAGGAAGGGTGAGGAGAGGTTCCAGTCGCATGCCTCCATATTGAAGTGGCGGGGTGGGAGCGGGGCGGGGGGGTACGGGAGGGCAGCAAGTGTGAGGTAGTCAACAAGTGGGAATATACCTTACATCAAACACCATCACACAGGTGGGCCACACAACCCTACTCGGGTCAACGGCTTTTCTTTTTCTGAAAAACAGGTGATGCACAATACTGTCACTAGGGGGCCACTGCACACCAACAGACGCTCACCAGGCGAGCCTCAAAGGGAGGCAGCGCTCAGGGCGTCAACTGTTAATTGATGTTGAATTTTAATAAAAATTCACTCAGGACGGCGTGTGTATTTGGGGGACACCAAAAGAAGCCTGGAGCTCAAGTATTTAACACTACCCATGGTGCGAGTCAGCTGGCTGGCTGCAAACTGCTCTATATGTGTGTGTCACTAAATTAAATAGAGTTCTTCATTTAAGCAATGACATTTTTTGTTTTAAAGGGGAAAAAGGGGAAAAGGAGAACAAAAAGGGGGGGGGAGAGGGAAAAAAAAGGGAAAAAGTGTGAAGTCTGTATTTAATCACAACAGTCTGGCTTATTCAAAACAAAGAATGTTATTTTTTTTAAAGAAAGTGTTAAATCTGGCAAGAATACACATAGGTGAACCACTGACGCTGTGTTCAGCCTCCAGAGTGTGTGCATCACACGCCATCTTTGATTTAAGATATGCAAATTAAATTATTATTTTTTAAATGCTCAGCCTGTCAGCATAAATACACGCGCCGTCCTCAGCAAGGAAGCATTAATGCACACGAGTCCAAAATGGGGTCACAACTTTACTTGCCAATTTAAAATACTTCCCATCCATAGGCCACATATTTAAGATATATATATATAAGACCAAGAACATAATTTTTTAGTCTCATAAATACTGTTTAAAACTTATTATTGTTATTATTTTCATTATTATTATTGTCATTATTATTGTTACCCCTATTGTCATTATTTTTATTGTCATTATTTTTATTGTCGTTATTATTGTCATCACCATTATTATTATAAACATTATCACAATAATCATTATTTGCAGATGATCACATTGACAGAGTTAATAAGATCAATTATATTTGTATTATTTAATAAGGCCAATTTAATAAGGTCAAGCTTATACACTGTGTATTCTAAATATAGCATATCACTTACGCAATCTGTTTCATGAATAATTATTAAAGTAGGATAATATTCTTTGTCTTTGATTACATTGATGAAATTATAACTATTTAATTAAATAAATACTTCCTAAAGTAACAATTTTATACACTGCCTATTCTAAATATAGCACATCAATAAAGCATTCCCCTTTAATAAAATAATTAGTGGCAATGTATACTATATGCTTACGACTATGTTATTGGAATGAACATTATGTACTAAATCAACAAATATATTCTAAAAATGGCCTATCACGAAAAGTATTCGCTTTTAAAGTAACTATTCAAAAAGATTAGTAGAATTATTAGTTCATGATCGTGCTTACGGACTTCCAATTGCCCATGTTGACAAAATCTTTATAAAAATTCCCTACTTTGCATACCGGTATTTAATTAGGCCAACTGAGACTAAACATTTCAATCAGTAGTGTCTGTTGCTGCCGCTACCTGACTGCTGTCGCTGCACAGTCGGAGACGGCTTAAATGAGTTGCTAAGATGGCATATATGCGGAAAGCCTACTTAGAAATGTGTACAAATTAGGTCATGTTTGTGCCTGGATCTACCTAAGTGAAGAGCGGCACTGTCACGTAAGGAACAAATGGCAGATGCGTATTTAGCGAAAGATTCCCTGATATCATTCGTAAATAGGTCACAACCGGCTCTCGTCTTAAGACTGTTTAATGTTAGTAATCGCCTTAGGGAACCTTAACTATGCATATCCCGGAATTGCTGTCTTACACGGAAAAGGGCAGCCAGCCTGGACCGACGTAACTGTGGTGTGACAAAGGACAAATGTCACTGCAATTATTAAAGCCGCATAATCCGATGAAAGTAGGGTAGTCTGCATTTACCTCTCAGCAGGGTCCATACATATGTGAAGATATGGAATTCAAGGCTATTTCAAGATTCTCAAAGCTGTTTTTTTTATATAGGAATTCAAGACTATTTTCATTTGGATTTCAGAAAAAAAAACTATGATGCCGAATGGTGATTTCCGACTAATTTAGATCAATAGTTTAAAGGAATTCAAGGATTTTCAAGACTAATTACCCAAAATAGGTTAAATTCAAGGCTTGAAATGTGGCAAATGAAGTTCAAGACTTTTCAAGACTTTCCAGGCCTGCTCTCAGGCAAGGAGCCCCATAGACAGGTAGGCATGGATAAGGTGATTGTATCAGGGAGCCTAGATAGCCTAATGGTTAGGATGCTAGCCCCGGAATGGCAAGAAGTGTGGATTCAAATCCTGCACTAGGCACAACCTCTTCTTCATTTGCATCACCCCAACGACAAAAGTGACAAATTTTCATTCCGAAACCATGTATCTGGATTTGATCCGACACACCAAACTTAGATACGGGTGCACTCAATTAAACGCTTGTTGCAATTTGGTGCACCTGTGCTATGCTTCTATGCACGGGAGTGGGTTGACAAATTCCATGTCCAGCATTTCGGTGTGCACACCAAACTAACATTTGCACATTTTCATTTAAAATATTGCCAAAAGTTAATTAACCCTTTCAAATAAAAACTAGATGTATAAAAAGTAAATTATAATGGCCAACCTCATCCATTGAAACATATACATGGCAGAAACTCAAAAAGATCGGATTATGCAACTTTAAACCTAATTTAATCAAGTGTTCCTAACAGACTGCAATCAGAGACTCAGTCAGAAGATTGCCTGCAGAGCGGTCCACTCACGACTCTACATGGCAGCCATCTTCCTGTGCACACTGAATGGATAATTCACCCTAACACTTCTTAGTCACACCAGGTGTCTTCTTTGTTTCTTCAAAAACCATTGTCACACATCACAATTAAATTATTTAAAAAAAAAGAAGAATTTGTTGTTTCTGTCGGGAAAATGTTGCCATCAATTAATGTTATTATTTTATTCATTCAAGTCACAGTGCTTTGTAATTAATATTAATATGATTATAAATTAATGTTATTGCCATCATCATCACCAACATAATCGTATTATTACCACCACCACTATTATGATTGCCACTATTATTATTATCATTATCACCATTAGTATCACTATTGTCATTATCATTATAATCATTATCACCATTATTTTCACTATTGTCATTATCATCATAATCATTATCATCACCATTATTAGTATACCATTCCTATAAATAATTAGTGTCATCAGTTAACTCTAATTGCAGCTTAATTTTTTAGTGTAACGCCCTCCCAACATTTATTAAACTTTAGTTTTTATTTTAAACTTGTTGGGGATGTTTTTTATTAATAATATACCAATATGCCAAACGGGAAGTAAGAATGCTACACTTGTAATACTGGTTAATTCACGAACACACATATACACTTTCTCTCTGTCTCTGCTTCTCTCTCTCTTTTCTCTCTCTATCTCTCTTTCTCTGTCTCCCTCTCGCTCTCTCTTCCTCTCTCTCTCTTTCTCGCTCTCCCTCTCTCACAGTACCACGGACACACAAATACAAGTTATGGAAATCCTAATCCAAATATTGCCCTTTCCCTATCCAACCAGCTAAATTCCCACGGAGTGGAAGGATTACACGACCTCACAACTGGCTCTGACAGAGCCTGTGCAGTGTAAGCACGAGGAGCCAGCCTGCACAAGTTGAAAGGACTGGTCAATGGTGCAAACAGACAAACAGAACAAACAAATAGAACAAACAAACAGAACAAACAAACAGAACAAACAAACAGAACCTGGGCAGTAAAACACTCAGAGGATTCAGGACTGCTTGGATGCATCCGAGTTGAAACAATGAGTGGAAGGAACCATGGGATGGGTTGGTGTTGCTACTAACTATTAACGGTGTTGTTGTTGTGTGCGTGTGTGGGTGTGTGTGTGGGTGTTGGTGGGTGTGGGTGTGGACAGACAGACAGACAGACATACAGACATGCGCGATTTGGAAACCTTATCAGACTACGTGTTGTGCAAATCCTTCCAAATCAAAACTGGTGGCTTCAATCTATTAAGACTTTCAACCATGACCTACTTAGAACCATTGCAAGCAATCCTTCAGCATTGCCATTATTGTGTTTTTTTTTGTTTGTTTTATTTTCATAAAATGGCACTTAGCAACAGAAATACACCAATATAATCATCATCAACTTCATCATTATCAGTGGGAATAGCGCCGGGGAGGAGGGTTTCAACTTGGAAGAATATATCGTGCGGAACATGGAGGCAAAATATGGAACGTGGAGGAGAAAGACGAGGAGGGGGGAAGAGGAGGAGGGGGGGAGGCGGGGGGACGGGAGGGGAGGGAGGAGAGGGGGAGGAGGAGGAGGGGGGAGGAGGGGGAGGGGAGGGAGGAGTGGGGGAGGGGAGGGGAGGAGGGGGAGGGGAGGAGGGGGAGGAGGAGGGGAGGAGGGGGAGGAGGAGGGGAGGGGTAGGAAGAGCAGGGGAGCGGGAGGGGGTAGGAGGAGGAGAGGGGATTGGGAGGAGGATGGGAGGAGGAGTGGGAGGAGAGGAGGAGGGGAGGGGAAGGGGGGGGGGGAGGAGGAGGAGGAGGAGAGAGAGAGAGTAGGAGGAGGATTTAGGAAGGGGGGGATGGGGATAAGGTGTGGATGGGGAGAGACACTGAACAGGTGAGAAGTGTGAATGGTTCATAAGGTGTGAAGAAGGTGTGGAAGGTGTGAAACACAGAAGAACCTGCCTGATCTACAGAGACGAGAGTCGGAGCAACAAAGACATGCACGAGAAAACCGGGGCGGTTTGGGCCTGGTGTCCGGCGTGTTCAGGGACTGCGCACTACGGGGTCGTGGGGGTAGGGGTGGGGGAGGTGGGGGAGGTGGGGGGGGGGGGGGAGCACGGGGCAAGGTGGCGCAGAAGGGCACGAGCATTGCTGCCATGTGTGTGTGTATATATACATACATATTTATATATATTTATATGATTATATATGATTATATATGATTATATATGTATATATGTTTATATATACAATATGATTATATGTATGTGTATATGTTTATATATACAATATGAGTGTATATATGTATATATTTTTTATATATAATATGATTATATATGTATATATTTATACATACAATATGATTCTGTGTATATGTTGCTATACACAATATGATTATATATGTATATTTAGAGTATAATTATATTCATAGATATATATACAATTACATATATGACTATATATGTGTATGTTTATATATACAACACGATTGTATATATGTGTTAATATATATAATAAGTATCTATAATTATATATATATATATATGAATATCTATGTATATTTGTATACACATTTTGATTATATATATTTATGTATACAATGTGACTAAATGTATGTTTTGATATATACAATACTATTATATAAATGTATTCATACAATTTGATTATATATATAGATATACTATATACAATATGATTATATGCATGTATATTTATATACAATATAATGATGTATGAAAACATACATATCATATATCATCTATATATATGATTAAATGTGTATATAGATGCTATGCACATATATGTGCACCTATATCATACATCCGGTATTAAAGCCACCTCTGACAATACAGTTAATTTCCCACGGTTCTTTTGATCGTGCTAGCCCAATGAGGGCCTGTCCGCTACTTTTGAGTATTTTGGCAGATAATCACAGCAATGAGCGAAAATGCCGAGTTATTTTATCCTGAAGGTTTATGTGATGTATAAGAATTATGCGAGTATAAAGGCGCATATGGGAATGCTCCCTATTATTATCACCCTTATGTTGTGCACTACTTTATGGATGACCCCTTCACCGTTAGGGGCAGGTGGCGCCACCACCGCCCAACCCTACCAGTTACCAGTGGCGCGAGGTACTGTCACCCACGCACTGGAACTTTGTTCTATATGTATATGTAGATCTACATATATAGAGGTCTAAATCTAATCACAGGTATATTTCATATTATGTAATGATAGATACAGACATACATATTTATATACCCATAGTTTCTATATATGTATATGTACTTTTTGAAGTACTGTGAGCAGGGTGTAGTTGGCCCACCAGTACCAAGAACCGACGGTGGCGGCGCCACCGTAGCCCTAGAGTCCGGCAGTTTAAAGCTGCATGGTCCGATCAAAACATCAAATTTTCAAAACGAAAACAATTATCTAGATTTGATTCTGCATATCTAACTTAGATACTGGTGCACTTATTAAACATTTGTCATCACATATGAGGGTATACTAAGTCAATTTAATAGAACATGTTACTGCATAAGCCTATGGTGTTCGGATTTTGGCAAGCTTGCCAAAATTAATTTTACACATTTGCACTTTATATATCTCGAAAGTTAGCCATTTAAAATAAAAGTTACTTCAATCTAATGTAAGGTAGATTATAATGATCAAGCTAATATCTTTATCTCAGGAAATAACAGAAACTCAAAAGCATCGGACCATGCAACTTTAAAGGGACCAGGTATAGGTCGCTGAGACACGACCCATACTCCGACAAATGCTCTCCAAGCATACGTTTCCTGGTTTTCAGTTTATTCAACTACACATGTGGGGGGAGAGTGCTGACATTGGTTGCTTCTGTTGTGTTTTATTTAGTCCAGCAGCACTGACACTTTTAGACAACCATATAGAGAAAGAAATGTTAGAAATTGCAATCTAAAATGATAAATATAAAGTTCAAATGCGTATTTATCATAACCAGCTACTTTTTGTGTGAATAATTGATTAAATCATGGAGATTAATAGACTTTAAAAGTTGAATTGAGAGCTTCCTGTGGCTGCCATTTTGGTGGTTGCCATGGCTTCCCCTGTGTGTGGGGAACCCCTCTAGGTCATGTGATGAGGGAATCCCACCTATGATGTCATTCATACATCACAGACCTCAACTCTCCTCCCACATGTTCAGTGGCATGAACTGAACAAACTAAGCAAAGGTATGTTTGGAGAGCTTTTAATGCTGGATTCGTTTGTATCTGGGTGAGGTGTACCCGGCGACTTTAACGTAGCATGATAGCAGATTGGTTAATAATTAATACAATAATGATAGAATATTAAGACAAATAATAATACCTCCTGTCGAAGATTTCTACCCGCATAATATTATGCTAACAAAAAATTATTGACAAGGTATTACTCTGCCCATAACGTAAAAGCTCCCGCGAGGGTGCTTGTTTTCAACCCTGTATACATATATAAACATATATACATATGAGCATATAAATATGTATAAATATATACACATATACAGATACTATAGTTATATACATATCTATATATATATATAAATATATATATATGTGTGTCAAATAAACATGTGTATATACATTACACACACACACACACAAACATGATAAGCCATGTAAACATGGTAAACCATGTACACACGTTAGGTGGAGTGGGGAGGACTGGACAAAGTAATGGTTAATAATGGAGCATGTCTCACGGTGTCTGTATCGGAAGAATGCCCACAAAGCTTAGTGTTGCAGCAGTCGCACACGCCCGGCGCCTGCACAACGTAAACAGCACGCGTCGTTACCATGGCAACCAGGCCCGAAGCGTCGCTAGGCAACGCGACACACAGACAGACAGCAACACAAACGACGGCGTCACTCGCCCGGTCACTGACTACTTTACTGCCAGCACCCGACTGGGCCAAAGAGCGGCCCCTCGCACATGTAAGAATTGCGCAGCTACACTGAACGCCGGGATAACCACGGGCGGCATTAATAAAATACATTAGTTGGGGTAAAACAATTAAAAAAAAAAAAAGATTGTGTCAATGCATATTTTGGACAAATATATCCGCAACACTGAAGTTATGTCTTCTTTGTGTATTTCTTTTCCTTTCTTGTCTATTTTCTTTCTTGTTTATTTCTTTCTGGTCTAATTTAACGCATTTGCTGGCGACACAGCGTTAAATCATCAGCATTCGATCAATTAGTCGATCCTATCTAAATAAATATTATCATTACACTTAGTTCCAATTGTGCAGTCTACTTTTTTCTTTCTTCCTCTTTCTCTCGAATGAAAATCACCAATATCATCAGAGTTGACTTGACCTGTTGACTGTCTTTTAATTGATCTTTTTCTTCTTTCTTTGACTTTGAAAGTTGAACATCTGAGACTCGATTTTTGTTGTGGCTACAGCACAGATTTTGTTATTAAAAAAGATTTGAATTTCCAAATGTATTTACCATATTTAGAGAATCCTTTGGTGTGTACGAGAGGAGGGTAAGAATGGGTGAGTAGACAAAAGAAAAAAAGTACAGTTTTTCATTAAAAATCGATGTTCTCATTACATAGACATTATACGGGACATGCTATGTGTGTGGCCAGACCATTACAAAGGACAAAGACGCTGGAAGACCTACCTAAACAGAATGCTTTGAGTATTCGAGCGATACAGGCGACAACAGCGAAAACAAACCCGGCTCCATAAAGTTTGGCCTTCTTTATTCTGCGTTATTAAATATGAGCGCCCTCTGAGGGACATGCAAGAAAAAGGCGCAATCTCAAATAGATCTAGTGTAGTAGAATGGAGTCTACGCAAATGTCATTTTGAATTTGAAAAATATATAGAATTCTTGAGTCATTCTAAGCAAATTGATTTAAAAGAAGCTGGATATTGAGTAAGATGGTCAGTTGGTGTACTCTGACAAATGCTCTCCTGCGGATCAGCACATAAATGTGTCCCATTTGTATAACCAAACATGTGTTGGGAGAGTGATAGAGACTTCAAAGTTATTAATCACTAAGCGTTTTCTGCTTTATGTGCTTTGTAGTTGCTTGTGAGATCTTTTGTTAATTGTGTTTCAATGGATGAAGCTCTCGCTGGTTGCTCAGGATTATTCGAACATAAATCAACTAGGATACCTCCTGGAAATAATGAGGGTGCAAAAAGAATTCAGTACAGAACTGAACACGGTGGATATTTCGCATTTGCATTGTGCCACCTAAATGATTCCGGCTATACACACAATGTCAGAGAAGCGTTAGCTGACATACAGAACTGACCATCCTAATCCATAGCCAGCGCCTTATCAACATGTTCCCGGGTGTCGGAAGTTAACAGATAGGGCAAAGTTGAAAAAAATAATCAATGCGAAGGCAACCAATGGAAACTTGCTGGGCATTCCTACAAGATGACACAGATCAGACATGCGATCCTACGGGAAGGTTCACATTCCCTTAGGATCTTTAATTAGGTCAGTGACCGACTTTGGACCGAACAAACCTACAGGGTCCAACTGTCAGAAGAACCTCAATCTCAAACTGAACTCCTCAAGGATTTAAGTGATGCAACTGTTCACCGTGCACTGCCTAGTACTAGTAGTAGCCCCCGCCTTGTCCCCATACCGGACTTGACACCACTAATCACAACTAACCACTAATCTTTACTAACAACTAACAAATAATCGCACCCACCACCTAACTAATCCCATCTTCACTTCACTTCTTCCCCTGCCCTTGACCAGACCCGCTGTCCATATTGGTAGACATCAGGTTTCCCGTGTGGAAGGTCCGAAGTTCGGATCCTGGCCAAGTCAAACCAATGACTTATAAAATTGGTACTTGTCGCTACCTCGCGCTTAGCGTTACTAGGTTGGGACAAGGACTGGTTGCGCAGTGTCAGGATAATGTGACTCTGTGGGACATCAGGTCATGGTGGCAGCGGCCTAATCTCCCACTAAGGAAGTACTATAAAGTCACCATAAGCGCACACTGTCACAAGTCGGTGCTCGTCCTGGTATGGCCTAGGGTGTTGCTGGGGTGGAAAACTACAGCAACCAACCAACTTCACCCGGCCCGCATTATATGAACCTGAACGATTGCAATATTTTTTTCATAACGGGGTCATACTGTATATCTAACAAATATAGGGGAGGAAATCAAAATCAACAGATTATGCAACTTTCAACAATCAGTAAAACAAAGTTAACAAATTGTTTGAAGGACTATTCCTGTCAGTACACACCACAACTAGCCACATGGTTGCTGACAAGTTCATGTTCCAAGCATTGTTTGGACCTGGTACTGGTGATAGTGGTGATCAGTGGCTCAAGTTCAATCCAGTACAGAAAAGGTTCTGGCAGCTTCAGCTTTTTGTGGGTTACTACAGAGTGTTTTACTGCACCAGAGAAATCTATCTTATTCTTAAAGCTGCATAGTCCGATGGTTTTGAATTTCTGTCATTTTTCTGAGATAAATATATTGAATTGATTGTTATAATCTACCTTACTTTAGATTGAAGTAACTTTTATTTTAAATGGCTAACTTTTGAGATATTTGAAGTGTAAACATGTCAAATTAGTTTTGGCAGGCATGCCAAACTCTGACACCATAGGCTTTTGCAGTAACAGGTTCTATTAAATTGGCTCAGTATTATCTTGTATGGCGCAACAAATGCTTAATAAGTGCATCAGTATCTCAGTTAGATATGTAGAATAAAATCTAGATAATTGTCTTGGTTTTGAAAATTTGATGGTTCATCGGACTATGCAGCTTTAATCAGATTACTTTCAAAGACAGCAGCTAAAATGACTAAAGATGAAAGCGTTCTGAAGTAGAGCAAGTGCCCAATGTTCTTGTCAGCAGACATCCCTTTAAAAAAAGGAGTGAAATTTCCACGGACCAACCTACATGTCACGGTCCATTATGGAAGGGACCATCTATGTTATGCAGAGTCCGTACACGTGTGAAGATATGGAATTCAAGGCTATTCAAGGCTTTTCAAGGCTGTTTTTGATAGGAATTCAAGACTATTTTCATTTGGATTTCAGGAAAAAACAACAATGGCGAATGGCGATTTCAAACTAATTTAGATCAGTGAAGCCAGTTTAATGGAATTCAAGGCTTTTCAAGACTAATTACTCAAAATAGGTTTTCAAGGCCTTGAAATGGGGCAAATGAAGTTCAAGACTTTTCAGGCCAGTACGGACCCTGATTATGGCATTAGCCTGTCGAACAGTGGAGATGGGCGCATAGTTAGAAACGAGGCCTCACTTGAGAGACGCCACAACCACAGGTCATCACCACCAAGCCTAGTCCTTCCTTACTGCCAGCTACCGGAACTAACACCTGTGTCTGTTCCACCCAACCAGTCCAGGCTCCTCGAGCCAGCTAAAGCTCGATAGTTTGATGAAAGCATCACATTTTCTAAACCAAAACACTCACCTAGATTTGATCCTATATATATCAAACGTAGACACACTGGTGCACTTATCAAACATTTATTTGTTGTTTGGTGTTCCTGTCTATGCTGCGACACTTGGAAATTGGTTAACAAAGCCCATGTCTAGATTTTTGGTGTGCATGCCAAAAATTAATTTAGTGCGCTTTCCCTTAAAATATCTCCAAAGCTAACCCTTTAAAATAAAAGGTACTTCAAGCAAAACTAGATTATAACTACCATATTTATAGATAGAAATATAGCAGCAACTCCAATTATCGAATTGTGACACTTTCATACAAAAGCAGCCAATAGAGGAAAATCACTCACACAGGTTTTTTCACACCCACCTGCCCTCTATTTTATGTTTCTTTACAGATCGAGTGCATGATCATCAGCAGCTGTCGCTTCCACTTCGCTGTCCAGCCGTAATGTAAAATAAAAACTCCAAACCACAGCTTGACGCTTTCAAATCACATGCAAACGTCCACAATGCGGATAATGTCTGGTTGTAATTCCCCACCCACCGTTATCTTATACAAGCTATGGTGGATCAGACTATGCAGTCTATAGGAGAAGGATGTGAATGAGGTTGAGGATGAGGATGAGGAACAGGGTGAGGGGGGAGGTGTGGGGAGGATGGTGAACACAGATCAAACTAGGTTTACACATTGGAACGCGACAAAATTCCAACAACTCAGAGAAATAAATGAGACAAGCTTCCTTCGGCACACACCACAAACATGACTTCAAACAGGGGATGAGGACAAGAATCAACACCACAAATTGAATCACTAGATCTAAGCTTCAATCAAACAACCATTCAATTATCAATCAATTAATCAATTGATCAATCAATCATGGGCACCATATAAACCGTGCTAGTGAAGGGAAACTGGACATTTATTTCTGTAATAGCAATGGAAGTAAATTTGACCATGTTTGCAAGAAGCGCAATGATTTATAAAAGGTTTGTTTTATTTGTGTGCGAATAGAAGAAAGGATCTTGGGATGATGCCCTATTCGAAACAATTCTACAATGTGAAGGGATAATTATGTATGCAACAGGCATCAATGCTCAAGCTTTAATGAGGTCTTCGGTTAGACGGCTTGGAAACAGGTCTGATCTAGTTTGACACATCCATTTCTGCACACACACACAAAGAGATGGCATCTGCA
>CM059193.1:17948535-18019305 GCA_030323885.1 Branchipolynoe longqiensis | reverse complement strand
GAGGGGTTCTGTGCGACAACATGGACATACACATTTGGTTTGACAAACAAGACTAAAACCCAAACATGTGTTGGGAGAGCGTTCACTGGAGCCCAATCCTGACCTTGCAGTCAGACTGTGTTTGGAGCTCTTTAACGCCTCTCATAACCCCTCTTGTCCCATTGTGACGTCACAGCGGGCATTGTGAAAACTGACCTTTTAATTCTTGATTACTTTCTTCTCGTTGACGTTCTATTTCCTTCCTATCATAATTTAGTCTTTTTAGGCAGTTTATTCCATACTGTAAACTTGTTCTGAAAACAGAAAAAAGATGGGGAGTTATAATACAGGTGTCTTGTTAGGATGATCTGTCACGTACATACTCCCAGCACACTGTTGTGTGGGGGCGCAGCGTCTCCAACAGTCCATGTTACTATAGTAACATGCATGATTCACCATGTGGGAAAGAGACGTGATATCATTGATTTACAGTGAAACCTTGGTTTTCGAAAATCATTTGTTCCTAAATGCTGTTCGTAAACGGATTTGTTTGTAAACCAAAAACAATTTTTACATAATAAAATGAAAGCTTTTTTTTACTTTGAATGTGCATAAAAATCGTGCACAAAATGAATATACAATAATTATGAATACAACAGACAATTTAATTTTTATCTTACATGTACAGAGGAGACTTGATAGCATAAGTGGAAGGTGGAGGATAAGGGGTAGAGGGTAGGGGGGATGGGGGATGGAGGGGGAAGTGGGATGGGAGGGGGGTGGTAGAAGGTAAGGGGAGGAGGGAGGGGGCGTGTGAGGGGTGGGAGGAGGAAGGAAGAGTATATCCACACATGAACACCCATAAATAAAAATGAAAGCCTAATTTCTAGAATGTAAACATTAAATTGAATTTGTATCATAAAGCATACAAAAAGTAAATAGAACAGTTGTTTTTTTACATTAAAACAAATTAATTTTAAAAAAAAGAAAAAATGGGTGAAAGTCATGCGTGAAGCTGAAGTGGAAGGTGGAGAGGAAGGAAGAGGGGAGGAATGTTGCTGTTTGTGCCTCTCCCTAAGAACAACATCCCCATCAGGTACCTGAAATTCTGGGTAATTTTCTGTAACATCTTGGTTTATTTCTGTTGTCGGTTTCTTTGCAGTATTGACTCAGTACCGGTTGTTTGTAAACTGAGAAGGCATTCGGAAACTGATGCATTTTTTGTAAACAAAATAAATGTTTGTGTACTGATTTGTTTGAAAAGCGAGATGTTAGAAAGTTTGCTTTATTTAATGACGCCGCTAGAGCGCATTGATTTTAATCATTGGCTATTGGACGTCAAAGCGAGCTGTTCGAAAACCGAGGATTCACTATATATATAATTGATATATATTTGATATGTAATAAATATATAGATATATAATTGATATATAATATAATTGATATATAATTGATATAGATATATAATTGATATATAATTGGCATATACAATATTATATAAATATAAAGATACAAGGGATGCCATCACAGCCGGACCCAAACTGAACTTTGAGGGGGTGGGAAGGAGGGAGAGGGGAGAATGGCGAGGAGGATGAGGATAGGGGGTAGAGGGTAGGGGGTATGGGGGATGGAGGGGGAAGTGTGAGGGGCAGGGGGAGGAGGGAAGAGTATATGCACACATGAACACCGATAAATAAAAATGAAAACCTAATTTCTAGAATGTAAACATTAAATTGTATTTGTATCATAAAGCATAACAAAAGTGAATACAACAATTTAATTCTTTTACATTAAAAAAAATTAATCTAAAAAAAAAGAAAAAATGGGTTACAGTCATGCGTGAAGCTGAGCAGCACCCGACGCACCTATGGAAGCTGTCGACCATCTTGAGCTGGCCGCGGAGGTCCTTTTTGGTGAGGTGGTCGAGCATGCGCGCATCCACCAGGCACTCCATGAAGGTGCTGCGGTACTGCGGCAAGCCCAGGCTCGGCAGCCACTCGTTGCCAATCCACTCGTGGTTCATGTCTCCAAACGCCAGGGACTGCGGAGAAGGACACGGGTCAGCACCACACGACGCACATAGGCACCACACACAAGTACATGTTCATTTATAGATCACAGGCACCACACACAAGTACATGTTCATTTATAGATCACAGGCACCACACACAAGTACATGTTCATTTATAGATCACAGACACCACACACAAGTATGTGTTCATTTATAGATCACAGACACGACACACAAGTAGCTGTTCATTTATAGATCACAGGCACCACACACAAGTACATGTTCATATATAGATCACAGACACCACACACAAGTACATGTTCATTTATAGATCACAGGCACCACACACAAGTAGGTGTTCATTTATAGATCACAGACACCACACACAAGTATGTGTTCATTTATAGATCACAGGCACCACACACAAGTACATGTTCATATATAGATCACAGGCACCACACACAAGTATGTGTCATTTATAGATCACAGGCACCACACACAAGTAGGTGTTCATTTATAGATCACAGACACCACACACAAGTATGTGTTCATTTATAGATCACAGACACGACACACAAGTAGCTGTTCATTTATAGATCACAGACACCACACACAAGTACATGTTCATATATAGATCACAGGCGCCACACACATGTAAGTGTTCATTTATAGATCACAGACACGACACACAAGTAGGTGTTCATTTATAGATCACAGGCGCCACACACAAGTACATGTTCATATATAGATCACAGGCGCCACACACATGTAAGTGTTCATTTATAGATCACAGACACCACACACAAGTATGTGTCCATTTATAGATCACAGGCGCCACACACATGTAAGTGTTCATTTATAGATCACAGACACCACACACAAGTACATGTTCATATATAGATCACAGGCGCCACACACATGTAAGTGTTCATTTATAGATTACAGGCACCACACACAAGTATGTGTTCATTCATAGATCACAGGCACCACACACAAGTACATGTTCATATATAGATCACAGGCACCACACACAAGTACATGTTCATATATAGATCACAGGCACCACACACATGTAAGTGTTCATTTATAGATTACAGGCACCACACACAAGTATGTGTTCATTCATAGATCACAGGCACCACACACAAGTATGTGTTCATATATAGATCACAGGCACTATTCACAAGTATGTGGTCATTTATGTGGTATGTGTGTGGTGTAAAAGTATGTGGTGCATAAACATTATACGAGTATAATTAATCGGAAGCTTTCCCACCTCAGCTATTCCTCCTATACGCAACCCTCAGTAATCTACAACGGGGTTCTTTTATATTATTGGTCATCGTCTACTATGCAATGACAACCTCAGGTGCACTTGTTTAGCACCACCTGTCTACACGTGCTAAAATGTCATCTAACACACCATCACACTGATATAAATATATACCTATTTCTAGAATACATGCGTAACAAATATACAAATCTATATTCCTTCCATTGACCCAGGAGCCATATTTAGAACATAGAACATATACATAACAAATATATATATACAAATCCAACAAACCCAAATCACCGGTCTTCAGTCTACGTGCAAATTCACACTTATCTTGTTGGCTACATTCATTGATTAACCAGAGGAAATTTCAATCACGCCCAATTTATCGCCTCATTCAACCACTCCTTAGCTTATCCTAGTAATGGCAAGCTAGGTAGCGACAAGTATACATGTTTTACGTCATCGGTTTTACCCGGCTGGCGCTTAATTAAACCCAGGTCCCGAATCCCATGACCTACAACCACACGGGAAGTGGGCACTCAACTCGTCAACCATCTCATCTGGTCGCTCACTCGACACAGCAAACTGATGATGACTTCCTCCAAAAAGAAATATTTCTAACTAACAACAAATTTTAAAAAGGGAAAAAAAAGGAAAGATATTTCAACATAATTTTTATTAAAAAGAAGAAAAGAAAGTTGCAACTCACCCTGACAGAGGTACGGGGGGCAGAAGGGCTGGTGAGGGAGACCATTTCCTGGATGGCCAGCCTTAGTTTAAGGCGGTGCAGCGGGTTGCTGATGCCAATTTCCCGCTGAATTTCCTGGTCCGATAATGCAGACATGATAGCACCACTCTTGACGTTAGCCCGACAGGCCGCCACGTACCAGGCCGGCATGCCCACCCACAGCTGGAAACAAGAGGACAGCGTGTTCAGGTGGAGAAGTGTTAAAGCTTTCAGGCTCTATCATGTATATAACTGTGGTTAGACTGATCGGTATAATAGATTACATGTACTTTAGTTTGGAGTAAGTTTAATCTCACTCAAAGGGGTAACTTGGGGCGACAGTTGAAGTGAAAACATGCTAAGTTAATTTCGATGTGCACACCGAAATATAGATAGATAATGTTTCCATTGTTTACTATCTATATGTGTTAGCTGCTATGGTTCACATTAACGGTGTTTCCGTGGTTTACCATGTTTTGATAGTTTAAACATTGTCTCGCGATCAGGCGGTAACACATCAAACTTTAAATCTGTGACAACACCAAGTAAGAGCTAGCAGTACAGCATTTCGAACCCACCTCCAGCCATGTGACCATTGTAAATATGGTAAACCATGTAAACATGGTAAACAGTGTACACATGGTAAACCATGTAAACATTAAGCCATGTGAACATGGTAAACCATGTAAACATGGTAAACCATGTAAACATGGTAAGCCAAGTACACACAGTAAACCCTGTAAACATTGTAAGTGTTGTAAACATGGTAAACCATGTAAACATGGTAAACCATGTAAACATGGTAAACCATGTAAACATGGTAGGTAATCCATATACACATGGTAAACCATGTCCACACATTAACTATATCGCACCCACCTCCAGCCACGCGACCACTGTAAATATGGTGAACCATGTAAACATGATAAACCATGTAAACATATTAAACCATGTAAACATATTAACCCATGTGCACACAATAACCATATCGCACCCACCTCCAGCCACGCAACCACTGTAAATATGCTAAACCAAACAAACATAATAAACCATGTAAACATGGTAAACCATGTACATACAGTAACAATATCGCACCCACCTCCCGCCAATTGACCACTGTAAGTATGGTAAACTATGTAAATGTGGTAAACCATGTAAACAGGGTAAACCATGTAAACATGATAAACCATGTAAACATGATAAACCAGGTAAACATTGTAAATCATGTAAACCATGTAAACATGGTAAACCATGTACATACAGTAACAATATCACACCCACCTCCCGCCAAGCGACCACTGTAAATATGGTAAACTATGTAAATGTGGTAAACCATGTAAACAGCGTAAATCATGTAAACACGATTAACCATGTAAGCATGATAAACCATGTACACATGGTAAACCATGTACACACAATAACCATGCCACACCCACCTCCAGCCACGCGACCACTGTGGGTCCGTTCCACAGTGCGAACGGCGTGCCCGCCTTCATCGCTTCTTCTAGCAGCTCGTGCCTGCAGGGAAACAAGCAACATCTGTTAGCGCATATATACATGTACGTGTACAAGGATCATCCCCATTATCGCCCACAACAAGGGGCGGTGTCTAGTGGCCATAGCCGGCCCCGAATCGGTGGACACTTCCGGTCTGGTGGCGACCGGAAGTCTCGGGCCCGTCACTCGCACTCTCATAACTGGCTTATATTATATATAATATAGATCTATATAATATTATATATAAATATACAAGTTGTGGTTGTGCCTATAAGAACCTAATAATACATATGGGTAATTCTCAGAAACTGTTTACCATATCTTTTTTACATTGTTAATGATTTTGCCTTTTTTTTTGGGGGGGGGGGGGGGGGGGAAGGGGGGGGGGGGAGGGTAGTAAGTCAAATAGTTACATATATACAACCTGTGGGTGTGCCTATGTATAAGAACATATCTAAGATGTAGCTAAATAGATAGATATAGAGGGTGCGAGAGCGAGAGAGAGGAAGAGAGAGGGAGAGATGGAGAGAGAGCAAGAGAGGGAGAGAGAGGATGAGGGAGGGAGAGAGAGAGGGAGAGCGGGAGAGAGGAAGAGAGGGAGAGAGAGATGGAGAGAGGGAAAGAGAGGGAGAGGGGAGAGGGAGAGAGAGAGAGAGAGAGAGAGAGAGAGAGAGGCACAACCCCAATTTTACTTCAAATACAAAAGTTAGTACATAAATTTAAATGATGAGAAAATATTTAATTGTTATGATATGAATTGTCACTGGTACCTAAAGAATACGTAGCATTCGATTCAGTAGATGTCAAACTTTATTAGACAATTCTCAAATGGGAAGAATAGGGGGGGGGGGGACATATGAGTGTATATGTGACTATTTATTCATATATAGAAAGGGAATGGGGATAAAAGGCATAGAGGGATAGATAGGGGGACAGATATAACATGACAAATATCGTAAATATATAGATCAGTCGAATAGATACAGAGATAGAAAATGAGAAAGATTTTAAATATATAGATATAAAGACTATAACTTAATAAATATTTGAGTGTAAATAATTAATACAACACTGCCAATTTATGTGTTGTATAATTAATTAGGCGAGTATTATTTTAGGACGAAGGGGGGTATTATCTAAATCGGGATAATACCCAATATATATCTCAGAGCCACTGTTTAGGCTAACAACTGTTTGGGATTGCAAATGTATCTACTTGTCAGCAACTGTGTTCATAAATTGTGTAGGTCAAACAACTGACCTGGGGTAGTCATATTGATATAATGGCTTGTATGGTAAATCAAGACAACAGACAGATGAATGGACAGACATATAGATAGATAGATAATGATACTTATCAACAATCTATTACAAATTATCTGATTAAATTGATTTTCCACCAGTTAAATTAATTTGGAGCAAATATATTAATTAAACCTATTTTATTTGTACATCTATCTACAGTCTACTCTGTCTATAACAGACACCCAACTGACTGGAGCAAGATGCCGTTATAGAAAGATCCGTTAAAGGCAGAGACTGACTGACGGAATGGGTTGAAACCAATGTTTTTCTTTTATACTTGACTGACTAGGACGGTCCTTACAAAGTCATTTCTACAATTTGTCATTTGTACAATTAGTCATTTCTACTATTCATCACTATGACAATTTGTCATTTTTACAATTTGTCATTTCAATAATTGGTCATTTGTACAATTAGTCATTTCTACTATATTATAACTATATGGCATGTGGTTATTGCCAAAGAATATTGATCAAATCGGTGAAAAAATGGCCCGTTGTCCGCATAAGAGAGTTGTCCGTTAGACACAGAGGCAATGCTATTAAATTAAAGGGGTGCAGTGCTGGGACCAACACTTTTTGCCGTTATTGATTTGTTATTGACAGAGGCCGTTATTGACAGAGTAGACTGTACTTTCTTTTATTTTAAAACACCCACTAAGCACTCAAACACATGATATTATCAAGGTAGCGGGAGATCCTGCTCACATAGCTGTAGAATCAAGGTTAGAAGGAGGACTTACTTTTTCTTTTTCCGCCTGTCAAACTCAGATTGTTTTCCTAAGCCTAGACTAAGAGTGTCCGACGACCCGATATCCACCTCAGCGTAGCCGGCGCTGGCTGCAGGAGAATGCACATCGTGTAAGTAAGTAGTGCCAAAGACAATGTACGAGAAGACGCGCCACTCAGTGCTTTCCCGTGAAATATAGCAAACAAGGTAATTGGACAGGTCCCCTAGCCCAGCCTGACTGCTGTACCATTGAAACAAGGGGACAGGTTCCCTAGCCCACCCTGACTGCTGTACCATCAAAGACAATGTATGACAATTATAGTGTATTATCTCCTAATATTAATAATGAAAACAATATTATAGCATATTCAAACATATTTTAATCACTTTAATCTATGCCATACATAAACAAAATTTGTGGTTATGTCTGAGTAAGAAAACTACTACACCTGATAAAAAACGAAGCACCTTTGTGGCCATGGGATGGCGCCACTGCATTATTATTTAAGAAATTCCTATATAAAAGTGCAAAGTGGCGAGTCTTGTCATACATTGTCTTTGGTAGCGTGCAGCACGTGAGCAACAAATAAGAACGCACACTCGTGCTGCGTGTAATTAAGTAAGTGGCGCCACCTGCCCGTCACAAAGGGCATAATGCAAAGGTAACTACCCCCCCCCCTCAGACACAGACAAGACACCACCAGCTACCTCCGCCCCCTCCCACCACCACACATACACTTGGAGCCAGCGGTCAAGGCATGCGTCAACACTATCAAGACATCATCACATTTAGCTGTAAACTATCTTACTATTTGGTTAAAATTGCATAATCCGATTAAAACATCAAATTGTAAAAGCCGAAACAATTATCTAGATTTGATTCTACATATCTAACTTAGATACTGGTACACTTATTATATATTTGCCATCACATAGAAGGGAATACTGAGGCAATTTAATAGATTTGATTCTATGTATCTAACTGAAATACTGGTACATACATCACATAGAAGGGAATACTGAGGCAATTTAATAGATTTGATTCTATGTATCTAACTGAAATACTGGTACACTTATTACATATTTGTCATCACATAGAAGGGAATACTGAGGCAATTTAATAGATTTGATTCTATGTATCTAACTGAAATACTGGTACACTTATTACATATTTGTCATCACATAGAAGGGAATACTGAGGCAATTTAATAGATTTGATTCTATGTATCTAACTGAAATACTGGTACACTTATTACATATTTGTCATCACATAGAAGGGAATACTGAGGCAATTTAATAGATTTGATTCTATGTATCTAACTGAAATACTGGTACACTTATTACAACACACATAGAAGGGAATACTGAGGCAATTTAATAGATTTGATTCTATGTATCTAACTGAAATACTGGTACACTTATTAAATATTTGTCATCATAAAGAAGGGAATACTGAGGCAATTTAATAGAACCTGTCACTGCAGACGCCTATGGTGTCAGAGTTTTTGCGTGCTTGCCAAAGTTAATTATGCATGGCTGGACTTCAAATATCGCAAAAGTTAGCTATTGAAAATAAAAGTTACTTCAAGCTAAAGTAAGGTACATTATAATGATCAACCTTACATATTTATCTTAGAAAATAACAGAAACTCAAAACCATCGGACTATGCAACTTTATTGTATGATAACAGTTGGTTGGTTGGTTGTTGGAGTTTTACATCTTGGCAACACTAAGGCCATATCAGGACAGGTACCAACTTGTGACAGTGTGCACTCATGACGACTTTATAATTCTGCCCCACTGGGAGACCAGACTACCAGCACCATGACATGATAACACACTCAGTCACATTATCCTGACACTGAGCCAACCAGTCCTAGCCCTATTCCTAATAATACCAAGCGTCGGGCTAGGAAGCGACACATATCAATTTTGTAAGTCATTGGTTTGACTCGACCAGGGGCTTAAATCCCACGATCTACCAAAACACGAGACGGACGCTCAACTCATTCGGCCATCCCGTCAGGTCTGACACACCAGGTGTCGCATAGAGACGCTTCCGGTAAGGCCGCTGTGCAAGTGTTGTGTGAATGGGCGATGTTGAGTAAAGACTTTGCACGCCGGTCTAAAGAAGTCCCATGCTTACGTGGGCATATATCATTTATTCATCCACTACTGATGTGGGAGGCTATAATGCTGTGTGTATGGCATCTCGTAGTGCCGGGTGATCACCCACCAAAGTACTAACGAGGCTCAATTTACTGCGCCTAACCTCGGTGAGCGGGAAAGACGCAGTGTTTCCAACGTGATGTTGAACATAATGAGCTGGTTGGTTTGTTCTTTTCCGTCCTGGCAACATCTAAGGTCATATCACGACAGGTACCAACTTGTGACAGTGCACACTCATGGTGAGATTATAGTGCTGCCCCATTGACAAATCAGCCCACCAGCACCATGACCTGATATCGCACTCAGTCATATTATCATGGCACCGAGCTAACCAGTCCTTGCGCTATCCTATTAATACAGAGTGCCAGGCTAGGAAGCGACAAGTATTAATTTTGTACGTCATTGGTTTGACGTGACCGGGAATCAAACTCCCAATCTCCAGCACAGGAGGCCTGCGCTCTAACGAGTGGGCCACCGCATCCGTAGATAAAAGATTCACCCGATACTTGTAGTACACGGGTGAACGACAACGTAGTGTAAATACGGGCGAAAATAGCGTTAGTATGGAACAACAAGTAGAATGCTTGGCCCCAGTTTCAAATGGTTACTTATATCAGCACAGAGTTGGTGAAATGGGAGAGAATGCAAAAAGACAAGATGGCGGCCAGAGAACGCCGTCGATTTCAGTTTTAAATTGCATTAAAGTATATGTTTTATTATATTTTCCAACTCAAAAGTAGTGGGTAAACATGAAGACATATACAAATAATAAATGTTGCGTCTTAGATTGTGAAATTAGGCTCTCATAAAGACTCAATTCATTAGCCCGATTTTTCGACCGTTTTTATATAAGGCTGGTTTTCACCCCTGTACTGGAAGTACGGGGTGAATCTTTTATCTACCGCGTCCGGTTCGTGCTATTGGAGATACTGAGCGCACAAAGCTGGTTACCACACATTAGCTGCTGTCTTATATAACCAACATTCCCTATTCAACCTACCAGACGGGGTGGCCGAATGAGTAGAGCGTCCGTCTCCTGTTTTGGGAGATCGGGAGATCTGAACCCATGAGTTTGTGGGTTCGAATCCTGGTCGAGTCAAACCAATGACTTAAAAATTGATACTTGTCGCTTCCTAGCCTGGCGCTCGTGATTATTAGGATAGGGCAAGGACTGGTTGGCTCAGTGTCAGGATGTGACTGAGTGGGGTATTGGGTCATGGTGCTGGTGGCCTGGTTTCCCAGTGGGGCAGCACTATAAAGTCGCATTGAGTGTTCCCTGTCACAAGTCAGTACCCATCATGATATGACCTTAGATGTTGCTAGGACATAACACAACAACAAACAAACCCTATTCAACCTTGTTTATAACATTTCTATTTCCAGTTCCGGAGGCAGCATCAACTACTCATTTACTCTATTCCTAATTATATACAAATGTATAATTTGTTATATATAATTATAAAATATATACACATATTTTACATATATTATACATATTATAATATAGTATACATCACACATGACACACCTTATATATATATATTAGACATAATATACATATATTACAGAATAGTATGTATACACAGTGTATCTTATACCTAGCTTATACATATATTATACATGTATTACAAATATATCCAGTGTCATACACATATTACATGTTATTAATATATTATAAAATAGTATGCATATCTAATGCATATATTATACATATCAATATTTAAAGTGTGCTCACAGAACTAGCATTTATCAGATATAGATCCACGTTAGCTATTAATACTAATCATAACTGTATCGTTGGTCAGCAAAACCCCCCAAAAAATTCACAAAACAAACATTTTCAGGTAATGCTAAAATGTATACGATCAGTAAGCGTCAATTCTTAACTAAGACATGGTAGTAGCTTTGTTTTGTTTGCTAGTTTTTTTGCACATTAAATAAATGTACGTAGCAAATCAACATGCCCCCCCCCCCTGAATATTAATCATGTGTAACGTGTGTGTAACGTGGTGCTACCCATCCCCCCACACACACACCCACACTCCCCCACTCGCCCTCCCTCCACCTCCTCGACCCTCACCCCACCTCACCCAGCCTGGAAGCAGCAATTAAGCTACATCCAACAGCAACAACAACAAAAAACCCAGCCTGGGCAACAAATAAGTGCAACATGATTAAAATGCAATTAAGTAGCAAATAATGAGCATTTTTTTTATAAAGCATAAAAAAAAAGCAGCAGCAACAACAACGAAAACACTGAAGTCAACAAAGAAGGTACAACATGAACAATGCAACTCAATGTGGGCGCAACAAAATGGTTAAGAAAAGCTGTCTACTTACCGCCAGCCGACTCCCAGCTCAAGAGAGGCGGGAGCAGGCGCCTAAAGGACCGGTCACGTGACTTTAACGTGTACCCCCTACACAAATAGCCATTGTTATCAAGAGATTTAGGCTGCAATAAGCTAAGAATTACTAAAGATACCCATATCCTGATTGATACCCACTTGAGGGATTGATCCTGGGAGAGCCGATCTGTACCTATTAAGTTGGAAACTGAACAGTTCTATGCTGTGCAATTGTCACATAGGTTAGGTGATGTGTGCTATGTGACATATGTTGTGTCAAATGTCATATGTGACATGTGTTGTGTCAAATGTCATAGGTGACATGTGTTGTGTTGTCATGGTATGTGAAATAGATATTGGTTGTGTGTCGTTATGTCACGTGTGGTGTGTCATGTCATGTGACATAGGTTGTGGCATGTTATGTGACACATATTGTGGCATGTTATGTGACAGGATATGTGCCATTTTAAGTGACATGCTACATGACATAGCTTATGTGACATAAGATATGTGACATAATATATGTGACATAAGATATGTGACATACGATATGTGACATAAGATATGTGACATAATATGTGACATAAGATATGTTAATAAGATATGAGACATAATATAGGACATACTAGTCTATGCCACATAGTCTATGCCACATAGGCTATGCCACATAGGTTATGCCACATAGGTTATGCCACATAGGTTTGCAACATAGGCTATGCTTGTTTGTTTGTTGTTGTTTAACGTCCTAGTTGTGACAGTGCACACTCATGGTGACTTTATGGCACTGCCAACTGGGAAATGAGGCTGCCACCACCATGACTCGACATCCCACTCAGTCACATTTTCCTGACACTGAGCCAACCAGTCCTTGCATTATCCTAATAATGTCGAGTGCCGGGCTAAGAAGCGACAAGTATCAATTTTAAAGTCATTGGTTTGACTTGACCGGGAACCGACCTCCCGACCTTCTGCACGCGAGGCTCGCGCTCTATCGATTAGGCCACCACGCCCGGTCATAGGCTCTGCCACAAAGGTTGTTACATAGCCTGTCACATAGCTTATGTCACGTGGACTGTCACTTAGGTTATGTCACATATGCTTCCACATAGGTTATTGGGTATAGGGAAAAGGCTTCAAATCTTCTTTTTTTTAAAATAGAAAAACACAAAAAAACTCACTTTTGACAATTTCTTTGCGGGGGTTCCTGATGGTTTATTGCAGTGATTTTTAGGAGAATATTAAGTCCTCAAAACAGAGGGAATATATATTATTTATATTTATTGATTAAGGTTGCATAATCCGATTGCTTTGAATTTCTGTCATTTTAAAATTTGTTTATATAAATATATTAAATTGATCTTTATAATCCTACTTCATTTAGTGCGAAGTGACTTTTATTTAAATGAGTTAACCATGAAGATATTTGAAGTAGAACATTATTTGGTGCGCATATTGAAACGCTAGACAGTTAGTTTATCCGTTGTCGAGTTCAGCAGTGTAACACAGGGGCACCAAACTGTTTAATGAGTGTACTAGTATCCCATTTGGATAGGTAGGAGCACAATTTAGCAAATGTTTTTGTTTCGAACATTGGATACTTTCATCGGACTATGCAGTGTGTGTGTTAGTGTGTGTGTATGTGTGTCTGTATGAGAATGTGTGTAGGTGTGTATAGGTGTGTGTATGTGTGTGTGAGTGTGTGTAGGTGTGAGTGTGTGTATGTGTGTAGGTGTGAGTGTGTGTATGTGTGAGTTTGTGGTGTATGATGTGGGTAGTGGTGTTGTGGTGAGTGTATCTGTGTGAGTGTGCACGTGTAGGTGTGTGTGTGGGTGAGTGTTTTTTTATGTGTGTAGATGTGTGAGTGTAGGTGTGGGTTTGTGTGAATGTGTGAAGGTGTATGTGTGAGTAGGTGTGTGTGAGTTTGTGTGTATGTGTATGTGAGTGTGTGTATGCGTGTATGTGTGTGTATATGTGTGTAGGTGTGTGTATGTGTGCGAGTGTGTGTAGGTGTGTGAGTGTGTAGGGGTGTGAGTGTGGGGTGAGTGTGTATGTGTGTGTATGAGTGTATGTGTGTGAGTATGTGTGTAGGTGTATGTGTGTGTATGTGTGTAGGTGTATGTATGTGTGTAGGTGTGTGTGAGTGTATGTAGGTGTATGTGTGTGAGTGTGTGTATGTGTGTGTAGGTGTATGAGTGTGTCGGTGTGTGGGTAGGTGTGAGTATGAGTGTGTATATGTGTGTAGTTGCGTGAGTGTGTGTGTGTGGGGGGGGGTGAGTGTGTGTATGAGTGTGTGTATGAGTGTAGTTGCGTCAGTGTATGTATGTGTGAGTGTGTGTGGGAGGGTGAGTGTGTGTATGTGCGTGTATGAGTGTGTGTATGTGCGTACACACACACACACAATCATCAGTTATAAATATAATAAACAGAACAAATGCTTCCGAATTTGAAATTAGCGCACTAAGGTTTTAAAGTAAGATAAGACATATTTGTTCAGGAATGCTGCTAATAAATTAAAAGGCAGGAAAGCACTAAAACATGTTATATACTAAATGAATAGCACTGCAAATTGATTTAAATAAAGCTTGGTTTCAGAATTGTTTAAAAAAAAAGAAAAGATAAAAATGATCTACTTACCGGCATTCTCAAGCATCTACGGACTAGCCACCCTGCCCACCCCTCACCTCGTTATGAATGGAAGCTGTTCTAGGCTGGCTGCGTTATATTGCAGATGTAAATGGGATTTAGTACCGTACGATGGCTTTATACTGAAGCTTCTCGGAAGAAAAAAAGGCGGGAAAAAACCCAATAACAAGCCAAAAACTAGAAGAAATCAAGGGGGAAAAAGGTATAAAAAGACAATCTGCCGACCTCAAAGATAACCATAATATATATATTTTAAATATATAAATAAATATATAAATAAATAAATATATATACACATACATATATAAAAAGACAATATGCCGACCTCGAAGATAACCATAATGTATATATTTTAAAATATATATATAAATAAATATACACATACATATATAAAGACATTATGCCGACCTCAAAGATAACCATAATATATATTTTAAATATATCAATAAATATATAAATAAATAAATATATATATATATATGTGAAATATAAGCATTATATATATATAAATTGGTGGTGCTGCCTTTCTATTATTTATATATTTGTATTTCCGCCTTCATACGCTAAATGCATGTACGATTTGCTCCGGGGATATTGGCGCCACCTACACTTCCGGTGCCAAGCCGCCACAAATCGCCACTCGCTTCCAGAGTTTAAGTTGAAAGGACATGAGGCCTCAGTCCGGTACACAAACTAGGCAACCTACTCGGCTCACCTGTTATGCTGATAGGTTATTGCAGTACTTGTGGAGAATTACATAAAGAGGGAATTCACTGTACTGAAATGGCTGACGAAAGTCCAGTAAAGAGGAAGACGAGGAGTGGCGCTGGCGCTAAAGCGAATCAAGACAAGAAACCGTTAGACTCCGACACATCGGACTCCAGTCTAGATCGCTCAACTATGTCTTTAACTGAGAAGAAAAAGTTGGCCCAGAAGGAAATACAGGAGATATATATTAGAAACAACAAATATATTTAACAAAATGATATATAAAAATATACATATATTATGGTTATCTATTATATATATTATGTGCTCAATAATCTATTATAGGAATATAATCAAGGACACTATCATCTTCAGTTATATTTGTATTGTTATGTGTGAACCACAGCTAGTGTATGCTAGTGATTAGTTCCAGGTTTGGCCACACCGGCGCCACCTGCCAGGGGCTCTGACCTCCTATAACAGTATAAGCCAGCTGTGTCTGGTGGTTATCGCCTCCAGACCCGCTCGGACGGTCAATTACCATTATTCACATAATATATATACTATGGATATGTATATCCATTATATATATAAATCTCCCGCTCTCTTTTTCTGTACCTCTCTCTTTCTGTCTCTTTCTTTCTCTCTTTATATATTTGTATAATATAATGGATTATACATATATTAAAAAAAACATGTGGAAGCATCTTTTTTCACTTTCATCTCACAAACCGAACACATTTGCCAGTTTTCTCAGGATCACACACGCCAGTCTCCACCCTACACACCCACACACACTCACACACACCCACACAACATGCAGGTGCGGCTTTTATTAAAGGTTTCCCACTAACAAAACTGAGCTTAGCAGCTAAGGATTTATTTGAAAGGTTGAAGGTGCAGCTTCTATTAACAGGTGCTGTACCCATTAGCGCCTTTACAGCAGTAACTCAAGGACTTCTACACACATACACACACACACATGCACACACACACACACACAGGCACCCACACTTACACACACATAGAGGCCAGCACCACAGGCACTTCTCCTATACCACCACCAATTACTTCACCCCCCCCCGTCCCCTCAGCTCCCCTGCTCCGCCCCCCCCCCCTGCTTCGGCCCTCCGCACCTCCCCACAGTCACATAAGCCACTGGTGCTTAGCTGGACGTAGCAAGGTTTTACTAATGATAACCAAGGATGGAGTCTTTAAAAAAATAACCCTAAATAATTTATATAACAAAAATAATGACAAGAAAATAATAATAATAATAATAATGGTAATGTCGCGGGAGTGATGAGAATGGGTAAATATTGCACCCAGAGCAGGATTCGAACCCACGCCTCTTGCTAACAGATGGGAACATCGTGCCTAGAGTGGGACTATCTAGGCTCACTCATGTAACCAACCTACCCACGCCTGCCTATGTATGTGGCATTTCACCAGCGAAAGTGAGCGCAGCGCACTACAGTTGTATAGCAGCCCCCCTGCACCCCCCCCCCCGGCGCCACACACACACTCTCACCCCCCCATCCAGCCCACCATTCATCACTGACGAGCTTCCGGTGGCGCCCACTAGGTGTCTCCCTAATCCACTGCGCCGCTCCGGCTGGGTCCACCACCAGGGGCGCCTCGGCGCCTCCCGCTGCGAGCGCACCCTGTCGCACCAATCAATACTTCAGCGTATGTTGCCTTCGCACACTGTCAGTGTCGTGTGTGATGTGTGCATAGGTATGTGTGATGTGTGTATATGTATGTGTACATGTGTGTGTAATGTATGTGTGTTATGTGTGTATTATGTATGTGTGTATGTGCATGTATATGTGTATGCATGTGTGAGGTGTATTTCTGATGTGTGTATGTGTGATGTATATATGTATATATGTATGCATGTATGTATGTAATAATATACGTATGCATTATTGCATGTATGTATGTACTAATGTATGTATGTATGTAATAATGTATGTATGTATGTAATAATGTATGTCTGCAATAATGTGTGAAATGTATGTAATCACATATGTATTTACATAATAATGTATGTATGCAATAATATATGTATGCATGCAATAATGCATGTATGTATGTATGTAATAATGTGGGTGTATATAATAATGTATACAATAATGCCTGTATTTACATAATAATGTATGTATATGTGTATATATGCATGAATAAATGGATGTATGGATGCAATAATATATGTAATAAGGTATGCATGTAATAATGCATTATGTTATAATATATGCAATAATGCATGTATTTACATAAGAATGTATGTACATATGTATGTATGCTTGAATAAATGCATGTATATGTGAATGCATGCATGTATCATGTATGTATTTTGTATGTATTATGGATATTTGAATGTAGGCATGCATGTGTTGATGTGCATGGTGTGTGCACGGGGGGAAACAGTGGGGAGGAGGGAGGGAGGGCGGGAGGGGAGGGCGAGCGAGGGGGGAGGTCTCGTTGGTTGTAGGGTTAAATGCGGGAGCATGGGACGATTAAAGGAACGAAAAGGAGAAAGGAAATGTCTCCACGAGCGAGAATGGGAAAGAGAAGGACCGCGGGGGGGGATTAAGTGGACGGGGGGGGGGGGGGGGGTAAGGTAGGTGAGGAAGAGGAGGAGGAGAAGGAGGGGAGAGAGGAAGGGATATAGAACAAGAGCACAGAGGATGGGGAGAGGAGGGGGAGAGAGGGGAGAGAGGAGAGAGGAGAGAGAGGGGGGAGAGAAAGGACAGAGAGAGGAGGGGAAAGGAGGGGAGAGAGGAGGGGAGAGAGGAAGGGAGGGGAGAAGAGGGGAGAAGAGGGGAGAGGAGGGAGGGAAAAAAGGGAAGGGAGAGGAGAATTGGAAAGAGACGGAGGAGATGGAGGAGGTGGAGGTGGTGGAGGAGGATGGGAGGACGATGAATTTCCTGAACACTGATAATCTGCCAAGCTGTGATATGAACCCTTCAGAGAGTAGGGCTTTGCACAGTAAACAGACCCGGCGTTCCCTCGCCCCACTCCCGCCCGTCTGGTGTGGGAGAGCAGCATGCAGGGAACCCCTAGAGCCACTCCATAGGTACCTCTCACTCACTTGCAACCTTTTAACCTACAAAACTATATCATTATTAAAAACAAAAATCCATTCTTAAATAAAATAACAAAGAAAACATCCTACTCACCCAATAGTATTAAAGTTTCGAGTAAAACCCTTAACTATTTTATCTGTTTGCTTCTTACATTCATTGATTAAGCAGTGGAAATTTCAATCGCGAACAATTGGGCTTCCTCATGCCACTTCTCCTTGCCCTATCTGAGTAATCCTGAGTGCAAGTCTAGGTAGCGACAAGTATACATATTTTAAGTCATTGCTTTGACTCGAGCAGGGTTCGCACCTAGGGTTCGAATCCCATGACCTACCACAGGGGAAGCGCGGATCCTAGCACAAGCACATATCACTCATTGCCGTGCGTAAATTCCTCCGGGCTAGTGGAGGAGAGGCCCCGTGCAGGAGGCGGAGAGGTGCATGCTGGTACACCCCACCCCCGGGGTGGGAGGGGGGTGCAACCCACTCCAGGTCTTATTACATGCGATAATGGGTGTATCACTATCCATATATATGTTAGGTATTAGGTATTATGCAGGTATAAAGGTGTGGAAGGGACTTATTTGTAATAAATATTGTATATACTATGTTCTGCCTCCTTGACCATACATTCATGACCAGTCCACTGCCACCACGGGTTCTCGCCGTCCCTAACGGATGTGGTAAGCCGCCATTCGCACCGGAGGATTACACACACACATCAATATATATATCATACACGTAAAGCGATGAGATCCAGCGACAGAAGCGATGAATATTAATCAGCGTGGTTAGTCGTGAAGCAGTTTGTGCTGCCACCTAGTGTGTGCTGATGGAGACTAGAGTGCAGTGACAAGCTGCTGTTGCTGCTGCTGCCCAACCTGCAGCAGAAGTCTGCCTCATCCCTCCAGGCCCCCCCCCCCTCACCCCGCCCTGCCCACACCCCGCCCTCACCGCCCACCCATTTTGGTAGATCATAGGATTCCAACCCGCAGGTTCGAACCTTGATCGAGTCAAACCAATGACTTAAAAATGTATACTTGTCACTTCCTAGCCATGTGCTCGGCATTAATATGATAGGCAAAGTACTGGTTGGCTCAGTGTCAGGATAATTTGACTGAGTGGGATATCAGGTCATGGTGCTGGTGACCTGGTCTCCCAATGGGGCAGTACTATAAAGTCACCATGAGTGTGCATTGTCAGAAGTCAGTACCCGACCTGATATGACCTTAAATGTTGCCAGGATGTAAAACTCCAACAACCAAACAAACAATCTGCCCACACACCACCTCGGCAGCAGGCCTCGCCTCCTATGTCCACAAGGATGACTATCACTTAAACAAAACAAAATGTTAACTGAAAATCTGATATCCTGTAAATCTGACAGTAGCCTACTGAGCATATGAAGGAAAATGACACACATGACATAAAAAATGCTATTTGAAATGCTATATCCTTAGTTTCGAAGCGAATCCCTCCCTCGAGATTCACCGCACCTCAGGGCGCCAGCTAGTGACGACTTTCTGTAACATCACACACCATTCACCAGCACATTCCTCTCCACAGCTCCCCCCCCCCCCCAAACACACACACCCAAACACCATGCACACGCACCACACACACCACATACATACGTCACACACACCACATACACATGCACCACACACATACACATCACATACATAACACACAACACACACACCTACCACATGTGCACAACATACACACACCACACACACGTACACATCACACATGCATACATCACACACCTACCACATGCATACAACATACACACGCACCACACACACGTACACACCACACATACATACATCGCACACAAATACCACACACCTACCATACACACACAACATACACACACAACATACACACACCACACACATACATCACACACCTACCATATGCACATAACATACACACGCACCACACACGCCATACACATGCCCCACACCTATATACATCACACACCACTCACACACCACACACCTACCATATGCACATACCATACACATGGACCACACACATGCACACACCATACGCATGCACCACACATACATCACACACACATACACACACCACACTCACACATATACACACTACACACCACACACACACACATGACACGTTCAGGTTTTACCGCCCCTAGAAGATGAGAAGTGACGTCAGGAGGGGCGCCTACCAGCTTGTGACAGAGCACACTCGAGGCGGCTTCAGAGTGCGCCCTTACCGGATAGGCCGCTCTTTGAGGGAGGAGGGAGGAGGAGGAGGGGGGGGGAGGGGGAGGAGAGGAGAAGGAGGAGCGGAGGAGGAGGGAGGAGGCGAGAGGAGAGGGGAGGGAGGGAAGGGGAGGAGGGGGAAGGAGGGAGGAGGGGAAGGAGGGAGGAGCCGGAAAGAGGGAGGAGCGGGAAAGAGGGAGGAGGGGGAAGGAGGGAGGAGGGGGAAGGGGAATGGGTGATACGGAGAGGGAAGAGTGTGGGGAGGGAGGGAAGAGGAGAGAGGAGGAGGGGAGGGAGAGGAGGAGGGGAGGGAGCAGGAGGAGGGGAGGCGGGGGCGGGAGGGGCGAAGGGAGCGAGGAGAGGAGCACGGAATTGATGGGGATTTAACTCACAGTGAGGAGGGGTAGGGGGGAGGGGAGGGGGATGGAGAGGAAGAGGGGACGGGGTTGGGGAGGGGGAGAGAGGGGGAGGTGGAGGGAGGGGGTAGGAGGGCAGGAGGGGAGGAGGGGAGGAAGGGGAGGAGGAGGAGGAGGAGGAGGAGGAGGAGGAGGAGGAGGAGGAGGAGGAGGAGGAGGAGGAGGAGGAGGAGGAGGAGGAGGAGGAGGGGCGAAGAATTGATGGGGATTTTAACTCACATATATTTTCACCTTCATAGTATAAACATTATTTACAACAAAAACTTAAAAGTACAAACAAAAACTTGAAAAAGATATAACTCAATATAAAGCCATCAGAAAACAGTACATTCATCCCCAACCACCACCAAAACCACCTCCACCACGAACAAAACTACCACCCAACGAAACCTACTGAAGGCACCTGCTACACCCCAAGCAAACCCCCTCTCCACACCCCGCCCCTGACTACCCCTGATTGCCTCTGGTTGGTCCTAGATACCTTGTTCTGCCTCCTTTATCACCCCTACAGCCCCCCCCCCCCCCCCCCCCCCCCCCCCCCCACCCCCGCAGCCCCTCTCCCTGTCTTCCACACCCACATACCCGACCCCTCATATGCCCCCTGCTTGTCTCCTCCATAGCACCCTCCCCTTACAACCCCCCCACCCCCCCAACCACCCCCACCCACGCAGCCCCCATCTCCCATCCTCCACGCCCTGTCCCACGGACCGGCCACTTACCTGCCTCCCCGGCGCCGCTGCCCAGCCCGCCGGGTGAACCCAGGTGAGAGTAGAGCCCAGCCCGGTGGGACACCTCACCTGAGACGAGGCCCGACCCGGCCAGCCCGCTCATCTCCTTCGCCTTCGCCTTCTCTTTCTTGCTGAAGAAGCGGCCGAGCGAACTCTTGATGCCCTTCTTCTTGGTCTGCTTGTGCAGAGAGTCCTGTGAGCTGTTTGTGCTGCTCATGGGGCTCGGTGAGCTGTGCGAGGAGCCCTCCAGCGACGTTCTGCGAAAAGGTGGATGAGAAGGGAAAAAGGCGGTCAGCGGAATGTGACGATAACGTAACAAGCACACATACTTAACAACATGGCTCGTGAAATTTTGTAAGAAATCTTCCATTTCCAGCGACGTTCTGCAAAAAGGTGGAGGAGTAGGGAAAAGGTGGTTAGCGATATGTGATGATAACATAACAAGCTCACATCCTTAGCAATGTCGCTCGTGAAATTGTCAGAATCCCTAAAGCGTTATTCATCAAAAGGTGGATGAGAAGAGAAAAGGGAGTCAGCGAAACGCGATGATAACATAACAAGCACACATTTTTAACAATATGGCTAGTGAAATTGTGTCAGACATCGTAACAAGCACACATCCTTAACAATATGATCAGTGAAGTCTGGCAAGAAGCCCTTCAGCAATGTTCAACAGTTACCAAAGGTTGGTGACAATATAAGAATGCGCGTTTAAATACAGCTCAGTGAACCTTTCTGAAAAGCCACGCAATCAAGTTCTGTGAAAGGTAAAAATGGTTAATAAAAGGTGCCCATAAATATACATCCTTGAAATCATGGCTCAATGAACTTTTAAGAAAATCCCTGCAGTGACATTCTGCGAAATTAAAGGTGGCCAATGATAGGTATTGATACGGTAATGAATACCTAAACATGTTTAATTATTTCCCCATCGGTCAGACATCTCAACTTTGGACTATGCAGATCTCTCCTCCACTCTCCTTACACAAGTGTGGTTCATTCATTCTCCATATCACAGCCATTTGGCGGGGTACAGGACGGACGCCATTAATATATAATTCGCTCCTAGAGTTGACCGGGTTTATACCTGAGTTGTGATAGGCTCAGCCGGTTTATTACGGTTTTACGTCCAAGCAATATCTACGGTCATATAATGACCAGTACCGAATTGTGACTGCGCATTCAAGACGAGTGACTTAATAGTGCTTCCCCACTGGGATACCACACTACCAGCATCACCATGATCAAAGAGTAATACACTGCTCAGCCACATTATCTTGACAACACTAGTCAAAGTAAGCGAGCTAGAGTTGTGTTAAGTCTATTTTGTGTTACCTTAGAATCATTAATGCTGCGTATAGATCTGACTGCCACCAAAAGTGATAATGGCAGGTAGCAATGCAGAAGCCAGGAGTAGTAAGTAGCTGAGTGAATAAGAATAGTCTTTATTATCGTCAAATTTATAACAATGCTCCCTGTACCTCCTTCTTCAGTCAGCTCTTCTGCGAATCTCGCCAAGTCGCTCCCTTCTTCCTAGATATGCTGTTTGGCGCCTAACCCATACATGGTCCCCGACACCCTATGCGCCATTGGCGGACATGCACATCACCAGTCATGTCTGTCTATACATCCTACCAGATCGGCATTCGGTACTTCTACTAATTCGGTGCATCTGCTATCTTGGTATTCAAAGCCTGGTTACGATAGTTGGGAGAAGAGAGAAATGTAATTTGCTGTAAAATTCTACATTAAGCAGATGAGTCTTGAAGATTGATCAAAATTAATCCATTCGATGACTTATTCACACATTTCCTTCATATTCAGTAATATTCCTTCATATCCCAATTATGCGAATATTCCACAGAGCGCTCTCTCCTGTTGACAATCCCATCCTGTCCTGCATGCTCACTCTCTCCAGGTAGACATAATCATGTATTCCCTTCATATTCACTAATATTCATGAATATTCACTAATATTCCATCATGTCCCAATAATCTGAATATTCCATAGAACGTTCTCCTCGGTTGACTCACTCACTGTCTCCGGCTAGACCTATTCAAGTATTCCCTTCAAATTCACTAATATTCCTTCATATTCCCTAATATCCCAATTATGGGAATATTCCACAGAGTGTTCTCCCCTCCCCGGTAGAACACCCCGTCCACTCCTGTGCACTCACTCTCTCCACTACTATTCACTACTATTCCTAAATATTCCCTAATATTGTTTCATATCCTAATTATGGGAATACTCCATAGAGCGTTTTCTCAGGTTGACTCACTCAGTGTTCTCTGGCTAGACCTATTCACGTATTTCCTTCATATTCAAGAACATGTCCCAATTCATATTCATTAAGATGTCTCAATTCATATTCACTAACATGTCCCAATTCATATTCACTAACATGCCCCAATTCATATTCACTAACATGCCCCAATTCATATTCACTAACATGTCCCAATTCATATTCACTAACATGTCCCAATTCATATGCACTAACATGTCCAAATTCATATTCACTAACATGCCCCAATTCATATTCACTAACATGTCCCAATTCATATTCACTACCATGTCCTAATTATGGGTATATTCCACATAATGCTCCCCCCCCCCTCCACCCCCCGGTAGAGCACCCCATCCGGCTCTGCGCACTCACAAACCGGGCTCTCCGTGGCGCCTGCGCGCCGCTCCCAATCGGGTGAGACGGGCCGGAAGCGCCGCCTGGTGGGGAGAAGCTGCAGTGTGACCCGCGCATCAATCCGTCAGGAGCCGGTGTAGGGGGCGGGTAGGAGGGGACCCTGGACGGCGGCGTTGCGTGGTAACCATATATGGTGAGGGCGCGCGGTGACATGACACTACCCGGGCAGTGTGTATAGATTAATGCACAAGTAGCCCCCCCCCCCCCCCCACCTCCCCCCCTCCCCCCCACACGGTGTCAGCCCGCAGTGTATATAGCCTTAAAGCTCTCCTCTCACCGTCGAGGCCTTGAAGCAGCATTACATCAACTAGTAGGTCTGACCGGACGCGGTGGCCGAATCGGTAGAACCTCGGCTTCCCGTGCGGAAGGTGCGGAGTTCGAATCCCAGCCGAGTCAAACTAGTGACTTATTAAAGTTATGCTTGTCGCTACCTAGTCTTGCGCTCGGCATTAATAGGATAGCTCAAGGACTGGTTAAGCACAGTATCAGGATAATGCACCTGCGTGAGATATTGGGTCATGGTGCTGGCGACCTGGCCTCACAGTGGGGCAGCACTATGAGTGCGCAGTCACAAGTCGGTACCCATCCTGATATGACCTTAGATGTTGCTAGGACGCAAAACAACAAACAAGTCAACGAGGCCTGGGTTTTCCTTTTCCTGTCCTGATAAGACCTTAGATGTTGACATTTGATAAGCAGGGTCAAATCTAGGTCAGTGTTTTGGGTTTAGAAAAGGTGATACAAAAGGTGAGCCTTTAAAAACCCTCCACGCCGAGCTAACAAACAAGCGGTGGAATGCTAGTAAATAGGGGCTAGACAGAGAATGGACACACGGCCGCCATCTTGCTACCCGCCACAGAACGCTGCTGCTTCTTGTCAGCCTTCCCACAGGACACCGCGGCACTAGGTCAGCTTCCCGCTCTGACGTCACACGTGAGAGATGGGCCTACACCAGCCGAAGCCTTATCGTGACGTCACAGCGTCGCCTCCTTCTCCAGCCAGTCGACTTATCGCCAAGCACCAGCCAATGACGCCGGGAGTAGACGCTGCAACGTCACACTCAAACGTCACGTCACGCCACGCCACGTCACGTCACGTCACGGCAGACGCGGACACGGGGCAAGGCGCCCTGAGCTTATAAAGGAAGGAAGGAGAAGGAGGGAGGGAGGGGAGGAGAGAGGAAGGGAGGGGAGCGGAGACGGACGGTTGGAAGGATGAAAGACAGGAAGGAGAGGGAGAGAGGGAGAGATGGAGCGATGGAGGAGAGGTTAAAGACAAGTAGGAACATGGTAAGAGAAGTAAGATGGGGGAAAGAAGGAATGGAGCAAAAAGGACGGAGGGCTGAAGAGAAAGGGAAGGGGGGAAAGAGGATGAAGAGGATGAAGAGGAAGAAGAGATGGGCAAAGGAAGGGAGCGAAGGGGAAGGGAGGAAGAGGGGAGGGGAAGGGAAGGAGGGGATTGTTGTTTGTTTGTTGTTGTTTTACGTCCTAGCAACATCTAAGGTCATATCAGGAAGGGTACCGACTTGTGACATGGCGACTTTATAGTGCTGCTCCACTGGGAAACCTGGTCACCAGCACCAAGACATGATATCCGACTCAGTAACATTATCCTGACACTGAGCCAACCAGCCCTTGCCCTATCCTAATAATGCCGAGCGCCAGGCTAGGAAGCCACAAGTATTAATTGTTAAGTCTTTTGGCATTGACTCGACCAGGGTTCTAACCCACAAACCCATGGGTTCGGATCACGATTCACAACTGACAAGTCGGGCCCAAAGGATCACTAATACCTGAGACAAGGGGGGGGGGCGGAGAGGGAGAGGGAGGGAGGGAGAGAAGGAGGGAGGGAGGGAGGGAGGGATGGGGGAGGGAGGGAGGGAGGGAGGGAGGGAGGGAAGGAGGGAGGGAGGGAGGGAGGGAGGGAGGGAAGGAGGGAGGGAGGGAGGGAGAGAGTGTGTGAGTGAGAGGGAGGCGGGGAGTACACATGCATTAATGGAGAGGTTTGCTTGTTTCTTGGAGTTTTACATCCTGGTAACATTCTAAGGGCGGGTACTGACTTGTGACAGTGCGCACTCACGGTGACTTTATAGTGCTTCCCCATTGGGAAATCAGCCCACCAGCACCATGACCTGATATCCCACTTAGTCACATTATCCTGACACTATGACTATGTGGAGTATATACCAGCTCCTATAGCAGGGTACGTACACATGTGGAGATATGGAATTCAAGGCTATTTCAGGGCTTTTCAGTGGGGACAATTAGGAATTCACGACTAATTTCTTTTGGATTTCAGGAAAAAAACAATGGCGAGTGCCGATTTCAGACTAATCTAGATCAGTGGGGACAGTTGAATGGAATTCAAGACTAATTACCCAAAATAGGTTAAATTCAAGGCTTTTCAGGGCCTTGAAATGGGGCAAATGAAGTTCAAGACTTCTCAAGCCTTTCCAGGCTTCATACGGACCCTGTTGTTTCATTACTTTGATTCGCGGGTTCGAGATGGGCGAACCAACCTCATCACATTTCTTACTTCACTCTTTGCGCCAGCGTCCGCTGGTTGTATCCACGGCAACATAATCACGACTTGGACCAGCGCTCTCCCCACTGCGTCCCCCACCCCCCAACCCAGCCCGCAGTGTCCCCCTCCTCCCCTCCACAGCCCCCCCCCCCCACCCCCACTCAGCATCCAGTGGACTACAGGTGACCATCTCTATCACCTGTACAGCCCCTTAACGGTTGCCATGGCAACAAAGGATCAGGGCCCGATACATTAGCCTTGAGCATTTAGATTGTTAGTAATAACGACTGGACTCAGTGCCTCACCAGATATGCCAGTTGACCACACAAAAAACCACACCCTAAAACAACAAAACAGCAACAACAAAATCCACCAGATATGCCAGTTGACGAACAAAACACCCCCCCCCCCCACAAAAAAAAAAACACCCCAAAAAAAGAAACCCACAAAAAAACTGAATACTGAGCTGTTCTTTAGCCGGGAGTGAAGGGGTGGGGGTGGAGGTGGGTGGGGGGGGGGGGGGGTTCAGAGCCATAGTCAATGTATGAACCGATGATCACTACCTAGCCCACTACGTAGTTGGAGCCGCTTGTGTCCGACTGCATAAACAGGGTGATCGAGGCTATTGCAGCGTGTGTCCTCCATAGCTTAGTCGTTATGGCTAACCCGGATCCCAGGGCAGTGTCCGCTGTGTGCATCCCCTCACGGTCCTGTATACATCCACGTGACTCAAACCCCCTGGTAGTGGCTGAGCTCCACCAGGTGGCGCTGGCACCAGATCGCTGGGGAGAGGGGGACTAGGTACAAGAAGCTGCCTTTGGAATTGTATTTTGGGGAAGTTAGAGGCTGGTTGTCGGTTTTGTTGCACCGTAATTGAATTATGGATTTGTTTTTGTTGTTGCATGGTGGATAAAATGTGTAGAACCTTTGAATACCCTGAAAAGAGTCTGTCAATCCTGCTTCAATCTATGTACATTACTATGTGCATTGCTATGTCCATTACACGAGTGCATATATGTACATTACTATGTGCAATCCTATGTCCATTACACGAGTGCATATATGTACATTACTATGTTCAATCCTATGTCCATTACACGAGTGCATACACGTACATTACTATGTGCATTGCCATGTCCATCACGTGAGTGCATATATGTACATTGCTATGTCCATTACACGAGTGCATATATGTACATTACTATGTGCATTGCTATGTCCATTACACGAGAGCATATATGTATGTTACTAGGTACATTGCTATGTCCATTACACGAGTGCATATATGTACATTACTATGTACATTGCTATGTCCATTACACGAGTGCATATATGTACATTACTATATGCATTGCTATGTCCATTACACGAGTGCATACATGTACATTACTATGTGCATTGCCATGTCCATCACGTGAGTGCATATATGTACATTGCTATGTCCATTACACGAGTGCATATATGTACATTACTATGTGCATTGCTATGTCCATTACACAAGTGCATATATGTACATTACTATGTACATTGCTATGTCCATTACACGAGAGCATATATGTACATTACACGAGTGCATATATGTACATTACTATGTGCATTGCTATGTCCATTACACGAGTGCATATATGTACATTACTATGTGCATTGATATGCCAATTACACAAGTGCATATATGTACATTACTATGTGCATTGCTATGTCCATTACACGAGTGCATATATGTACATTACTATGTGCATTGATATGCCAATTACACAAGTGCATATATGTACATTACTATGTACATTGCTATGTCCATTACACGAGTGCATATATGTACATTACACGAGTGCATATATGTACATTACTATGTGCATTGCTATGTCCATTACACGAGTGCATATATGTACATTACTATGTACATTGCTATGTCCATTACACGAGTGCATATATGTACATTACTATGTGCATTGCTATGTCCATTACACGAGTGCATATATGTACATTACTATGTGCATTGCTATGTCCATTACACGAGTGCATATATGTACATTACTATGTACATTGCTATGTCCATTACACGAGTGCATATATGTACATTACTATGTGCATTGCTATGTCCATTACACGAGTGCATATATGTACATTACTATGTGCATTGCTATGTCCATTACACGAGTGCATATATGTACATTACTAGGTACATTGCTATGTCCATTACACGAGTGCATATATGTACATTACTATGTGCATTGCTATGTCCATTACACGAGTGCATATATGTACATTACTAGGTACATTGCTATGTCCATTACACGAGTGCATATATGTACATTACTATGTGCATTGCTATGTCCATTACACGAGTGCATATATGTCCATTACACGAGTGCATATATGTACATTACTATGTGCATTGCTATGTCCATTACACGAGTGCATATATGTACAATAATATGTGCATTGCTATGTCCATTACACAAGTGCATATCACCATGTGAGTTACTACATATATATTAGATGCGCACATTGATATATGGGTCATTTTATGGTAAATGGTGCCAAAGTGTGACATGAGGGTCAAAAATGAATATTATATATTTTCCTAATTTGTTTGCTAAGTAGCCAACTCTTGTCCATATATATATACTGGTAACGTGAAGGAAAAGATGGTTTAGGTCACCATTTTGTCAGAAAAACAAGAACTAATTGAGTAGCCAGCCCCAAGTGTGGACTTATTAATCACCAAGTGTGGATTTATTAATCAAAACAATTATTTAATCAAATTTATTGCATGAAACAATTAATTTCTATATTGTGATCCCCTGAGTATAGAAATGCACTGTAAAGAAATCTGCATAGGATGATTATATTCTGCCCAATTTTGAGTTGTGGACGGAACACAATAGAAGGGGACACCAACAATAATATGGAACTTCAACTTAAGTTTTCTTTCGTAAAGCTTTGTAGAAAGATTATATTACTAGCCATGGTACTAGAAAATAGGCTTACACATGCGACAGTAGCAACTGTTTTTTTGCTGAAGCTCTGATATTCCCAGGATAACATATTTCCTAATTTAATAAGCAGGGGACACAATATTTACGACCAGAACCAGTTTAATCACCGTGGAATATTAGATTAAAAAAATAAATATATGCATGCAAATTTCATTGACGAACAGGTAATATTCTATGCAAAATAAAGGTATAGTAGGCTGTAGAAAATTCCACATTCTCAATGTAACAAATTCATGCCTTTAGAACACCATATTTTTTTAATGAAAATATTGGCTTTGTTTTACTATGTCACATTAGGCCTTAATTGTTTTATATTTATCCTTACAAAGCGTAAGAATAACAATTCTATAAAGAAAATAACTCCTCTACTCTTTCCATAATTGTTTTTGACCATTACATGCTGGAAAATACATTGGCCCCATTTACCATGAAATGACCCATATGCATGAAGGCCCTGTCACACATCACCGGATTGGAGGAAACGGAAAGAAACCGAACAAAGTTGTTGATAGTCCGGTTTGTGTCCGTACAAGTTTTGAACATGCACACAACTTGGAACGGATGCCGCCGGATTGATGTCTACGGTTCTTGTCCGGTTTGAGTTTGTTTCGTCCATTGGCTTCATGTCCGTTTCATGTCTGCTTCATGACCGTTCGTCCAGCGTCCTTTGTCCCAATATCGCAACATTTTGACACATTTTAATACATTTTGATACTTATCACGCCTGAAGACCACTGGACTAGACAATTCTGTCCGTTGCTCAATCTGGCGAGGTGTGACAGCCGCTTTACACATGTGCATATAATCATGTGAGTTACTACTAGGTACTCCAAAGTGGGCGTATACGGTGTCCGCAGCGCAAAATTTGACCTATTTTAACCGTTTTAAAAAGGCTTGAATCTCCACTAATTCTGCTTGGTTTGAAATAAAAATTATATCAAATTAAAGCTTGTTCTTTTGTCTTTTAGGGTGTCTGATTTTTAATTATCATTATGAAATAAATCACAGTCAATGGACACTTGTTGGCGGGTACCATCGGCAGCTCTGAGCATGCTCGCCGATTTTGTTTTCATCCAGTCTGAGCTACTCCCTTCCCTAAACTTGATGGCTTGGTGAGTACATTGACCTGAGCTAAAAATAACCACCAATAAAAGATAGAGAAGAATCTAGGCTTCATTAGCATATCAAGCATGAGTGTTTCTGAGTGGGAAATTTGATTGAACTGAAGGAGTGAAAACATTAAGACATTAATCCTCCTTGAAAATTGATCAGGATCGTTTTGAAAATTATATCATCAGAAAGCTTAAGTCTTCCTCTACCTAACCAGAACAATATTTGGTTGAGATTTATATCATGCGCATCAAGGTTGGTCTGAGAAGTGACTGCTGCAAGAATGTGGCTATTGTCAGCTCGCGATGCCTAAAAGTGAATGTTGTCTTTCTTTCTCTGATCAGTTAGAAAATGATGTCATCATGTAGAGCTTTTAATTCTGGTTATTTTGGTATAAAGATTGCAGTGATAGGACAATTAGAACGGGAGTTATGCTATTTTTCTTAATTTTATTGTCAGCTCGCGATGCCTAAAAGTGAATGTTGGCTTTCTTTTTCTGATCAGTTAGAAACTTATGTCATCATGTAGAGCTTTTAATTCTGGTTATTTTGGTATAAAGATTGCTGTGATAGGACAATTAGAACGGGAGTTATGCTATTTTTCTATATTTTACTGAATTTATTATTGGTGGTTGCTGGAAATTAAGGAATTTAGCAAGTTTGACATGAAATTTCAGAAAGAATACTAACAGTGATGGTCTGTAAAAAATTGAGCTTCTTATTTGTACTATAGAGAATGAGATTCTTTAATATTGGACAGATCATATGCAAAATAGCTTCCAGGTGGGACCCTAAAAACCAAGATTTGGCTAATTTGGAAATGTGCACAAATCGGGGTAAAAAAATCAATCTTTAAACACTCATAACTTTGCAGCTATTCAATCGATCTAAATGATTTTTATATCATTGAGATCCAATTTAAAAGATCTGTACAGATATATAACTTGTAATACTGACCTGTTGATAATAGAAATCACTTTGGAGTACCTATTACTACATGCCTTTCATGTGTGAATTGCTATGTATATTATTCAAGTGCATATCGCCATGTGAGTTATTATGTACATTACACATGCGCATCGCTATGTACATTACACGAGTGCATATCGTCATGTGAGTTACTACATACATTACACGTGTACATTGCTACGTTCACTATGCGAGTGCATGAGGCCATGTAATGTAAATCGCCGTGTGTGTGGGGATGGGGGCGGAGCGGCCTGTTGCAGTAGAACCGGTGTGGCGTTTTCAGCCGTGTGCCGTGTTCAGCGTGTGCATAGACTAAAACTCAAGGCATTGTCAATGGTCGTGAGTCACTAACCTTATAAATTTAATATAATGTTTTTGGTAAAGATGTTTTCTATATGTGTACTAGGCAATTTGTTTCTAGGTGGTGTGGTTTTAGAGATATTTCACTTTTCCTGGATTTTCTGTATGGAGATTGCTCACCACCATTGACAATGGCTTGAGTTTGACAGTATGCGCAGTGCACAACATTAGTTTTATTCAAAATTAATAGAAATCAAGAACCCTAACCTTATAAATTTAATATAATCTTGTTGGTAAAGATGTTTTCTATATGTGTACCAAGCGATTTGTTAATAGGTGGTGTGGTTTTAGAGATATTTAACTTTTTCTGTATTTTCTGTATGAAGATTGCTCACGACCATTGACAATGCCTTGAGTTTGAGTCTATGCACACGGCTGAACACGGCACACGGCTGAAAACGCCACACCGGGCCTGTCGGCGCCCCCGGCCCGGTGACAGAGCGGCATGCAGGCAGGCGGGCAGGCGGGAGGCAGGCGGGGCGGCGCCGTGAAGACTCGGGGCGGGCAGCCTGCCGCTCCCGGCGTGTCGTAAACGTGGAGGACACGAGCAGGGCTGCGTGACAGTTCACTACACCACGTGACGAATAGACCGCATACAGCGGGCCGCTCACAGCCGGCTCATCTGTCACGTCACCCGCGACTAGTGCCAGACAGTCGGTCCGAGAGTAGCACCTGTCTTTGTGGGACACCTCTGCATTAAGACCAAGGTTGTCCTCACATAGCGGGTGTAGTACCTGTCTTGGTGGGACACCTCTGCATTAAGACCAAGGTTGTCTTCACATAGCGGGTGTAGTTCCTGTCTTTTCCGCATTAAGACCAAGGTTGTCCTCACATAGCGGGTGTAGCACCTGCCTTTTCTGCATTAAGACCAATGTTGTCCTCGCATAGTGGGTGTAGTAACTAGTACCCATATTTGTAGGACAACTCTGCATTAAGACCAAGGTTGTCCTCACATAGCAGGTGTAGTACCTGTCTACAAAGGACAACTCTGCATTAAGACCAAGGTTGTATTCACATAGCGGGTGTAGTTCCTGTCTTTTCCGCAACAAGACCAATGTTGTCCTCGCATAGTGGGTGTAGTACCCATATTTGTAGGACAACTCTGCATTAAGACCAAGGTTCTCCTCACATAGCAGGTGTAGTACCTGTCTACAAAGGACAACTCTGCATTCAGATCAAGGTTGTCCTCACATATCAGGCTTAGTATCTGTCTTCAAAAGTCAACTCTACATTCAGACCAAGGTTGTCCTCACATAGCAGGTATAGTTCCTGTCTACAAAGGACAACTCTTCATTCAGACCAAGGTTGTCCTCACATAGCATGTATAGTACCTGTCTACAAAGGACAACTCTTCATTCAGACCAAGGCTGTCCTCACATATCAAGTTTAGTACCTGTCTACAAAGGACAACTCTTCATTCAGACCAATGTTGTCCTCACATAGCAGGTGTAGTACCTATCTTCAAAGGACAACTGTGCACACATACCAATGTTGTCCTTACAAATGAAATATCATCGGTTCACGCATGGACAGATTGTCCGCACATGGAAGGGGGTTGGCGATCAAAGGGGTCGCTAAAGAGAGGCCTTACTGTATTTCACATATAAGGATGAATATCGCCCATGACCCCAACAAATCACAAAAAGAAATCACCGGGCCAAATCTGACTTCCGGCCAATTTCTCACAATTCTCAGGTTGTCCCTATCTGGGGACTGTCCGTATCTTTCGCGTAAATCAGCCAATTCATGGAGATGATTCGATTCATACCCATGTATGAATATTTGACTCAGATCCCTCTCTGGGCGCGATGGTCGAATCGGTAGAGCGCGGGCCTCGCGTGCGGAAGATCTGGAGATCGGGAGTACGGTTCCCAGTCGAGACAAACCAATGACTTTTAAAATTGATACTTGTCGCTTCCTAGCCTTGCGCTCAGCATCAATAGGATAGGGCGAGGACTCATTAGCTCAGTATCAGGATAATGTGACTGAGTAGGATATTAGGTCATTTGGAAATTACAGTTTTTTAACGATGATTTCATGGCAGTATATATATTTGTTGTTTGTGTTTTTCCCCTTAAAAATTGGGGTGCGTCTTGTAGTGGAGTTCATAAGGTGGGTTAAATATCTACATTGACATAGAGAGTCAAGCACAATTAAGATTCAACGTGTAGTACACACACGTGTGCGCGTGCGCGTGCGTGTACGTGTGTGTGCGTGCATCGCATTGACGACAGAATGTCACGTGTTCCTACACATCGCGGAGTGCTTCCCTTCCACCCCCTCCTTCCTTCCATCCCACCTCTACCCCCTCCCTCTCCATCCTCCCCCCCCCCCCCCCCAACCCCTCTCCAGGACGGGGAATGATCTAAGAAGGTACTTCAAGCACGATACATATACAACAACAAAATACAAAAAAAAAGCTATACCAAAAACCAGGCACAGCTCGCAGCCATCAAATGGCTACACTGGGCTCTTTGAAACAAGGAGCGCCTCATTTTGACGGAGCAGGTCACGGATGGGTGAGCACTGAGGAAGGTGAGAGAAGCAGGGCCAGGGTGACCTAATTACCCGGTATTGGGTTAGGGCGCGTTTGGACGGGTCCCGGTGTAGTTAGTGATGGGCATTCAAAATTGGACCAAACTGGATGGCCGAATGAGTTGAGCGTCCGTCTCCTGTTTTGGTAGATCGTGGGATTCGAACCCTCGGATTTGAAACCTGGTTGAGTCAAACGAATAACATAAAAATTGATACTTGTCGCTTCCTAGCCGGGCGCTTGCCATTATTAGGATAGGACAAGGACTGGTTGGCTGAGTCAGTGTCAGGATAATGCGACTGAGTGGGATATCAGGTCATGGGTGCTGGTGGCCTGGTCTCTCAGTAAGGTAGCACTGTAAAGTCACGATGAGTGTGCGCTGTCACAAGTCGTACCCGTCCTGATATGAGCTTAGTTGTTGCCAGGACCTAAAACTCCAACAACTAGCCAACCAGCGTTCAAATGGTGGTTCTAGGTAGAGTGGGAATAGACGCAGAGGGGGGTGTGTGTGTGTCTGGCGTGGGCAGGTTCAGGGTCTGGGACCTGATGATGTTGTTGGGCTTCTGGGATAGCGTTATTCAATTAGCGTGTTCTGAGTTTCGCTGGTACCTGGAGAAGGACAGGGGCAGCAAAACAGCGCGTCGGATCACAGCTACAAATTACCCAGGGGAAGGTTCAGGAGGTGGCCGTAAATACACATACACAATGTGGTATTTTATCTAATGTAAAATAGTTACTCAGATAATTTCACTACAACCTACATTGGCAACAAAATAATGTATGGCAAGAACCCGACAAAAGTTGGTTATCATGAGGCATGTGGTTATGTGCAAGGTGAGATTAAATTTGATTGTGAAGGATCGGGCTGGGAGGGTCACCAACCACAACTTCCGCTGTGTAGGCTGACGCTGACCAGGGCCACGTTCAGGTTATGCCTCGGAGAAATTCCTGACGTCACACTAGTCTAAACGATTTTAGCTGTTGGTCGCCTCGAAAATGGCGGCCCTCACAGGGGGCAGCCATTTGCAATGGAACAGAAGATCTGTGATTGGCTGAAACCACTGAGTTCGGCAGCCATTTTCAAGGCACTTTTTGTCTCCAGTCTGACTCAGAGGCGTACCCTGAACGCAAATAAGCCAAAGAGACGTCTCGGAGTCGACTTGGAGGCGTACCCTGAGGGACCAGTGAACTTGGAATGACCATATTGCTTATTGGTGCATCAGAAGAAAATTAGTCCAAATGATGGAATCTGGGCAAGGGGGGGGGGGGGGGAGTGAGTGAGTGGGGTTTATAGACTTATCAATACCACAGGTCATATCAGCTAGACTTTACTTGGCAATAACTATAAGCATTGCACCAAGTATGGACTCGGGCTATGCATTCACTCTCTTTAAGACGCTCTCCTTGTCCACAGCAAACATCCACAGAGTCAGCTGATCATTAGACAACCTAACCATTTTCAACAAAATACCATAAGCCGATGAAAACATACAATTTTTTTTTGGTTAAACACCACTTATCTAGGTCTGATCCTACACACGATGTATTTAAAGTTGCATAGTCCGATGGCTTTAAGTTTCTGTCATTTTCTGAGATAAATACATTAGGTTGATCGTAATAATCTACGTTACTTTAGTTTGAAGTAACTTTTATTTTAAATGGCTAACTTTTGATAAATTTGAAGTGCAAACATGCAAAATTAATTTTGGCAAGCACACCAAAACTCTAACATCATAGGCTTCTGCAGTAACAGATTCTGTTAAATTGGCTCGGTGTTCCATTCTACGTGGTGACAAATGCTTGATAAGTGCACCAGCATCCAAGTTAGATATGTAGAATCAAATTGACATAATTGCGTGGGTTTTAAAAATGTGATGTTTTCATCGGACTATGCAGCTTTAAGTATTATGCGAGTATAAATAGTAGCTAGGGAAAGAACAACAAGAAAACACGACTGGGTTGAGTGAGTTTACTGTCCTCTGGCACAGGAAATTGCCCATACCGTGGAAGGGAACTGTAATATTATTATTATTATTGTCCATACTGTTATTGTACCTGCTATTCTGTGTGCTCCCTCCTCAGGCCAACACACGTGACCAGTGGCACCATCACCTGTCCAACTCATCCCTAATGGATGCGCTTCATTGACATTTGCACCAGAGAATTTATATTTATTGCGGTTTGTGCTATGATGCCAGGCTCGAAAACAGGTAAACAAAGGCGCATATCCAGCATTTTGGTGTGCACAACTTGGTATGCATTCACATCAAGTTAACCCTGATGAAAGAAAAGCTACTTTAATAATAATAATAATAATTTTTAAAAAGAAAGAAATATGGTAGACATTTAAAACAATCGGATTATACAAATGTAAACCTTGGGCTGAATTTCTTGCCCTTCAAGTCCACCTAGAGGGTTCCCCCCCCCACACACACACACCCCTCTCTGCACGCGCTCTCCCTCCCTTGCCTCCCATCCACCTCGCCCCGCCCACCACACACACATATCCCACCTCCCCCTTTCGCCGGTAGGGGGCGCCACGGTAACCGGAGGGCCACTTGGGACTACCCGAGACCAGACGAGAGCGCAACGAAGTGGCGTCCCGTGTCGGCTACTCCTGTTACTAAAAGGCTGTTCTCCAAGCAGGACGCCTGCAGCGCGCTGTGCTGGAAGAGGTGCTGACGCAGTTTGCTACAGGCAGGACGGGAGGTCCTCAGTAATTATTTTACAGAGTGAGAAGCAAATCTTGGCCGGGCAGCGATAAAAAAGGCACTCTTTGCACTAAGGAGACAGCTTGCATGGGGGGGACATGCCAGTTCTAGGTGGAGTGTATGGGGGACGCACAGGTTACAGGTGGTTTGCATGGGGGACGCTCAGGCTACCGGTGGAGTGTATGGGGGATGCACCGGTTACATGTGGAGTGTCTGGGGGGACATGCCGGTTACAGGTGGAGTGTATGAGGGATACACCGGTTACAGTGTATGGGGGAAGTGTCAGTTACAGGCAGAGGTATGGAGGACACAACAAATACAGGCAGAGTGTATGGGGGACGCACCGGTCACAGCCAGAGTGTATGGGGGACATGCCAGTTACAGGCGGATTGCATGGAGGACATGCCGGTTACAGGCGGAGTGCATAGGAGACACACCGGTTACAGGTGCAGTGCATGGGGGCCACACCGGTTACAGGTGGAGTGGACTGGAATACACCGGTTACAGGCGGTGTGCACTGGCACATGCTGGTTACACTCAGAGTGCATGGGGGACACACCGGTTACAGGCAGAGTGCACTGGGACACGCCGGTTACAGGTGGAGCGCATGGGGGTGTACGCCCGTTACAGGTCGCATGTAGAGTGGGCATACCTGTTACATGCTGACTGTAAATGGGGGGGGGGGGTGCGGGGGTGAGCGGGGCGCACCAGTTACAGGCCTCACGTACGAACCCCTACACACCATCCTCTCCCCCCCCCCCCCTCCACCAACCCCCCAACCCAATTTCCCCCTTCTCCCCACTCAGGGGCCGACAGTCACCTGTACAGTCTTATTCCGGCCGTGACCCCGCAGGACATCCCCCCCCCCAACCCCCAACCCCCAACCCCATCCCACCCCACCGACCCCTGGGGAATCATTCCACAGCGAGGCCACATTACCATTCGACCCCTGCGTCGCCCCGCAGTAGCACGACGTGCACAGCTTCATTTTAATAGGGGGCGATAATACCGGATTAATCCGCCCCTTTCATTGCTTAATGAGGCAGCGTTACAGCTACATAATCTGAATAAAGCATCAGATTCTCAAAACCAAAACACATACCTAGGAAGACCATATCCAACTTAGGTACTGGTGCATTCATTGAACATTTATTGCAGTTACAGGTGGACTGTATGGGGGACACGCAGGTTACAGGTGGAGTGCATGGGGGACATGCCAGTTACAGGCAGAGTGCACTGGGACACGCTGGTTACAGGCGGGGTGCATGGGGGACACGCCAGTTACAGGCAAAGTGCACTGGGACATGACGCTTGCAGGCAGAGTGCACTGGGACACGCCGATTACAGGCGGGGTGCATGGGGGATACGCCGGTTACAGGTATTAATCTGGTATTATCGCCCCCTATTAAAGTGTGACTGTGCTACATGCAGCTATGCTTAAGAACATATATTATCAACAATGCCTACGTCCAGCATGTCAGTGTGCACACCTAATTAAATTAGCATGGTTTGACTTCAAATATCTCCCAAAGCTCACCATGTGAAAAGTGAAGTAAAATAGATTGAACATGATCTACCTATAATATAGTAACCTAACAACAATATGGCAGAAACGCAAAACCATTGGACCATGCAACTTTAACTAATAGCACAGTACAGATTCCGAATTGCATAACTATGAATGCAGTAGCCCTCATCGATATTTGGGAATTTTGGGGATTTGTGTATGTTTAATTTGAGCCTTACCCCCTCCTCCTCCTTTTTCAGGGATGAAAGTGGTCTCCCTCAAAAGATGCGGAAACGCTGGTACCGAATTTCCGTGAAAATGAGGATCTTTTTCCATGGGATTAGCACTGCCAGCGAATCACGGAAAAATGCTAGAAGTCAGGTTTCAACTATCTTGTTGTGACTGTATTATCGCCCATACTTAACTCTTATTTGGGCTTTATGTTCTAGGAAAACCTAATGTCATATAAGAATGGGATTTAGACTAACTAATTGCAGCCCTACACATCCTGATTCCTTGCCATTTTGCTGAACATTAATCGGTAAGTATAACAAATCGCAGAATTCCGCGAAATCGCGGAGATCTTTCATCCCTCCTTTTTACAAGGATTTATCCAGTAGTCCCCCGGAATGTTTTCTCCTACAATCTGGCAAAACCAACGAGTGGAATAGTAACAAATATGAACATGGGAATCCTACTGACATACTGAGCCTGATGCCCCTGCCTTCACTCCTCCCCAGAACATACAAGGATGGAAGTGGTATCTAACAACAACAAAAAAGCTGAAATCTGTGGCTTCTGAGTGCTGCACTCCCTCTTAAAGGGCCTGTTCCCGTCGTTCCAGTCGAACGACTGCCACTGGCCCCTTCCTCTGGCTTGGAAGCTGAAGTTGGTTCCGAACCGTCCTCCCTGTTGGGCGGATCTTCGGTTACAAAAATCCTGCCTCAGCTTCTTGAAGCGGTTGGAGTTGCCGTCAGCCAATTCCTTTTTGTCAGTTTCCATGTGTTTTCCGCACTTGGAGCTGGTCTCCACTTGTTTGAACAAGTATTGTAGTTGTCCGCAGAACATCTTGCCCTTATCTAGCGGCTTGCCCTTAATAGCCTTTCTTGCTAGGAATAGTGTATATTCCTTTCCATCATTGTCCGTAATCTTTTTGGACCGTGCCACCTCTTTTCCAGCATCTGTGCAGACCGCTTTAAATACGTTTTCAAACCATCTGTAGGAGAGGAAGTTACTGGTTGCTGTTAGTAATGCAATTCCTGCATTCATATTGTCACAGAGTGATGAGAACTTGTTCTGTACCATCATCCTGTTGGCGATGGGCGCAATGGCTGTAAGAGCTGAGAGTACCCCGTTGTGTACCGTGTAGAGAGCGTCTCAAACTTTTTCCTCTCTTCACTGAGTTTAACCTCAGGATTCAGCTCTTTGAATGCGGTTCTGGAATTCCTTTAATTCCTGTGAATTTCTCCGCCATCTTGTTTATGACCTCCGCTAGTTTGAAGGTGTTGAAGTGGCCTTGAATGGTCTTCCTGATGAGCGTTGTTATGTGTATTTTCTTGCGTCTCAGCACTTTACACTTTTTTGTTTCTTTCCCACACGATTTAGCGTATTTTCGGGAGTGTTTGGTGTCGGAGTCTGAACTCGTCGTCGATGAGTCTGGCGATGAGTCTGAAGAGGAGGACTTGTGTTTCCTCCTCTTCTTAGACTTTTTCTTAGACTTCTTCATGAGGGGCTTCTTTTTACAGGCTCTCGTGTACTCGTCTCTTTCTGAGGCATTGTCTCTCTTTTTGTGTTTGCGCTTTCATGCAGACACAAACACCTCCTCCTCTGAGTCGTCGTCTGTTGAGGCCTGATTTTCTGAAAAGTCCTCCCATTTTGACTCATCAAAGTCTTGCGGAACATTTGTTCGCCTTTTCTTTGACGTACCCACTCTAGATGGTAACATTTCTTCCATCTTCTGTTGCACAAGCCTGGCAACCTGCTCATCTAGGTCCCTATCAGCTGGGCTGGGGCCGGTATCGTACACCCCCCCCCCCCCCCCACCCGTGCCTACTCAGAATCTCTTTGTTCTGGCAAGGGCAACCTCTGTACCCACACAGGCGGTGTGGCGTCTTCATCTGCACTGAGTGCGTGAGTTGCCTCTGCCTTACTCCGCTTCGTAGCCATGGCTCCGAGACTGTGAGTAAAACGAAGAACAATGATTAGGCATTATCTTAGGTAGGATAGCACACTGATAATTAGAGTATAATTAATTATACTAGGTGTGTATTTTAAGGCGTTAAATCAATTTTTAACACAGGCATATAGCTAACAGAGTCGCAGGATGATGGTATGGGTAAACAACCGATCCAAACGAGGGGTAGGGACCAGTGTAGGGGGCCCTCCCACACTCTAAGTACCTATAAACTTCTCCCACCGGTGGCTTTTTTCGCCAACAAGTTGAAGAAAATACTACAGGACTCGGAGGTACGCCTTAACGAGAATCACAAATGGGGAATCTTATTGCAACCCAGGGAATGAATCCCCAATGATGTAACTGGCTCCTGCCAAATATCTCTCCGTTCGGCAATGGGCGGCTTGATTAATTACAGAACAATGGAAACTTTGTTCTTTCGATCATGCCAATTACGATCGATACTAAGCTGCAAAACACTAATATCTTATCGAAAAGTTTCAGAAAACTTTGTACGTGAATGCTAACATGAACTAAACCAAAGTATCGAGTTTGAAAGATACTAACCTGTTTGGTCTTGTAGTAAATGTAGAAAAACTGCCGGAGCTGCTCACAACACGTCCTCCTGCTGTGAGCTGATTATGCTCATTGCTGGACCCGGATGTGCTTCCTTCTCCATGGGCTACGAGTAGCCAGAGGCATAGTACCAAGGTAAAATATATATATATATACACACACAAATATACATATATATATCCACTTGAAGATGTAAATGTCATCACCCTTCCCCGACAGAGATGGCCGAATGAGTTGAGTGCCCACTTCCCATGTGGGCAGGTCGTGCGATATTCTAGCCCTAGATTGGAATCCTGGCTGAAACAAGGCAATGACTTTAAATTTATACTTGTCACTACCTAGCCTGGTGATCAGCATTACTAGGATAGGGAAAGGACTTGTGGAATGAGGAAAATCAATTGTCTGTGATTGGAATTTTCGCCATGTAATCAACAAATGTAATGGATAAGGGGGGAGGGGGAATCAGTCTGATAAATAACCTATTGCTGAGAATATATGATGATAATAACAATGATAATACTATAATAATAATAATGATGATAACAATGATTATGAAAATAATGACAATAATAATAATAAATACATGAAAAATAAACTCATCTGAGCATATATGATGATAATAATAACAATGATAACGATGATAATATTGGTGATAATACTGATAATAATAATAATTGTTTTAAAAAACCCCACCAAAAACGATGCTTTCAGGATGCCGACGACGGTACATGGTCTTCCATTTTTAGATTTATTATTTTCATTTCACCCAACAAATTTAATGGCACATTTGCATATCCCAGTGAAGACCTTTCTTGGCTGTCCACCAGGGGGAGTGTGTGGAGGGAGGCAGCGCCACCTCCCGCCCCGTACTGGCGGCCCGACGCTTGTTACCGGCACGCGCCTCGCTTTCATCACCTCTTGATGGGGTGTCCCAACCCGGTGTGGGTCGTGTGTGTTGGGTGTTGTGTGTGTTGTGTGTGTTGTGTGTATGTGTTGAGTGCGTGTTGTGTGTGTCTGTTGTGTGTTGTGTGCATTGTGTGTATGTGCATTGTGTGTTGTGTGTACATGTGGTGCGTGTATTGTGTGTTATGTGTGTTGTGTGTGCATGTTATGTGTTTTGTGCATTGTGTGTACATCTATTGTGTGTACATGCATTGTGCGCGTTGTGTGTGCCTGTTGTCTATTTTGTGCATTGTGTGTACATGCATTGTGCGCGTTGTGTGTGCCTGTTGTCTATTTTGTGCATTGTGTGTACATGCATTGTGTGCGTTGTGTATGCCTGTTGTCTATTTTGTGCATTGTGTGTACATGCATTGTGTGTGTTGTGTGTGTTGTGTGTATGTGTTGAGTGTGTGTTGTGTGTGTCTGTTGTGTGTTTTGTGCATTGTGTGTATGTGCATTGTGTGTTGTGTGTACGTGTGGTGCGTGTATTGTGTGTTATGTGTGTGCATGTTATGTGTTTTGTGCATAATGTGTGTACATGTATTGTGTCTGTTGTGTGCATTGTGTGTACGTGCATTGTGCGTGTTGTGTGTGCCTGTTGTGTGTTTTGTGCATTGTGTGTACGTGTATTGTGTATGCCTGTCGTGTGTTTTGTGCATTGTGTGTACATGTATTGTGTGTTTTGTGGGTATGTGTGGTGCGTGTATTGTCTGTGCATGTTATGTGTTATGTGCATTGTGTACGTGTATTGTGTGTGTCTATTGTGTGTTTTGTGCATCGTGTGTACTGTGTGTGCTTGTTGTGTGTTTTGTGTATTGTGTGTACGTGCATTGTGTGTGTCTGTTGTGTGTTTTGTGCATTGTGTGTATGTGTATTGTGTGCGTTGTGTGTATGTGTGTGTATGTGTGTGGTATGTGTGTGGTATGTGTGTGGTATGTGCTTTGCATATGTGTGATGTGTGTGTGTCTTAACTCCATTTTATATTGACGCTTCCCCAGCGTGTTGTGTGTGAAGGAGTGCTATGTGTTGTGTGTGTTGTGTGTATGTGTGATGTGTGTGTGTTTTCACTACCTTTTATGTTGACACTTCCCCAGCGTTTTGTGTGAGATTACAGGTTCCCCCACCTTCAGATATGTGAGGTATATTTTTGTTCTTACCACATTCGAGGCTTGTGTTGCATGTGTGAGTGCGTGTGGGTGAGTGTGCGTGTGGGTGAGTGTGAGTGTGGCTGAGTGCTTGTGTGTAAATGTGTCTGAGTGTGTTTGTGTAAGTAAGTGTGCATCAGTGTGTATGTGTGTGTCAGTGTGTTTGTGTAAGTAAGCATGCATCAGTGTGTGAGTGCCAGTGTGTGTGTGAGTGTGTCTGAGTGTGTGTTCGTGTAAGTATGGTTGAGTGAGTGTGAGTGCGTGTGTCTGTGTGTGAGTGTTTTGACCAGCGCGCTGCGTCCTACACTTGATCCGCCTTCTGGTAGCGCCTCCTGGTTCCTAAATATTGACCCAGACCGGCGTCAAACAGACGTTACCTTAGAGATGGTGGTGGGTGTGGCGCTGGTGTGGTTGTTAGTGCAGTGGGGCTGTGTGTGTGTGTGGGCAGGTGGGGGGGGGGGGAGAACTGGTAGCGCTTATACAATTGATTCGGCCTGTAGGTGGCGAGACGGGTGGTGGTGGTGGTGGTGGTGGTGGGTGAGGGAGGGGTTGTTTTACAAGCACACCTGTGTCCGTTTGTACAATTCAAGGGGAAGATGAGTCGACCAGAAGCTAAAAGACGCACACATACAAGAACCATGTCCAACACCCGTCTGAGTCACAGCCCGTGTAGGTTTTCAACACGCCGTGTAGGTTTCTATACCGATGTTTATGTTTCTAACATGCCGTGTATGTTTCTAACATGCCGTGTAGGTTTCTAACATGACATATGTTTCTAACACGCCATGTATGTTCCTAACATGACATGTATGTTTCTAACACACCGTGTAGATTTCTATCACGCCGTGTAGGTTTCTATCGCGATGTGTATGTTTCTAACATGCCGTGTAGGTTTCTATCCCAATGTTTATGTTTCTAACACGCTGTGTGTGTTTCTAACACGCCGTCTAGGTTTCTAACACGCCATGTATGTTTCTAACATGCCGTGTATGTTTCTAACACGCCATGTATGTTTCTAACTCGCCGTGTAGGTTTCTAACATGATGTGTGTTTCTAACACACCGTGTATGTTTCTAACATGACATGTATGTTTCTAACATGCCGTGTAAGTTTCTATCCCGATGTGTAAGTTTCTAACACGCCGTGTAGGTTTCTATACCGATGTTTATGTTTCTAACACGCCGTGTAGGTTTCTAACATGACGCATGTTTCTCACACGCCGTGTATGTTTCTAACATGACATGTATGTTTCTAACATGCCGTGTAGGTTTCTATCCCAATGTGTATATATCTAACATGCCGTGTAGGTTTCTATCCCGACGTGTATGTTTCTAACACGCCGTGTAGGTTTCTATCCTGATATGTATGTTTCTAACACGCCGTGTAGGTTTCTATCGCGATGTGTATGTTTCTAACACGCCGTGTCGGTTTCTATCCCGATGTGTATGTTTCTAACACGCCGGGTCGGTCTCTATCCCGATGTGTATGTTTCTAACATGCCGTGCAGGTTTCTATCCCGATGTGTATGTTTCTAACACGCCGTGTAGGTTTCTAACACAACGTTTATGCTTTTAACATGCCGTGTAGGTTTCTCACAGAACCACCACCTCGCCCCAACAACGCATACCTTTTACGAACGTACACATCAGGGGGGCTTAAGTTCAAAGCGACTGAACGGGAAGATGGCTTAATGATAGCTTCCTTCACGTGCACGGATTTGGCAGCCACGGCTACAGTGTGTGAGCAGCTGGTGCACTGTGTTAGTATGTGTAAGCAGTTTGTGTAGTGTGTATGTGTGAGCAGCTCGTCTAGTGTGTATGTTTCTATGAGCAGCTTGTGTAGTGTGTTTGCATGAGCAGCTTGTGTAGTGTGTATGTTTGTATGAGCAGCTCATGTAGTGTGTATGTGTGAGCAGCTCGTGTAGTGTGTATGTTTGTTGTATGAGCAGCTTGTGTAGTGTGTATGTTTGTATGAGCAGCTCGTGTAGGGACTATGTATGTGCGAGCAGCTCATGTAGTGTGTATGCTTGTTGTATTAGCAGCTTGTGTAGTAACTATGTATGTGCGAGCAGCTCATGCAGTGAGTGTATGTGCGAGCAGCTCATGTAGTGTGTATGTTTGTTGTATGAGCAGCTCGTGTAGTGACTATGTATGTGTAACCACCTGGTGTAGTGTGTACGTTTGTAGTATGGGCAGCTCGTGTAGTCACTATGTGTGTGCGAGCAGCTCGTGTAGTGTGTATGTGTGAGCACCATATATAGTGTGTATGTTTGTTGTATGAGCAGCTCGTGTGGTAACTATGTATGTGTAAGCACCTCATGTAGTATGTATGTTTGTAGTATGGGCAGCTTGCGCAGTGTGTATGTTTGTTGTATGAGCAGCTCGTGTAGCGTGTATGTGTGAGCACCATATATAGTGTGTATGTTTGTTGTATGAGCAGCTCGTGTAGTGTGTATCTTTGTATGAGCAGCCAGTGTAGTGACTATGTATGTGCGAGCAGCTCATGCAGTGAGTATGTATGTATGAGCAGCTCGTGTAGTGTGTATGTATGTGTGAGCAGCTCGTGTAGTGTGTATGTATGTGTGAGCAGCCCGTGTAGTGACTATGTATGTGCGAGCAGCTCATGCAGTTAGTATGTATGAGCAGCTCGTGTAGTGTGTATGTATGTGTGAGCAGCCCATGTAGTGACTATGTATGTGTGAGCAGCTCGTGTAGTGTGCATGTATGTGTGAGCAGCTCGTGTAGAGACTATGTAGGTGTGAGCAGCTCATGCAGTGAGTATGTATGTGTGAGCAGCTCGTGTAGTGTGCATCTATGTGGATGAGTACTATCATATGCTATGTTAGCAACTCAGGTCGTGTTCAACAGCTCAATGACCGCTATCCGCATCCACACCACGCCACGCCATGCCACGTCAGGCGACACACCATGCCACACCGCACACCATGCCTGCAACTGAAGCATGACCCACTTGAGCTGACGTGGTCAGGCGCACATCTATCTGTTTGAGTTGCTGCAGTCGGAAGACAACACGCAAACCCAGCGCGTCGCCTCCCCTCTCCACACCTACACGGCCTGACGGAACCACACCCTCCAACAGGTACCGCCTGTCACCCACCTGCATGGGCTGATGGACCCTGCGCCCTCCTCTTCACAGACCCGGGCACTGCCTGCCACCCACCTACATGGCCTGATGGACCCTGTGCCCTCCTCTCTCCAGACTCGGGCACCGCCTGCCACCCACCTACATGGCCTGATGGACACCGCACCCTCCTCTCCATAGACTCAGGCACCGCCTGCCACTCAGCTACATGGCCTGACGGACCCTCGCCCTCCTCTCCACAGACCCCTGCCCTGCCTGCCACTCAGCTACATGACCTGACGGACACCGTGCCCTCCTCTCCACAGACCCGGGCACAGCCTGCCACCCACATACATGACCTGACGGACACCGTGCCCTCCTCTCCACAGACCCAGGCACAGCCTGCCACCCACCTACATGACATGACGGACACCGTGCCCTCCTCTCCACAGACCCAGGCACAGCCTGCCACCCACCTACATGACATGACGGACACCGTGCCCTCCTCTCCACAGACCCTGGCACAGCCTGCCACCCACGTACATGACCTGACGGAAACCGTGCCCTCCTCTCCACATACCCAGGCACAGCCTGCCACCCACCTACATGACATGACGGACACCGTGCCCTCCTCTCCACAGACCCGGGCACCACTAAAGCTCTATCGTGTAATGACCATTATGTCAATACCATAGTAGCATATAAATAATGAGGACTCTGTCACTCGTGTAACAGTCACTAAACCTCTATCATGTAATTACCCCTATGTCACTGATGATAACTGTCAATAGTGTAACGAGCACTAAACCTCTACGATGTAACGACTGCTATGTGACTACCACATAATGACCACTCCATCAATAGTGCACTGACTACTAAACCTCTACCCTGCAACTGCCACTATGACACTACCATATAATAACCCCTCCGTCAATCACTAAACCGCTACTATATAACGACCGCCACGCCGCTACTCACATGGCCACCTCCATCCCCGAAAGGACCAGACGGGATGGCCGAATGAGTTGAGCGTCCGTCTCCCGTTTTGGTAGATCATGGAATTCAAACATATGGGTTCAAACCCTGGTCGAGTCAAAGCAATGAATTACAAAATTGATACTTGTCGCTTCCTAGCCAGATGCTCGGCATTATTATGATAGGGCAAGGACTGGTTGGCTCAGTGTCAGGATAATGTGACTGAGTGGGATATCAGGTCATGTTGCTGGTGGTCTGGTCTCCCAGTGAGACAGCACTATAAAGTCGCTACGAGTACACACAGTCACAAGTCGGTGTCCGTCCTGATATGACTTTAGATGTTGCCAGGACGTAAAACTCCAACAACCAACCATTCCCTAAAGCCTACAACACTTGGTAGCGCACAGATCACAACCAGCTTTTCCTCAGAGAAACATCAAGACAAGAAATACTTGTGTTTTTTTCTTCCCCTTACCAGAGTTTGAATGGTTGCCACTGCCAGAAGCCACTTCGCCCTCCTCTCCATACAGATACAGGGGATCACTCCCATCACCACCACTACCACCCAAAATCACCACTACCACCACCATCAGACACCGCCACCCTTACTACCTCCAAACCCCACCACCACACACACATCATCATACACAACCTGAGCGGACACGGCGGCCGAATCGATAGAGTGCAGACCTCCCGTGTTGGGGATTGGGATTTTGATTCCCGGTCAAGTCAAGTCAAATCAATGACTTATAAAATTGACACTTGTTGTTCTCCTAGCTTGGCAGGGGGGACCAGACGGGATGGCCCAATGAGTTAGAGCGCCCGTCTCCCGTGCTGGTAGATCGTGGGTTCGAACCCTGGTCGAGTCAAACCAATGACTTAAAGATTGCTACTTGTTGCTTCCTAGCCAGGCGCTCGGCATTATTAGAATAGGGCAGGGACTGGTTGGCTCAGTGTCAGTATAATGTGACTGAGTTGGATATCAGGTCATGGTGCCGGCGGCCTGGTTTCCCAGTGGGGCAGCACTATAAAGTCGCCGTGAGTGCGCACTGTCACAAGTCGGTACACGTCCTGATATGACCATAGATGTTGCTAGGACGTAAAACAACAAACAAACCTAGCTTGGCACTCAGCAGGATAGGGCAAGGACTGGTTAGCTCAGTGTCAGGATATTGTGACTGGGTGGGATATCGGTCCATGGTGCTGGTGACCTGGTTTCCCAGTGGGGCAGCACCATAAAGTCACCATGAGTGTGCACTATCACAAGTCAGTACCCATCCTGATATGACCTTAGATGTTTCCAGGATGTAAAATTGCAATAACTAACGAATCACACACACCACCACCACACCCACCACCATGACAAACCATCACCATCACCCTATCACACATCACCGCACATACTGTCTCCCCGGATGCAGACGGACAAACAGTGTGTCACACTTCACGAGCTCCGTTCATTGCGCATGCGTACAGTAAACCCGGTGGCTTATAAGTTTCCGTGCCGGCGTCAGGTTGTTGCTGTAGGCTGCTGGCCGCTGGCTCCTCACCCTCTCACTACCCACCCCACTCCCACTCCCACTCCCACCCAGGACTGCAAACAAGGTCCCACAGTGGCATGTCGATAATATCCACACAGCGAAGCCGTCCACTCACCAGTACCGACCACCGAATGAGTTGAGCGTCCGTCTCCCATGTTGGTAGATCGTGGGGTTCGAACCCTGGTCGAGTCAAACCAATGACTTAAAAAATTGATACATGTCGCTTCGTAGCCAGGTGCTCGGCATTATTAGGATCGTGCTGCCCCACTGGGAAATAAGGCTGCCGGCACCATGACCCCATATCCCAGCCAGTCACATTATCCTCACACTGAGCTAACCAGTCCTTGTCCTATCCTATTAATGCCAAGTGCCAAGCTAGGAAGTGACAAGTATCAATTTTGTAAGTCATTAGTTTGAGTTGACCAGGAATCGAATTCCATATCTCCCACAGGAGAGGCATGAGCTCTATGGATTCGGCCACCGCGTCTGGTATATATATTATGGTAAAACCCCGTGACGATTTCCTGACGCCCACCCACACAGCCACCTTAGTAGTTTTCTAAAAGCAGTGAGCTGATTAAAGCAATAGGTTGTGGTTGTGGTGGTATTAGTGTCAGTAGTACTGGTAGTAGTATTAGCTTTAAGTAGTTAGTATTGTTAATGGGGGTCGTAGCAATTAGGCATCGTTCTGGTGGTGGTGATGGTGGTAGTCCTAGTAGTCAGTACGGTGGTGCTAGTAGTAGTTAGTAGTTACTGGTGGTGGTAGTAGTAGTTAGTGGTGGTAGTAGTAGTCAGTACGGTGGTGCTAGTAGTAGTTATAAGTGGTGATAGTAGTTAGTGGTGGTGCTAGTAGTAGTTATAAGTGGTGGTAGTAGTTAGTGGTGGTGGTAGTAGTAGTTAGTGGTGTTAGAAGTAGTTAGTGGTGGTGGTAGTAGTTAGTGGTGGTGTTAGTAGTAGTTCGTGGTGGTGATAGTAGTAGTTAGTGGTGGTGATAGTAGTAGTTAGTGGTGGTAGTATTTAGTAGTTAGTGGTGGTGGTAGTAGTAGTTAGAGGGGGTGGTAGTAATAGTTAGTAGTGGTGATAGTAGTAGTTATAAGTGGTGGATGTAGTTAGTAGTAGTAGTAGTTAGTGGTGTTAGTAGTAGTAGTTAGAAGTGGTGGTGGTAGTAGTCAGTAGTGGTGGTGTTAGTAGTAGTTATAAGTGGTGGTAGTAGTTAGTGGTGGTGCTAGTAGTAGTTAGTGGTGGTGCTAGTAGTAGTTAGTGGTGGTGCTAGTAGTATTTAGTAGTAGTGCTAGTAGTAGTTAGTGGTGGTGGTGGTGGTGCTAGTAGTAGTTAGGAGTGGTGGTAGTAGTATTTAGTAGTAGTGCTAGTAGTAGTTAATAGTGGTGGTGCTAGTATTTAGTAGTGCCAATAGTAGTTAGTGGTGGTGCTAGTAGTAGTTAGGAGTGGTGGTAGTAGTTAGTGGTGGTGGTAGTAGTAGTTAGTGGTGGTGGTAGTAGTAGTTAGTGGTGGTGGTAGTAGTGTTTAGTAGTGGTGGTGGTAGTAGTATTTACTAGTGCTAGTAGTAGTTAATAGTGGTGGTGCTGATAGTGATACATATACTAGTATAAGCCGTCTTAAAGGCCATTAAAACATTGCCATCTAACAATGTCTAACTACATTTGTTAAACATCCTACTCCCGTTGTCCGTTTCTCCCCCAACCTCCAAATACACCCGATATGGTCATTCGATCAGCTCCCAAACACACATATCATGGTCATTCCATCACCCCCGAATACACATGTCATGGTCATTCCATAACACCACAAAACACACACTACACAGTCATTCCATAACCCCACCAAACACACACTACATGGTCATTCCATAAAACCACCAAACACATACTACACAGTCATTCCATAACCCCACCAAACACACACTACATGGTCCTTCCATAACCCCACCAAACACACACGACATGGTCATTCCATAGCCCCACCAAACACACACAGGTCATTCCATAGCCCCACCAAACACACACTACAATATCATTCCACAACCCCACCAAACACACACAGGTCATTCCATAGCCCCACCAAACACACACTACAATATCATTCCACAACCCCACCAAACACACACTACATGGTCATTCCATAACCCCACCAAACACACACTACATGGTCATTCCATAACCCCACCAAACACACACTACATGGTCATTCCATAACCCCACCAAACACGCACTACACAGTCATTCCATAACCCCACCAAACACACTACACAGTCATTTCATAACCCCACAAAACACACACTACATGGTCAGTCCACAACCCCACCAAACACACACTACATGGTCATTCCATAACCACACCAAACACACACTAGTCATTCCATAACCCCACCAAACACACTAGTCATTCCATAACCCCACCAAACACACACTACATGGTCATTCCATAACCACACCAAACACACACTACAGTCATTCCATAACCACACCAAACACACACTACAGTCATTCCATAACCCCACCAAACACACTACAGTCATTCCATAACCCCACCAAACACACACTACATGGTCATTTCATTCACAGCACCGATCCAAAGCCTACATGTCTGAGCCAATGAGCGATGGCGTGACAAGCATACACCACGTGATCAGTCCACGTGATGAGAGCAGCCGGGCTGACTCCTATGAATCATGTATGATCGCTGATGACGTGAATAAGATCCAACAGATTGGAAAATAGCACAATTTCTAAATATGCATCAGCCTCTCATAACACGAGAACCCCACCCCTCCACATTTAACCTCCCACCCCACATGCCTGAAAACATACGTCAGTATATTTACCGAAACGCACAGTCCCCACAGTCTTTAAACCTCTTGCTTTTTTGCTTTAAAAAAAGAAGAAAAGGTTTATCAACACATAGCTACCATATTAGGATCGGGAAAGGAACAGTGGAATGAAGAACAATTGTCCGCGATTGGAATTTCCCTTGCTTGATCAATGAATATAACCAACCCCCTCTCCCCCTCTGTCTCCCCCCCCCCCCACCCACCCACCCGCAAACAAAATCTTCATTTATTAGGAGAGAAGGTGCCTCAATTTGAGTCGTTTGGTCTTTTGCCATAGACTACCGACAGCCTCTATTAACACACGCCATAGACTACCGATACTCTCTATTAACACACACATCATAGACCACCGACACCCTCTATTAACACACACCCCATAGATTACCGACACCCTCTATTAACACACACACCATACACTACCAACACCCTCTATTAAAACACACATCATAGACTACCGACAGCCTCTATTAACACACACCATAGACTACCGACAGCCTCTATTAACACACACATCATAGACTACCGATACCCTCTATTAACACACACAAACACACACACCATAGACCACCGACACCCTCTATTAACACACACACACCATAGATGACCGACACCCTCTATTAACACACACACCATACACTACCGACACCCTCTATTAACACATGCCATAGATGACCGACACCCTCAATTAACACACACACCATAGACCTCCGACACCCTCTATTAACACATGCCATAGATGACCGACACCCTCAATTAACACACACACCATAGACCTCCGACACCCTCTATTAACACATGCCATAGATGACCGACACCCTCTATTAACACACACACCATAGATCACCGACACCCTCTATTAACACACACCATAGACCACAGACAACTTTCTATTAACACACACACACACTACAGACTACTGGCACCCTCTATTAACACACACACAACATACTCCCACCACCCTCTATTAACACACACACACACACAGTAGACTATTTATTTCCCTCCAGCAGAGACCCCGACTCTGCTGCATTCTCCTCTCATACCTGTCTGTAATTCTTCACCCCCCCCCCCCGACAACTTTCTATTAACACACATACACACTACAGACTACCGGCACCCTCTATTAACACACACACAACATAAGACTCCCGCCACCCTCTATTAACACACACACACAGTAGACTATTTATTTCCCTCCAGCACAGACGCCGACTCTGGTGCATTCTCCTCTCATACCTGTCTGTAATTCTTCACCCCCTGCGCACCCCCACCCCCAACCCACACACTCCAATGCACTGGCTGACCCCCCCCCCCCCCCGCCGATATACCGAAGGGAGCCGTGACCACCCGAGCTGATCGCTGAATCAGGCCGGCACCAGCGTATTGCCCCCCCCCCCCCCCCCACCACCACCACCACCACCACCACACACCCCCACCCCACACCTCACCATCCCCACCCGCTCCCTCCACGCTCCACAATGGGCTGCACTACTGTATGAACTGCCTCCCGAGCTGCTCCTTCCAGCCAACCCCAATTGATTCCCACTACCACTGAAGCGCTCACAGCAGCAATTAACACACCGCTACCCAGCACACACACAGCCTTAGTGTGTGTCTTAAAACAGTTTTTATTGTATTATTTGTTTGTTTTACGTCCTAGCAACATCTGAGGTCATATCAGGACGGGGTTTATTGTATTATATCAATTATATTGATATTCGTTATCATTATAATAGATTATTTATTGGTATTATTATTACTATCACTATTATTATTATTATTATTATTATTAATCAGTTGGTGTTCGTCGCTGGCGTTTGCGATCCTCTGCCTATTGAATTAGCGTGGGCATCCGTTTTTTTTGTCTAAAAAAAGTTGTTATTTTATTATATTAATAGTATCTATCATATTTATCATCATTATTATAATTGATTATTTATTGGTTTTATTAGTAGTATCACTGTTATCGCTATTATTATTATTCATCGGTTGGTGTTTGTTGCTTGCGCTTGCGCCCCTCCGCTTATTGAATTAGTATTGGGCACTCCTTGGTATGCCAGTGAGCTGCCTTATAGCCCTGTCACACTACGACGTAACGACATCAGCGTAGGCACAATGTGAAAATAATGATATTACATCGAAAATCTCGGCGTAATATGCAAATTCGGGACGTCAATGCCGCGTAGTTGACGTGAGCGTAGCGTCAGTATAGCGTCATGCCAACGCGAGAGGTCAAAGGAATTATTTTTTATGTAAATGCGAGGCTTGCGAAAGCCCAGTGCGCGATGTCAGCCCAGTGTGACAGTAGCGGCCGCTTAGTGTCACTTAACGTTGTCACGTCGCACTTAACCTTGTCACGTCACACTTAACGTTGTCACATCACGCTTAACATTGTCATGTCACCCTTAACGTTGTCACGTCCGACGCAACCGTTTCCCCCGACGTGAGTCAATGTCGACCAACCGAGATGCTGGCGTCAGTCCAACGTCGCCGGCGTGAGCCGCAAAGTCCTCCTCCCTGTGCATCACTATGACGGAACGCACCATTGATCTAATGTAGCCGACGCATCCCTCCCGCATGTCTAACGTCGGCGTAACGTGAGTGTGACGTCACCCGAACATCAGAGCATCACATTGAGCTCGTCGAAAGTTTTGGACATGTTGAAAACCTTGACGCGCGCCGACGTAACACAACGTAATGTGACGTAGCTCGACATCAGTCTAACGTCATTCTAACTTCATCATAACGTAACCCACCGTACCTCAACGTAATGACTAAAAGTCACCTACTCCAGGCTTAGGTTGGCTCTTACGTCGTAGTGTGACAGCCCTTTCACACTGTCCAACTATTGAGTCTGAGGTCGTCCTCTATGTTGTTTGTCGCCTATCCTCCCAGTCATTAGGATTTTCTCCACACGGATCTCCTCCTTTCTAGTGACGTGAATAAAGTATCGCAGCTGCGCACTGTAAACCTGACCAAACATCTGGCTGGCCTCAAATATTGCCAACATATTTCAACTGAATCCACTGCTGACAAGTTGTTTCGCTGTCCTGCCAGTAGCACTAACCTATTGTAGTAACTGCGCATGCAACATCTAACAATGCACCTGATTGGCTACAAATAAACACCACCAGATCCCACCTGAAGTTGCGCTTAACAATACAACACATCCCGTTGGCCACTATTCAGTGCTAACATGCCCCAGTAGAAGCTACTCGGAAACAGGCGTCTAATACAACACATCCCGTTGGACACCATTAAGTGCCAAAATACCCCAGTAGAAGCTACTTGGAAACAGGTGTCTAATACAACACATCCCGTTGGACACCATTAAGTGCCAAAATACCCCAGTAGAAGCAACTCGGAAACAGGTGTCTAATACAACACATCCCGTTGGACACCATTAAGTGCCAAAATACCCCAATAGAAGCTACTCGGAAACAGGTGTTAAATACAGCACATCCCATTGGCCACCATTAAGTGCCAAAATACCTAAGTTGAAGCTACTCAGAAACAGGTGTCTAATACAACACATCCCGTTGGCCACTATTAAGTGCTAACATGCCCCAATAGAAGCTACTCGGCAACAGGTGTTAAAAAACGCACATCCTGTTGGCCACCATTAAGTGCCAAAATACCACAGTAGAAGCTACTCAGCAACAGGCGTCTCATACAACACATCTGGATGGCCACTATTAAGTGCTAACATGCCCCAGTAGAAGCTACTCGGCAACAGGCGTCGTTAAATACAGCACATCCCGTTGTGCACCATTAAGTGCGAACATACCCCAATAGAAGCTATTCGGAAACAGGTGTTAAATACAGCACATCCTGTTGTGCACCATTAATTGCCAACATACCCCAGTAGAAGCTACTCGGCAACAGGCGTCTAACACAGAACATCCGGTTGGCCACCATTAAGTGCCAACATACCCCAATAGAAGCTACTCCACTATACGTGTCTAGCACCAACATATCCTCACATGAGCTACATTTGACGATATGTCTGGCTGGTACCCTATTAACATCAACACATACACAACTAGACGGGATGGCTAACTGAGTTGATCACCCATATTCCATGTTATTACATTTGAACCCGGTACAGACCTTGAGCAAGTCAAACCAATGACTTTTAAAAATTGTATACTTGTCGCTACCTAGCCTGGCTATCGATATCACTGGGATTAGGGCTAGGAGCAGTGGAATGAGGAAGATCAATTGTCCGTGATTGAAATTTCTCCTGCTTAATCAACGAATAAAAAAATCCAAGCGACAACTGGATCTGCATCTTTCTGTGAAAAAACATATCGCAATTCAAGCCATATTCGACCAGGCATCTGATTAGTGTGAACATATCACAGACCCGGTCACTTGTCAGCCTGGCTCCGAATAGCGCAAACATATCGCAACCCAATCCATACTTGACCATTCATCTGGCTGGTCCCAACTAGCACCAACATTTCACAACCCAAGCCACTAACAACAAGGAAATTCGATCCTTTCATCGGACAAAGCAGCTTTAAGCGGAGGAAATTCTAACAGCAAATAATTGGTCTTCTTCATTTCCACTGCTCCTTGCCCTATCCTAGTAATGCTGAGCGCCAGGCTAGGCTTTCACAACTCAAGCACAAGTGGAGTGTGAGCTGCTCCAGCTCTACGGGCACTCGTGGAGGGTAGATCGAGTGACTCATGCACCTGTTAACTGTCTGCTACTCAGACCTCATGAAGCACTCACTCACCCCACTGGGTAAACCCAACTGGGTCGACCCCATTGGATCGACCCCACCGAGTCGACCCCACCGGGTCAACACCCTAAAGCTGCGAACACACCGGACGCGTATCTCGCGCGTGCGTCAAGCGTCGCGCGTGCGTAAAAAATCAAAACGTATGTAATAAAGAGAACCCGAACACACTGGCGCGTGCGTTTGTCGCGCGTGCGTCACGCGTGCGTCACGGATCGCTTTTGGAGCGATTATTTACGCTTGACGCGTGGTAACGCTTGGCTTTTGCCCGACTTTGCCCGACTTTGCCTGACTTTGCCCGACTTTGCGTGTGTCTCTGTGTCTGTGTGTGTCTATGTGTGTCTCTGTGTGTGTGTCTCTCTGTCTGTATGTGTGTATCTGTGTCTATGTGTGTGTCTCTGTGTGTGTCTCTGTGTGTGTCTCTATGTGTGTGGTGGTGTCTGTATGTGTTTCTCTGTGTCTATGTGTGTGTCTGTGTGTGTCTGTCTGTGTGTGTGTCTCTGTGTGTGTGTCTCTGTGTGTGTGTCTCTGTGTGTGTCTGTGTGTGTGTGTCTCTGTGTGTGTCTCTGTGTATGTAGGTGTGTCTCTGTGTCTATGTGTGTGTCTCTGTGTATGTGTGTCTGTGTGTGTCTGTGTGTGTCTGTGTGTGTGTCTGTGTGTGTGTGTCTCTGTGTCTGTATGTGTGTCTCTGTGTCTATGTGTGTGTGTCTCTGTGTGTGTCTCTGTGTGTGTCTGTGTGTGTGTCTCTGTGTGTGTCTCTGTGTGTGTCTCTGTGTCTGTATGTGTGTCTCTGTGTCTATGTGTGTGTCTCTGTGTGTGTCTCTGTGTGTGTCTCTGTGTGTGTCTCTATGTGTGTGTCTCTGTGTGTGTGTCTCCATGTCTGTGTGTGTGTCTCTGTGTATTTTTGTGTCGGTATCTGTGTGTGTCTCTGTGTCTGTGTGTGTGTCTCTTTGTCTCTGTGTGTATATGTGTGTGTATCTGTGTGTCTCTGTATGTGTCTGTGTGTGTTTGTGTGTCTCTGTGTGTGTCTATGTGTCTGTATGTGTGTCTCTGTATGTGTCTCTATGTGTGTGTCTTTGTGTGTCTCTGTGTGTGTTTCTGTGTGTGACTCTGTGTCTCTGTGTGTGTCTCTATGTGTGTGTCTGTGTCTCTGTGTGTGTCTTTGTGTGTGACTCTGTGTCTGTGTGTGTCTCTATGTGTGTGTCTGTGTCTCTGTGTGTGTCTCTGTGTGTGTGTCTGTGTCTCTGACAAAGAGACACACACAGACACATATACACACAGACACATATACACACAGACACATATACACACAGAGACACACACAGACACAGACACAACACAGAGACACACACACAGAGACACACTCAGACACACACAGACACACACAGACACAGATAGACACACAGACACACACACAACACAGAGACACACACATACACACACACACACGCAGAGACACACACACAGACACAGAGACATGCACAGAGACACACACAGAGACACACAGAAACACAGAGACACACACACAGACACAGAGATACACACACATACACACACAGCAACAGAGACACAAATACACAGACACACACAGAGACACAACACAGAGACACACACATACACACACAGAGACACACACAGAGACACACACACACATACACACACAGACACACACAGACACAGAGACACACACACACAAACACACACACACAGACACAGAGATACACACACAGCAACAGAGACACAAATACACAGAGACACAAATACACAGAGACACACACACAGACACACACAGAGAGACACACACACAGACACAGAGACACACACACACAGACACACACACCACGACACAGAGATACACACACAGACACACACACATCAACAGAGACACAGACACACACAGAGACACAACACAAAGACACACACACAGACACAGAGGAAGCAGTCTTCATGAGAAATATGACGCGTGGCAGACGCGTCCAGTGTGTTCGCTATTTACGCGTGAGAACCGCATGACGTACGCTTGTACTTTACGCACGCCCGACGCACGCGTCCTGTCTGTCCGCACCTTTAGGCCAACCACACTAGGCCAACCCCACTGGGTTAACCCCACTACCACCTGACGCGGTGGCCGAATCGGTAGAGCGCAGGTTTCCCGTGCGGAAGGTCGGGAGTTCGAAACCGAGCCAAGTCAAACCAATGACTTATACAGAATTGATAATTGTATCTACCGAGCCTGGCGCTCGGCATTAATAAGATAGGACAAGGACAATAAAGTCGACATGAGTGCGCACTGTCACAAGTCGGTACCCGTCCTGATATGACCTTAGATGTTGCTAGGACATAAAACAACAAACAAAACAAACGCACTGGGTCAACCCCACCCTCCCCGGCACACCTTGACCCCTGACCTCTACATGCGGCTACCACTATACTATGTCATACCCCTTGTTACGTGGTGGCCGATGGCCCAAGTTCTCTTATTGGAGTTTTACGTCCTGGCAACATCAAAGGTCGTATCAGAATGGGTACTGACTTGTGACAGTGCGCATTCATGGCAACTTTATAGTGCTACCCCACTGGAAGACCAGGCCTCCGGCTCCATGACCCAATTTCCCACTAAAGTCACATTATCCCGATACTGAGATAACCAGTCCTTGCTGTCCTATGTGTGCATTTGATGTATAAGTATTATGCGAGTATAAAGGCACAGAAGGGAATTCTATTATTATTACTATTATTATATATATTTGCTGCCGATATGTGCATCCCCCTACTCTGCTGGGACCAGTGGTGCTGCCACCGGCCTACATACACAGTGTGTCGTGTATGTATATATATACATACACAACACACACATATATATATGCTGTATAAGAATTATACGAGTATAATAACACAGAATATTATACTAATCTAACACCCACCCACCAGTGATTGGATATATATATATATATATATATATATATATATATATGCGCGTGAGTGACAGTATTCGCGGCACTGGTAGGCGTAGGGGGTGGTGGCGCCAACTGTCCAAACCGTGAAAAGGGGTCACCAATAAAGTAGTACATGACATATGGGTGATCAATATAGGGAAATAGGGAATCTTCCCTTCCACGCCTTTACACTCACATAAGTCTTATACATCACATATATATATATATATATATATGTATAAGAGTGATATATCGTGTAAGAGTGATATAGTGTGTATATATATACACGATATATATATATATATATATATATATATATATATATATATATACACACGATTCTCCTTATATTATCTTGTGGTTGAGCCTAGAAATGTACATTATTTACACAAAGAAAACCGGTGCCTCAGAGTAAAGATTTGCTACATATTATAATCATATATATATACATGATATATTAACACTAACTTATTCATGCCATTACTAGTAATGTTATCACTGATATTCAAAGGCAACCAGGAGCATTATTTTCTTTTTACTAGGTTGGTTGGTTGATTGTTAGAGTCTTACGTCCTGGCAACATCTAAGGTCATATCAGGACGGGTTTAAACTGTTAAACAATTTTTTGTTTTACTAGGCAAGGCACAATCTATATTCCGTATGCCCCAGCATATATTTATCTCAACCCACCTTCATTGTTTGTCTATATGCACCTCCCATTAAAATGACACAAACTGCCAAGTACACAACCTGACCCACTAAAATAAAGTGCTGAGTCACGGCGGGCTCCAGCCGACACTCACCTGCGGAGGGCCACCACCTGCCGGTCGGCAGCAGCAGCCATCGCCGACCCTTCGAGAAGCGGATCCGGACGTCACGTGGGAGGCGCGCCGCCGCCGGCCACTTTGAGGCGCTGGCGGTGCTGCGCTGCTTCCTGGCGCGCTGCTTGGGGAGTGTGTATGTGTGGGTGTGGGTGTGGATGTGGATGTGGGTGTGGGTGTGGGGAGACCAGCTGCTGAAGGCAACGCCGGAGAATAGCGGGAGCAATGGTTGTTCCAGAGGTCAGAGGTTAGAAGGGTCTGCGTGCACACTACCCACGCGTCTCTGTACCATCGGACTCGTGCGGTGTGAGCTGATGTCTATATATATATAAATATGACTTGTATATTGCACACTTCACACTACGTCACGTAACACACACACGGCACAACAAGCTATGTGTGTATATATCTATAAATTGTCAGCAGTACAGTTAGTGAGTGTAACAGCCGCCTAGCCATAGGCAAGTAGGTGGCGCCATGCCAGGATAGAGGTAACCAGCCGATGACTTAGTAACTGGGGATTAGATGCGATCTTCCGGCTTATTATACTCGTATAATGGCTTATTTAGCATATATCTATATATAACATAGAGATAAAATCTCGATATCTCTATATATATAAATCTCTATCTATATATATACGTGGACCTTGCCACCAGCGCTACCTAGCGGCGTCAGCTCGTCCGTCCGAACATCTCTCAGGCTACCCACGTACAAATCCACCTGCCCTTACCACGCTCAGCCTCCCTCCTCCAGGGGCAGTGTTGCAGCCCGCTAGTCTCCTCCAGGGTCGCTGAGAGATCTGCGGTATCCCGCCGGTTCAACGCCCCGCTAACACCGCCTCCACCCTGTGTCACAGACCCGGGAGACGGCCGGGCGATGTCCTGATGTCTGGTGTGGCCTTACCGACACCTGGCAGCGCGTGTTCCTTCCACGTGCCTCCAGTGTGGGTGGTGGTGGTGGTGGTGACTCACCCCTCACCGTCTCACTCCTTCACCCCTCCCTGCTCCACGTGCTGCCTCCAGTAGGTGAGGCGGGACGACCAGTCCTCTCGGCGTGGACGTGCTGGCCGGCGGGCGGACGGCGCTGCATTACGGCGGTCTGGCGGCTGCCGCCACCGCCGCCGCCGCCGCCGCCGCCGCCGCCGCCGCCGCCCGATGACGCCGGCCCGAGCAGGTGCGAGCAGCCGCGCCGAGCTGCTCCTCCACGGCAGGTGTAGCGGAACAGCTCGGTTGGGCAAGTCGCGCTGAGACAATGCAGCAGATGCACGGGGAGCGGAGCGGAGGGGAGGGGAGGGGGGAGGGGAGGGGAGGGGAGGGGAGGGTGGGGGAGGGGAGGGGAGGGAGGGGGAGGGAGGGAAGGGGAGGGGAGGGGAGGGGAGGGGGAGAGGAGGGGACGGGAGAGGAGAGGAGGGGGACGGGACGGGGAGGGGCGGGGACGGGACGGGGACGGGAGGGAGGGGAGGGAGGGGAGGGGGAGAGGAGGGGAGGGGAGGTGAGGGGATGGGAGGGGAGGGGAGGCGAGGGGAGGGGGAGCAGGGGGGAGGGTGGAAGAGGGGGGAAGGGGAGGGGAGGGGGAGGGGAGGAGGGGAGGGGCAGGGAGGGGAGGGGAGGGGAGGGAGAGGAGAGGAGGGAGAGGAGAGGAGAGGAGAGGGAGAGGAGAGGAGAGGAGAGGAGAGGGAGAGGAGAGGAGAGGAAGAGGAGAGGAGAGGAGAGGAGCGGAGAGGAGAGAGAGAGGAAGAGAGGAGAGGGAGGAGAAGAGGAGAGGAGAGGAGAGGAGAGGAGAGGAGAGGAGAGGAGAGGAGAAGGGAGAAGAACAATTCGTATTTATTTTGATTTATCACGCTTAGCCAATGGTATACGATCGGCGAATGAGGGCTTGAGGAGCGGGTACAGATGTTGTCATGAGTAGAGTTGAGACGAACGGATTTCAGGAAAGGAATGGAAGATAATGGATAACAAATGAGGCTGTAAACCTAGAGGAGGCAGGAGGAGGAGGAGGGGGAGGGGAGAAGGAATAAGAGGGTGGAGATGAGGACGAGGAGGAGGGGAGGCGGAAGGGGAGGGGGAGGAGGAGAAGGAGAGGAGGAGGAGGAGAAGGAGGAGGTGGAGGGGGGAGGGGGAGGAGGAGGAGGGAGGAGGGAGCAGAATAGGGGAGGGGAGGAGGAGGAATAGGGAGGGGAGAGGGGAGGGGAGGGGGGGGGGGGGTTGGAGGGGAGGGAGAAAGAGGAGCAGGAGGGGAGGGAAGGGGAGGAGAGAGAGAGAAGGGTGAGGAGGGGGAGAGAAGGGGGAGGGGGAAGGAGGATAAGGAGAGGGAGGGGGAGAAGGGGGTAGGAGGAGGAGGGGAGGAGGGGGGGGAGGAGGAGGGGAGGAGGGAAGGAGGGAAGGAGGGAAGGAGGGGAGCATGGGAGGAGGAGGGAAGGAGGGGAGGAGGGGAAGAGTGGAAGAGGGGAGGAGGAGGAATAGGGGAGGGGGAGGAATAGGGGAGGGGGAGGAATAGGGGAGGGGGAGGAGTAGGATGTATGGAGATAGGGGAGGGGAGGGGGGTTGGGGGGGGGGGGAGAAAGAGGAGCAGGAGGAGGAGGAAGACAATGATGAGATGGGGTGGGATAAAGGCGGTTGAGGTAGTTCACTGCCGGATGAGGCGAGGCAGTGCGGATCGGTGCATTATGGTCCAACAAGGGACGGGGTGGTACAGAACAAAAGCAGTGTGCCATGAAGCGAAGGGTGCGACAAGGAGTGGTGCTGATTACGGAACGGTGTGAGGTGAAGTTCACCAAGACAAAGCAAAGCGAAATAAAGAAAGGCAAAACCAAGTGGAGTGAAATTAAGTAAAATTAAATTAAATGAAGTAAAATGAAGTAAAGTGAAAAGAAGTCAAATGAAGAAAAGTGAAAAGAAGTAACATGAAATGAGGTAAAGAAATAACTTTAAATGAAATGACGAAAAGCAAAATGAAATAAAGTGAAGCAAAGTGAAATGAAGTATTTAACGTGAAATGAAGTATTTAACGTGAAATGAAGGATCTAACGTGAAATGAAGGATCTAACGTGAAATGAAGTATTTAAAGTGAAATGAAGGATCTAACGTGAAATGGAGTATTTAAAGTGAAATGAAGTAAAATGAAACCAAGTAAAGTAGAATGAAGTAAAGTCAACCAGAGAAAGGCGAAGTGAAGTAAACTGTTGCGAAAGCATTTCGAAAACGAGGCGGAATGGTACGTAGCGGACACTAGTCGGTGGGACAGGGGGAGCTGTCAGGGAAAGGGGAATGGGGAGAGGTGAGGAGGAAGTGGAGAGTTTGTGTTTGTTGTTGTTTTACGTCCTAGCACCATCTAAGGTCATATCAGGACGGGTACCGACTTATGACGTGCGCACTCATGGCGACTTTATAGTGCTGCCCCACTGGGAAATCAGGCCGCCAGCACCATGACCTGATATCCCGCTCAGTCACATTATCCTTACACTGAGCGAATTACTCCTTGCCCTATTCTAGTAATGCCAAGCGCCAGGCTAGGAAGCGACAAGTATCAATTTGTATGTCATTGGTTTGAATCGACTAGGGTTCGAAACCACAAACTCATGGGTTCGGATCTCCCGATCTCCAAAAACAGGGGACGGACGCTCAACTCATTCGGCCACCTCGTCTGGTCCGGAAAGGGAGAGTGGGCAAGGGGTAGGGGTGAGGGTGAGGGTGAGGGTGAGGGTGTGGATGGTCGGGTGCAGGACATGACTATAGCAGAGCAGTATAGCGGCCGTAGTTCGTCCAGCCTCCAACGCGCACATGTTGATGGCGCTCTCCACTCTCCAAGCGCAGCAACCCGATCCCCCCAGACGGCTCACTCTCCAAGCACACGGTCAACGTGGGAGTTGGCGTCTGTGTCCGCCAACGGAACTCCTCCGCCCCCCCCCCCCCACGGGTCCATGTGCACGCATGCATGGTGTGTCAATGCTTCAGCTACCACTCACACACCACACACACACCACACGTGTGCGATGTAGGTACACACACACATACACACACACACAATGGCCGACATCTAACGACAATAATCAAATAATTCACCCCAACTCAGTTCTGATCATGAAGCCCAATTAGATTCCCCCCTGATGGATGTGTGCTACCCATATTCCCGTGTTCACCAACCACAGAGTAGTTTCAAACATTATTCACCGCTACTGTAGTTGGCTGCACGGACATTTCAGGCAAGGAGCCAGATAGACACTAGGCGTGGGTAGTAGGGTGGTGACATCAGGGATCCTAGGTGGTGTAACGCTTATTACACTAACCAGGAATGCAAGAGATGTGTGTTCAATTCCCGCTTTAGGCGCAATATTTCCTATTTTCATCACCCCCATGACACAGGTTGATTGCGAATGCGCTGTATGGTTGTTGAACCTACCATGTGTATGTACGTATGTACATGTAAGTGCATTGCTGGTATATATGTAATTGTAAGCATTAAAACGACTTATATTGACATCAACCATTAACAAACCTACAATTCCAGGGGGACGAGTGTAGTAGTATCCACTAGCCTCTCAAACAAGGAACCACATAGACAGGTACGCTTTGATAGGACGGTGACCATCAGGCAGCCTAGGTGGTGAAATGGTTAGCACACTAACCCATAATGCAAGAGACGTGGGTTCGATTCCCGATTTTCATCACCCCTTACGACCCTACCATCATAAGCGTCAGCGGACAGTTGATGACGCGGGGCCCCAGACTGCCATGACCACTGCGTCCTTGCGTCCCCCCTCCCACCACCCCCTCCCCACCCACCCGCCCTCGCTCCTCCATTTCCAGCGGGCGGTGGCGAGTCCATCAGCCGGCGACAACAGGCCGCCGCCTGCTCACCACAGATAAACACGTAGTAATACAACGCGGCAAACTCAGGCCAGCGCGCTGTACAGGTCACCCCACCACCCCACTCCCCGCCCTCACACCCCACCCAACCGAACGGCCCACCACCCCCACCCTAGCCAACTGCCCCCCGCCCCGCCACCATTCCCCGCTCGCTACCGAACTGCCCCCCCCCCGCTACCCCCCCCCCCCGCCACCAGTCCTCACTTCCGGTCGGACTCACCCCTCTCACCCTCGCCCCCCTCTCACCTCCACTCCCTTCTCCTACCCCCCCCTTCTCTGTCCCCCCCCCCTCCACGGTCTCGTCTCCCTCCCCCTGCCGCCTCTCCCTCTCCCGGTGGCCGAATCGATAGAGCGCAGGCCTCCCATATGGAAGGTCGGGAGTTCAATTCCCAGTCGAGTCAAACGAATGACTTACAAAATTGATACTTGTCGCTTCCTAGCTTGGCACTTGGCATTATTAGGATACAGCTAGGACTGATAGGCTCAGTGTCACGATGATGTGACTGAGTGGGATATCAGGTCATGGTGCTGGGTGGCCTGGTCTCCCTAGTGGGTCAGCACTATAAAGTCGCCATGAGTGTGCACTGTCACAAGTCAGTACCGGTCCTGATATGACCTTAAATGTTGCCAGGATGTAAAGCTTCAACAACCAACCAACAGAAACGAAAAATGCATATTTTCCTGCTAAATATACTACTTGTAATGTCCTTAAAATGGTTAAATTGCATGAGCGCACTATCACAAGTCGGTACCCATTCTGATATGACCTTAGATGTTGCCAACAATCAACCAATCAAGCCCATGTTCCCCCGGTCGGAAAGGCCGAAACTCGCTATCCGTCATGATATGAGCTTAGATGTTGGCAGGACGCAAAACTCCAAAAGCCAACCTCTCCCCCTGTTCCCCCGGCTGGGATGGCAAAACTCCAAAAGCCAACCTCTCCCCCTGTTCCCCCGGCTGGGATGGCCGACTCCTGACACCCAGCTCCCCGGCACCCTCCCCGACCCCATCCCGGGCACCTCGCGCCTCGTTGTGTGTAAGGGGGGGGGGGGGGATAAGGGCGGCAGGGTACCTCTTCATACGCCTGCCCACTAAGTCAAGGCTTCCGCCGGAAGTAAGGACAATACACCGGAACCGGAAGTCGGTGGGCAACGCGGCGTTGGCGCGCAGCCGCCGTCCTATGCGTGGTACGGAGAGCGGTTGGGCGGGCGGGTAGAAGTTGGCGGGGCGGGGCGGGGCGGGGCGGGGCGGGGCGGGGCAGTCCGGGGCGGGCGGGCCGGGGCGGCGGGGCGGGGCGGGGCGTGCGGGGCTGTGTGGTGCTGTGTGGTGCTGGTGATATTGTAGTGTTTGTGAACAGTGCATATTTTGACCGGGTAACTTGATCCCGTAGCCGGGGACAGTCCAGCAGTAAATAAGATCAAGCCTTGGCCTCGCAGCTAGCTAGTGGGGATTGGAGTGTGGGGTGTGGGGATTGGGATGAGAGGGGAGAGAGGCGTGATGGGGAGGGAAGGGTGATGGGGTGGGGGACAACAGCGCTCACTGGTGTCAGTGTCCCAGCCAGTGCGACCCCACCCCCCCCCCCGCCCCCCCCCCCCCCCCCACCACACAAGAACCCCCCGTCAATAGCGATGAATAGGGGGTGGGGAGAAGAGGGAGGAGGGACGGGGGATCGGAGATGGGAGAGGGGCGCTGACTGGTGTCAGTGTCCCAGCTAGTCCCCCCTCCCACCCCCCAGCCTGTCACATTACGATGGATTGGGGATGGGAGATGTGAGATGGGGGATAGGAGAGGGCCGCTGACTCATGTCAGCTAGTCCCCCCTCCCACCCCCCAGCCTGACACATTACGATGGATTGGGGATGGAGGATGTGAGATGGGGGATGGGAGAGGGGCCCTGACTCGTGTCAGCTAGTCCCCCCTCACCCCGCCTGACCACATTACGAAGGATTGGGATGGGGATGGGAGATGGGAGATGGGGATGGAGAGGGGCGCTGACTGGTGTCAGTGTCCAGCAGTCCCCCTCCCACCCCCCAGCCTGTCACATTACGATGGATTGGGGATGGGAGATGGGAGATGGGGGATGGGAGAGGGGCGCTGACTGGTGTTAGTGTCCCAGCTAGTCCCCCCTCCCACCCCCAGCCTGTCACATTATGATGGGGGATGGGAGATGGGAGATGAGGGATGAGGGATGAGGGATAGGGGATGGGGGATAGGAGAGGAGCGTTTACTGGTGTCAGTATCCCAGCAAGCCCCCTCCACTCCCCCCTCCCCCCAGCCTGTCACATAGCAAAATAGATGGGGGTTGGGAGAGGAGCGCTTACTGGTGTCAGTGTCCCAGCCACTCTGCCTGTCACACAGCGACAAGTGAGTGCAGGGGAGGAGTAAAAGTAGGAGGAAAGAAGGAGTAGTAGGAGGGGGTGGGAAGAAGGTGGAGGAAGAGAAAGGGATGGGGAGGAGGCGGGGGAGGAGGTTGTAGTGGTAGAGGAAAAGAAGGATGACGTGAGACAGTAGGAGCAGGAGCCGGAGCAGGAGCAGGAGCAGTAGCAGGAGGAGCAAGAGCATGAGCAGGAGGAGCAGGAGCAAGAGAAGCAGGAGCAGGAGGAGCAGGAGCAGGAGCAGAGGGAATACGATGGGCACAGGTTTATTTGTTGGTGTTTTACGTCCTAGCAATGTCCTCGGTCATATCGAGATGGGGAGGGGTAAAGAGAAAATGTAATAACGGAAAAAGAGGATTTAAAGGACAAGGAAGAAAATGAGTAAAAAGAGGAAGAGAAAAAAGAACAGAACGATGGGATGGGATGTGAACAGGTGGATGAGAGGAAGGGGGGAGGAAGAGGGAAGGAGGGGATAGAAGAGTGGATAAAGAAGAGTGTAGAAGGGGAGGAAGGCGAGGGGCCAAGGGGAGGAGGAAGAGGGGCGAATAGGTGGAAAAGAATCGGAAAAGTGAGAGGGAAGAAGGAAGAGAAGGGGAGAAGGAAGATGACAGGAGAAAGATTAGAAGAGGTGAGATAGGAGAGCAGAGAAAGTAATGGGAAGATGAAGGAGGTAAGCATGTCAGTATGTGGTTTGTTTGCATCGACCACACTCCAGAAACCAGCAATCCGACCTCCACCGTCTCAATTCCTCCCCCAACAGACACGTCAAGGGCAATGCCACCAAGGTCACGACGACCTCTAGGCCAAGCTAGTTCCCACAAGGTCAACCTTTCAGAGGTCAGCGCGTGTGGTGCGCGGATCGCGCGCACTTAGTATGTCCGGTGTGCGTTGCACACAGGCGGCCCGGGTGGGCAAAGGAAGGGAGGGCGGGGGGAGGGAGAGGGGAGGGAGAGAGTGAGAGAGGGAGGGGGGAGGGGGAGGGGGTAGGGGGACGGGACAGAGGGGAGTGGGTCAGCTCTTCCAGGAGAGTGTCCTCAACGCAGCCTTCTCAGCCTCCAACCCTGCACACAACTGCTTCCGCCAGGCCCTTCCGGTCCTCTCCTTTAGCATTGCGCATGCGCCTTGCGTGAGACGCCATTTACGCCTCCCGAGGCTCTCAGCCCTGTTTGCCGCCCCTCTCCACACACACTCACTCACTCACTCTCCTCACACACACTCTCCATACACAGCTGCCTCTTCAGACAGCCGCCCCTCCACATGCACTCACACACACTCACTCACACACACATTCCCTCACACTAACTCACACCCACACTCGCACAACCGGGCGCGGTGACCGAATCGGCAGAGCGTGGGTATCTCGTTCGGGAAATCGGGAGTTTAGTTCCTGGTCGAGTCAAAGCGACGTCTTATAAAATTGATACTTGTCACTTCCTAGCAAGGTGCTTGACATTAATAGGATAGGGCAAGGACTGGTTAGCTCAGTGTCAGGACAATGTGACTGAGCGGGATATCATGTCATGGTGCCAGCAGCCTGATTTCCCAGTGGGGTAGCACTATAAAGTCACTATGAGTGCGCAGTGTCACAAGTTGGTACCTGTCCTGATATGACCTTACATGTTGCGAGGACGTAAAACTCGAACAACCAAACCAAACCTTTAGACAACTCACTTCTCCACATACACGCACCCACTCACACATGCACACGCACTCACACATACACTCACACCGACTCACACATACACTCACATGCACACACACTCACACACACACAGACCCACTCACACACACACTCACACACACAGACACACGCGGGACGGCTCAGGTTTCGAGGCACCCATCATTTCATCACTGCCACCACCCAGCCCACTTCCACAGCATAACCTGGTTTGCTACCTGGATGGTTGGTGGTGTCGGTAGTAGTGCTAGCGCCAGTTCGGTCATCCCGGTGTAACGATTTCTCAACTTCCCCCCTTCCCAAGTTCCCCCCCGGGAATCTGAAAACGTTTTTAACTTCCCTCCGGGTAAATTAAAAACTTTTTCAGATTCCCGGGGGGGAACTTAAAAACAGTTTTCAGATTCCTCCCCCTATTTTCAAATTCCCCACTCCGGGAATTTAAAATTGTTTAAAAAACTTTAAAAAACGTTTAAAATTTCAGACCTATAATATTTTTTTCTTAACCATCTTGGAGACTTTTTGTGTCATTTGTGGTTAAATATGTTTTATTGTACTAGTAATAATTTCCATTATGCTATTCTCTGTATATTATAATATTTGTCATGAAAAATAAAATAACAAAAAATAACAAAAATAGAGAATTCCCCAAAAATGGGGGGGAGGGAAAGTTAAAACGAGGGAGGGAATTTGAAAACGTTTTCAAATTCCCCTGGGAGGAATTTGAAAACGTTTTCAAGTTCCCGGTGGGAAACTTGAATATGGGGGGAATTTGAAATCTTTACACCGGCTGCTATATGC
>CM059193.1:17780590-17948035 GCA_030323885.1 Branchipolynoe longqiensis | reverse complement strand
TGTTTGGACCGTGAAGAACATCAATATTTATGGACCGTCCTCTACTTTAGCTTTGACCGCGCCCCTTTCTGTACATTGTTTAGATTGTGAAGAACATAAATATTTATGGACCATCCTATTCTTTGCCTTTTACCCGCGCCCCTTTCTGTACATTGTTTGGATTGTGAAGAACATCAATATCTATGTACCACCCTTTACTTTAGCTTTTACCCCGCCCCTTTCTGTACATTGTTTGGATTGTGAAGAACATCAATATTTATGGACCGTCCTTTACTTTGCCTTTTACCCACGCCCGTTTCTGTACATTGTTTGGATTGTGAAGAACATTAATATTTATGTACCACCCTTTACTTTAGTTTTACCCTGCCCCTTTCTGTACATTTTTTGGATTGTGAAGGACATAAATATTTATGGACCGCCCTTTACTTTTGCTTTTACCCCGCTCCTTTCTGTACATGGTTTGGATTGTGAAGAACATCAATATTTCTGGAACGCCCTTTACTTTAGCTTTTACCCCTCCCGTTTCTGTACATTGTTTGAATTGTGAAGAACATCAATATTTCTGGACCATCCTTTACTTTAGATTTTACCCCGCCCCTTTCTGTACATTGTTTGGATTGTGAAGGACATCAATATTTCTGGACCGTTCTTTACTTTGCCTTTTACCCCCATCATACATTGTTCGGATTGCGAAGAATGTCAATAATTATGAACCGTCCCTAACATTTGTAAGGCTATTATGATGACAGAGCTTGGCGTTCCCCTCTGAAGGATGGTCGGGTGCGATGGGGAAGAGTCGGTGGCAGTCGGTAGTGATCAGAGCGACTCAGCACCATGGGTTCAAAACCTGGTTGAGTCAAACCAGTGACTTAACAATTGATACTTGTCACTTCCTAACCAGGCGATTGGCATTATTAGGAGAGGGCAAGGACTGGTTGGTTCAGTGTCAGGATAATGTCACTAAAAAGGGATATCAGGTCATGGTGCTGGCAGTCTGGTCTCCCAGTTGAACAGCACTATAAAGTCACCATGAGTGCGCACTGTCACAAGTCGGTACCCATCATGATATAACCTTAGATGTTGCCTGGTATCCCAGTTGAACAACACTATAAAGTCGCCATGAGTGCACACTGTCATAAGTCGGTACCCATCATGATATGACCTTAGATGTTGTCAGGACATACAAACTCCAACAACCAACCAACTGCAGTGTACATACATACTAATGAGGCAAACGGCACGCGCTGTGGCACGACGCCATTTTGTTCTATTCATTAAAGGCCCCCTAACAGTCACCAACGCTTGCTTGTTTGAGCCTTAATTGCTATGTTTTATTCCGCCACCGCCAACCCTGACAGAATAGCATCCCCTTGCAGCACACCCTAGAGTTTCACCACAGATAAATTTTGGCCCTCATGACGTCACAATATACTTGATGCCTAAGAAAGGGCTTCCCGTGTGCCATACATATTTCACAGCAATGTCACATACTTCTTTTAATTTCTTTTTGTTTGTTTCAGACAACAGGTTTATATATGAAGAGTTCAGGCGCAATCCTCCATAACCGCCAATCCAAAAATTGAAGTAAACATTGGAGTAAAACCTTCAAAACCTTCATTAAAAAAAATATTCTTATATTTTTCTTCATTTCGTTATAACCATTTCTTCACACAAAAAAGGGGAATTAATGAGAATTAAAATTAGCTTCACATAAAAATCTGTTATTTAAATAACAGTTGTGGATTGGCGTTTACAAGATTTTGCGCTTGAACTCTTAAAACTTGACCGTCCGAATGGGTCTGGAGGCGATAACGACCAGGCACAGCTGGCATACAAGTCCTATGACTAGTGGCTCCAGTGTGGCCGAATCTGGAACTACATGAAGCATGCAGTAGAGCCTAGATAAATGGTCTATAATAATAGAGCAAACTGAAGAGAGTTAGTGTCCTTGTTTATATTCCCATAATAGATTATAGCGCACATATAATATATATAAATCCTCCGGTGCGACTGACACTGCTGGTCTACATCCGGTGGAGGTGAGGAGGGGTGGTGGAGCCACCGGTACAGTGTTGGTGTTACGGAGTATAATAAATAATAATGATAATTAACCCTTAAGTATCTTTATACTCGCATAATTTGTTATACATCACATATATATGTATATATTATATAAATATATATATATATTTCTTCTTTTTTTTAAAGTACGGTATATATATATATATTTTTAAAGCTCAGCATGGCGACAACACAGCAAGTTAATTTCTGTTATGCTAAGGCTTGTTCAACGGAATGCAGTATCGGAGGGGGGAAGAAAAGAAGTGAATGAATCAAGAGTGACTGAGTAGTGCTCCCCCCCCCCCCTCCTTGGCTACATACACATCCGGAGAATAAAATATTGAGTGAGAGGGGGGGGGGGGTTAAGCGGTGGGGGGCGGGGTTGAGGGGAAAAAGAAAACACTAAGAGTGACTGAGTACCTGCTGCGGTCTCTCAGTTACACATACACGCATACACGAATACACACCTACATGCATACACACATACACACATGGTAGATCATGGGATTCGAACACATAGGTTGGAACCCAGATCGAGTCAAACCGATGACTTAAACATTGATAATTGTCGCGTCCTAACCAGGTGCTCGGCATTATTAGGATAGGGCAACGACTGGTTGGCTCAGTATCAGGATAACGTGACTGAGTGGGATATCATGTCATGGTGCTGGTGGGGCAGCACTATAAAGTTGCCATGAGTGCGCATTGTTCCAAATCAGTACCCGTCCTGATATGACCTTCGATGTTGCCAGGATGTAAAACTCCAACAACCAACCACATACACGCCCGGTTGTACGTCATTTGTTCTTCATTCCTGCACCCTCACACTGATGGCCCCAGGCAATCCGGCCCCATTGCACCCTAAAGACCCGAGATCTATGTAGTAACCCGCCGGGAACCAGCGCTGTTTTATGTGCGCACTGTGCGCACTGTGCGCCCGAATCCCCCAGCATGTGAATATACAGCGGCCGGTCCCCACCCGCCGTACACACAATGGACACACAGTGTGCCGCAGCCTGCACACCTGCACCATTCACATGTACTACTCACACAGGGTAAGACACCACACTACTCTCACTCATAATGCACGTGACGTCAGGTTAGTGTAAGACACCACACTACTCACACTCACAGTGCACGTGACGTCAGGTGAGGGTAAGACACCACACTACTCACACTCACAGTGCACATGATGTCAGGTTAGGGTAAGACAGTATACTACTCACAGTGCTGGTGACTTCGGGTTAGGGTAAGACACCACACTACTCACACTCACAGTGCACGTGACGTCAGGTTAGGGTAAGACAGTATACTACTCACAGTGCAGATGACATCAGGCCAGGGTAAGATAGCACACTACTCACAGTGCAGATGATGTCAGGCCAGGGTAAGACATCACACTACTCACAGTGCATGTGACTTCGGGTTAGGGTAAAACACCACAATACTCATGGTGCAGGTGACGTCAGGTCAGGGTAAGACAGCACACTACTCACAGTGCAGAGGACATCAAGCCAGGGTAAGACAGCACACTACTCACAGTGCAGATGATGTCAGGCCAGGGTAAGACAGCACACTACTCACAGCGCAGATGATGTCAGGTCAGGGTAAGACACCACACTGCTCACAGTGCAGATGACGTCAGGTCAGGGTAAGACACCACACTGCTCACAGTGCATGTGACTTCGGGTTAGGGTAAGACACCACACTACTCCCAGTGCTTGTGACGTCAGGTCAGGGTAAGACATCACACTACTCACAGTGCAGGTGACGTCAGGCCAGGGTAAGACAGCACCTACTCACAGTGCAGATGACGTCAGGCCAGGGTAAGACAGCACACTACTCACAGTGCAGGTGATGTCAGGCCAGGGTGAGACACCACACTACTCGCAGTGCAGGTGACATCAGGCCAGGGTAAGACACCAAACTACTCACAGTGCAGGTGACATCAGGTTAGGGTAAGACACCACACTACTCACAGTGCAGGTGACATCAGGCCAGGGTAAGACACCACACTACTCACAGTGCAGGTGACATCAGGTTAGGGTAAGACACCACACTACTCACAGTGCAGATGACGTCAGGCCAGGGTAAGACAGCACACTACTCACAGTGCAGATGGTGCCACCACTACCTATTTATATGTACTACTCAAAGTCACAGTCCATGCATGACATTCCCTCCACTACCCATCTCTATGCACTACTCACACTCCATAGTAAGACTGCACACTTCCTCTGTTGTCTAACGTTAAACACTACCCCAGCTGACACCACCTACTGACACTACCTTCTGCACCATCTGCTAACCACCCGCTAACATTAACATCAGCTGTTCACAACACCTACTGACATCACCTGTTGACACCACCTAGTGACATCACCTACTGACACCGGCCGGCTTGGACTCGAACTCACACCCTGGTGCCATCTTTTAGAGAACTACGAGCCTGAAATGCGTCCCGGCACTTCGACTCAAGACGCCGCTCTGACCACACGAGCTGACCTACCATATTTTTTTATAACTCCATTCAAGATGCCGAGGGCCACTAATCACCAAAGGAAGGAACCAGTGGAGGAGCAAGACACCCCTCCTAGGACTCCGAGAGCATGAGGAAGGCGACGGTCGGTAGTAACAAGACCGGCAGCCGCAGCCGTACCAAGCCCCGTTAAGGCCCTGTCACACTATGACGTAACAACGTCAGCCTAGGGAGAACGTTTGTTTGTTTGTTTGTTTGTTGTTGTTTTACGTCCTAGCGTTGAACTTCTCGGCGTAGTATGCAAATTTGGCCACAAGTTGAACATGGATGCAGAGTAGTTGACGAGAGCGTAACGTCAGTAAAGCGTAGTGATGCCGTCATTCAATGAGAGAGGACAACGGCATTATGCTCAAGGAACGTTATGAACGTTATTCCATCGCCAGAACTACGCTATGTGACTTTACATATGTCATGACACGCTGGCGAAACATTGAACGTACGTTGAACGTACGTTCTCCTGACGTTCCCATTACGCCGCGTGGATGTTTCCACCGGGTTTAATGTGGGTCAAAGTAGTGGAACGTAGTTGAATGTAGTGAGCAGCGTTTGACTAACGTCCGTTTAACATCATTGATGTTCGCCGAACATGTACAGAATGTACGGCAAACGTAAAAACCCTTACTTTTGATTTACGTCAAACGTTTTGAACAGGTTCAAAACTTTGACGCACGCCAACATAACACGACGTAACGTGACGTAGCTCGACGTCAGTCTAATGTCATTCTGACGTCATCGTAACATAACCCAACGTACGTCAACGTAATGACGAAACGTGATCATGTCAGGCTTACGTTTGCTCGTTACATCGTAGTGTGATGGGTATTACCAACAAACCCATTAACTGCCCCGACGCCACCCAAGCACAGAAACCCAGGCAACGTAGGCACTCCCCTGGCACCTATACGGCCAGGAGAGATGACGACGAGGAACACTACTATGATAGGAGGCCGCACAACACACGCTGATCCCCACCAACCGACAGGGAGGCTGACCACCGGGAAGCCATAGACAGCCTACTGGATATGGCAGGAGACCATTTCTACAAGAAAAGAGGTAGGAAGCAGCTGATGCCGCACATGTTCTTTATACGAGGCTTTCGGAAAGGCAAGGTCGGACTTGGGGAGAGTGCTTGGCATGAGTACTACTCGGCGTTGTGCAAGACGTGCAAGGACCTGGCAGTTCCCAAGTCATGGGCGACACCTATATGGGAACACATGGAGCAGATTTCAAATATGGCTGCGGACTGGGACAGGGCAACATGCTTAGGGTGGTCCCAACAAATCTTTACGATGATCGAGGACGGGAGACTACCCCGGGCATGGGGCGATACACACGCTATCAAAGATGTACAGCGAGACACCTGCCTCACCGGGACTAGCGGTACCCATGCCAAAAAGCCCATCAAAAGTAGCAGCGGACACGCCTCAGCCAATCACCGCGAGGACGACACGAGTGGCTCAACATGACAGGAGATCGCCGCAGCGATCGGAAAGGCAAGGTCGGACTTGGGGAGAGTGCTTGGCATGAGTACTACTCGGCACTGTGCAGGACGTGCAAGGACCCGGCAGTTCCCAAGTCATGGGCGACACCTATATGGGAACACATGGAGCAGATTTCAAATATGGCTGCGGACTGGGACAGGGCAACATGCTTAGGGTGGTCCCAAAAAATCTTTACGGTGATCGAGGACGGGAGACTACCTACCCCAGGCATGGCGCGATACACACACTATCAAAGACCTACAGCGAGACGCCTGCCTCACAGGGACCCGCGGTACCCATGTCAAAAAGCCCACCAAAAGTAGTGGCGGACACGCCTCAGCCAATCACCGGGTAGACCACCCGAGTGGCTCAACACGACAGGAGACCGCCACAGCGGGTGGCTACTCACAGTACCGATGCCCAGACTTCAACGCCGAAACCGACGGACGCCCGTGCCATAAATGGAATTGAGGCGGGGACTGCGGTTTCAGTGTGACTCATGGAGATATGCCAGATAGGCTAGTTCACTTGTGTGCCTGGTGCGCTAATAAGTACCACAAAGCCAACGTGCACAACAAGATGATGGACTGTACCAACAAGCGCAGGCAACAGGAGAAAAAAGCTGCGGCAGCCACTATTGACGAGAGTGCAAACCAGGAATTTCATTAAGTGGCGTGGCTCAGGATTCCGCTGATGCTGACACCGACGCCGCAGACAACATCGACAGTGGGAAGCACAGCGGAACGGTCGACCCCCGGCCCCGGAAGTAAACAAATACCGGCACTTCCCACACCCCTACACCGGAAGCACCCAGTTACCCATTCACACCCCCTCCAACAGCCCGGGCAGCATTAGACCGGGAAGCGCCTAGTTACCCACGCCCACCCCGCGAAGCTAACAACCCGCCCCCTCCCGCCCAACCCCTAGCCAGCCAATCACGCTGAAGCCAGCCGCCACCCCACAACCCACCCAGACCCGGAAGCACCCAGTTACCCGCCCCCAGTGGGCCCTCGTGGTGCAGAGATCGAATAATAACCTGCCTCTCTCTTCCCAGACCTACCCGACGAGCGACACGATGACATCATGACACTACTGAAGGCCAGACTCGCGGAAGGAACCTGGAAGAACAAGATGATACAGGTCCTCACTCACCTCCAATACACCAAGGCCCGCACAATACAGCCGCTGAAGCCTAGCATATACAACATCCTGCGTTATGTGGCCCACCTCGCCCGAAGGCTCTGGTCACCAGGGGCGGTGAACAACTGCCTCAGCGGGGCAAGAACCTGGGTCTCACTCATGTCGGGACAGACACAAGGCTTTGATGCATACCCGGTCATAATAATCAAACGAGGCATGGCCCGGTCCTCCCTGCATGTTCCCCGCCAGGCACCACCGCTCACCATTCAGCACCTCAAGGCTGCCATCGACTACCTGCAAGCGACAGGAAGAAGGGCCCGAGTGCTCATAGCCGCATTACTTATGGGCTCCTTCACGCTACAACAAGGGAACCTCCTGGTGACCGGACCACGGAACAACGCGTGACATACAATCTCCAGGCTGAGACATCACCGATGAGGGCAACGCCCTAACGGTGTGTGTAAAGACGACTAAGACCTCGAGAACACCTACAGACGGATACTCGGTCAAGCTGCCGAGGATCCTGAGCTCCAACTACTGCCCGCTATGAGCCTTGCAATCCTACAAGAAGAGCATCCACATCAAGCCCGAAGGACCCGCATTTCTGACCTCCGATGGCAGCCCCCTCCACGTGTGCACACTCACCGGCGCACTGAGACTGGCACTGTCGGTCTCGGGACACGATCAACCAAGCAGGATTACCCTCCATAGCATACGAAGGGGCGCCACTCAGGCTTGTGCGAAAGCCGGGGTCGGGATCGCCGACGTCTGCGACGTTGGAAATTGGAGGTCGGCCGCAGTGCACGTCTATGTGCCAAGGGTGGCCTTCACCACGGGCGCCCAGGCACTCTCCTCCCTACTTGGTTGAGTGCCTGGGTCAAATTGATCAAACTTTAACTGGTGGACTAGATGACATTGATTGATTAGACTATTTTACTGACTAGATGATTAGACTATTTTACTGACTATACAACACTAATTGATAACTATGCCTACTACTCAACTGGTCCTTATGAAAATTGACTTGATTGATTACACTACCTATGACACTATGACATTGATTGATGAACCATTCTGTTAGCCTGAACTTACCTAAACTTGACACCCAATAAAGGCCATATTATAATTTATAGTAGTCCATCTCCGCGTCTTGAATTATGACCAGGTGGCGCCACCTATCAGATAGTCCCTCCTGTCTCGTGAATCCCTGGCAACACTGGCTACTCGCACACATGCTATCTCCATACACTTCTCATCATGTACACAGAGATAGATATCGGCATTTACAAATATTGCGGAGTCCGGTACCTGACTGGGTGTTTATACAGCAGCCTTTATCTATGTGCATAGATGGCGCAGCAATGAGAGGCGGACAGTAGGCAGCCCACAGTCATTTCACTGTTACTAGCTCAAAATAACGTTAAGTTAACTAGCGAAGACTTGTAAAAATTGAGCTATCACTTCTCGCTATCTCGCCTGGTGTTTGACATTTGGTAGAACTGGTTCTAATAGCAGTAGGAGCAGTAGTGATTGGATCAGTGATAGAATACTATGACTAAGTGGAATATCAGGTCATAGTCTCGGCGGCTTGGTATCGGAGCGGGGCAGCACTAAAAACCATCAAAAGTGCATTCTAATTGGGCCAAGCAGCACATTAAAGGTTTCAAGTAGTGCACACGTCAAGTGGGGAAGGCAGCACTACAAAGTCATCAAGTAGTGTGCACTCCAAGTGGGGCAGGCAGCACTATAAAGCCATCAAGTAGTATACACTAATTGGGGCAGGTAACACCATAAAATCATTAAATAGGGCACTCTAAGTGGGGCAGGCAGCACTATAAAGCCATCAAGTAGCATACACTAAATGGGGCAGCAAACACCATAAAGCCATTAGATAGTGCACACTCCAAGTGGGGCAGGTAGCACTACAACGTCATCAAGTATTGTACACACCAAATGGGGCAGGCAGCACTATACAGTCATTAAGTAGTGTACACTAAATGGGGCAGGTTGCACTATAAAGTCATGCAATTGTGTACACTCCCAAGTGGGACAGGCAGCACTATAAAGCCATCAAATAGTGTACACTGCAAGTGTGGCATGCAACACTATAAAGTGTTTAAATTGTATACACTCCAAGTAGGGCAAGCAGCACAATAAAGCCATTAAATAGTGTACACTCCAAGTGAGGAAAGCAGCACTATAAGGACATTAATTAGGGTACACTCCAAGTGTGGCAGGTTGCACCATACGGCCATCAAGCTGTATACACTGGCATGAGCAGGCACGCATCTTGGTATTGTTGGGACGCTAAACCCCTTCGCACGCTAGCCGTCATACATGTCTGCACACACACACATACACACTGCCTAAACACCATCTCGCTGATATGAGCAGACAACCCTCCCAATGATCGAATTAGTGTCAGTGCACAGTACATCCAGCCCTATCCTTCCCCGCCTCCCACACCCCCAAACTCGCCCCCCCCCCCCCACCCAGCCTCGCTACACTGCTACAGGCCCTGACTCATCGTATTCCCACCTCCATACCTCACGAAGCAAAACTAACACCATAAAAGCATGTTGTCTGGCCTTTCCATTTTCTTCCCCCCCCCCCCCCCCCCACCCCTCTCTGAGATGGATCTGACTACTAAAAGTACTATCGCCTACTGTCACAAAAAAAGGGGGCTTTAGTCACCATGGTGACAGCAGACGACAGTTTGCACTCATATATTTAGTGAAAAAGAGGTACTTTGAAGCTGAACAAACATCAACGCAGATTTAACTCAAATTAAATCTATCTCGCCTCTTGCCTACCTCTGTGGGTGAACGCACTGGAAACCAGAGCGCTGGAGCTTTCCCGTGTTTGCTGAGAAATCGGGCTGGGCTTATAACAAACAACATGGATGTGGAAATCTGGGACCGAGTTCAGAATGACCGACATATCTGCATCTCTACAACACACTTCTGGTGTAGTCATATCTGATACCTGATGAGCTGCTAATATTTATGTGATGTTTATTCAGCTGTTCAGCTAATAATCAGTGTATTTCTAATTGTGTAATAAAATGAAAATGGAGGGGCTATTAAGGTTCAACCAAAATATGAGAATGTACCACTTTGAATCTTGAGTGACTGTCAATTCTTATCAATAATAATCATTGTACTTCTAATTGTGTAATAAAATGAAAATGGAGGGCATATTGAGGTTCAACCAAAATATATAAATGTACCACTTTGAATACTGAGTGTCCGTGTCAATTCTTATCAATAATAATAATAATGTTAAAGGCTTTAATAGAGCAATCTTACTAGCAGGGTCTATTTTAGGGCGCAGTGCAACAACACCACCACAATGTGACATATTCAACTATGTCATGCAAACTCCCCTCCCCAATTACCGTTTGTAGTTAAAAGACCAGACTAGACTGAGTTTGTCATGAATATGGCCCCTGCTGCCTACACTGCGTACAGCCACCAGCAATCAATCAGCCCAGACTATATAAAGAGCCCACGTGAGTGATCTGGTACACACCTCTTCTGCCTTCAAACTCAACTAACCGGTCTTTGCCGCTTATCTGAATGTATATGGAAGATTATCCTGAAATTATCCTAAAATTAGCTGCCTAGTCATCCGTATATTATTAGATCTACATACATGTCTATGGTTGGTTGGTTGGTTGTTGGAGTTATATGTCCTGGCAACATCTAAGGTCATAGCAGGACTGGTACCGATTTGTGACAGGTGCACACTCATGGCGACTTTATAGTGCGGGCCCACTGGGAGACCAGGGTATGCCAGCACCATGACCTGATATCCAACTCAGTCACATTATCCTGGTACTGAGCCAACCAGTCCTTGCCCTATCCTAATAATGCTGAGCGTCAGGCTAGGAAGTGGCAAGTATCAATTTTTAAGTCATTGGTTTGACTTGACCAGGGTTCGAATCCCACAATCTACCAAAACAGAAGACAGTCGCTCAACTCATTCGGCAATCCTGTCTGGTCTACATGTCTGTGGACATTCTGTACATACAAACAGCTTTGTGATGGGATATGAAGGATTTAGTCACAATAGCCGATGTTTACTTTTTGTTCTGGGGAGGGGGGGGGGGTCGTTAAACAAAGTGTAAAATATTTCGATATACGTCATGGGGGGAATGCAAATGTTCTATTACTGATCGGTGTACATGAGCAGGCGCAGGAATGCTGGATCCCTATTGGTAGGGCCAAGAATGCTTGTTTTCCATTGGGGGAAAGGGGTGGGGTGATACTCTACAATGAACCCATGTACCATATAAATAATAAACCAGAGGGCTGGACTCTCTCTCTCTTCTTTCACACTTTATACTCTTCCTTTCTCTTTGTCTGTATTGATTTCACTATAGCCTGCCTACACAGACACATATTCGAATCGTAACCATTTTACAAAGGGATATGGGGGACCTAGTCACAATGGTGGCAGCAGAAAACAGTTTGCACTCATACATTTAGAGAAAAAAAAGGTACTTTGCAGATGAACAAACATCAAGGCAGATTTCAGATTTGACTCAAATTAAATCCATCTCCACTCTTGCCTATCTCTGCAGGTGAACGCACTGGAAACCAGAGCAGCCAAGCTCCACAGTGTTTGCTCGGGACTCCGGCTGAGCTTCTAACAAACAACATGGACGGGCAAATCAGGGACTGCATTCAGTGTCAAGGATTAATCACAGTTGTTCACAATTTCGATTTAATTCGCCAAACCTGTTAAGCCCCAGTCACACCTCACTGGATTGGGGGAAACGGACAGAAACCGAACAAAGTCTGTTTTGTGTCCGTACAAGTTTTGAAACATGCACAAAATGGATGCCGCTGGACTGACGTCTATGGTTCTTGTCCGGTTTGAGTTTGTTTTGTCCGTTGGCTACCCGTTCATGTCTGTTTCATGTCTGTTTCATGTCCGTTCGTCCGGCATCCTTCGCAACACTTTGACACATTTAAATACATTTTGATACTTATCACCACCGGACTAGAAAATTCTGTCCATTGCTCAATCCGGTGAGGTGTGACTGGGCCTTTAGCGCTATGATTGACAGGTCAGTCAGTGTCCATAAATAGCCACCGCATGGTCAGAAACCTACATGGTTCCAGACAGTAAGTGCCGTGATTGGTGGGCAATGCGGATGGCTATAAACATCAACACTGGTGGCACCGCCACGTGACCTCCAGAAGTAGGTCACTTCCCTCAAATACAGGTGGGGCACTGGCGAGGGTCTTAATTGGCAACTGCCGCTGAGAGTCCAGCCTTTAAGCTAACCCATACTCAGCCCAGTGTGGCTTCAATAATGTCTGGTTATGAAAATCAGTTACTTCTAAAACACCAGTTACTTCTAAAAAAAAAAAAAGATAACATATCCTGTAATGAAAGAAACATTTGAAACAAAAAGAAAAGGGATACAAAAATGAGAAAATAATGATTAACTTCAGACTAATACTTTAGCAAAGCCGAGGGCTTTCCCCCCCATGTGTTGCCTTAGGAGGTCTTAGCCTCATGGTGTATACAACTCTCCTTTCAACTGAACAAAATTAGTGAATTTTAACTCACAGCAGACGACATTTAGTGGAAGCAGACGACATTTAGTGGTAGCAGACGACAGGGAGCCTGATAGTGACCAGTGTATTGCTGTAGTGACGGTAGCCTGTCCAACCGGCTCACCCGCCCTGGTACTACCAGCGTCCCGCACCCCTCCCTCCCCACCGGTGCATACAATAGACGCAGGCATCCATTTCCGGTTGAGCCATTGTTACAAAGAAATATCATAACCAGCCCCCAACGCTTGTTTCCTCTGAGCAAATCCGACTAACATATTGACCGCTACATCAAATAGGGCGCATTGAACACAGAACAGAACAGGCTTTTGCAATATCTCTGTGTTGGGGGGTCTATGTGACCCATATAGGGTTTGTTTCTTTGTTGGGAGACAGACCATGTACAGCACTTTACTACAATGCACCATATTGACGTGGGTTTTTCATGTTTGTTTGTTTGTTGTTTTTACATCCTAGCAACATCTAAGGTCATAGCAGGACAGGTACCGACTTGTGACAGTGCACACTCTTGGCGACTATATAGTGCTGGCCCACTGGGAGAACAGGCCACCAACACCATGACTCAATATCCCACACAATCACATTACCCTGATACTGTGCTAACCAGTCCTTGTCCTATCCTATTAATGCCAAGTGCCAGACTGGGTAGCTACTAGTATCAATTTGATAAGTCATTAGGTCGACTCGGCTAGGATTTATCGAACTCCCAACCTTCCACCCGGGAAGCCTGCGCTCTATAGATTCGGCCACCACACATGGTTGGTTGTTCAGGAAATGTTATGGTGAGTTGGGGTGGGGTGGGTTGGAGTGGGGTGGGGAGTGAGGGGGGAGTATGGGGGGGGGGGGGTTAACAATGTGGTGCCTTTCCAGTTTATCAAGCATCCCGCCATACCTCCCTCCGATCTAAATTCCAGACTCCCCGCAGGGCCTTGTCCCTCCCTCCCTCTCCCACCCCCACCCACCTACACACAGGCATACCAGTACACAGTGTTAGGCTGCCACGTCGCCCATAGCAACACACAGGGACGTGGAAATCCCTCCTAACACCCCCTCCAGCAACACCCACACACACCACCACAATAGACCAGTGTCGTGGGGGTGATGAAAATGGGAAATACTGCGCCTAGAGCGAGACTCGAACCCACATCTCTTTGCATTCCGGGCCAGTGTGCTAACCATTACACCACCTAGGCTCCCTGATATCAACACACTCCCCATGCCTACCTGTCTATGTGGTTACTTGCCTGAGAGGTCAGTGCAGACCGCTACACCAGTATACACCATGAGGCTAAGACCTGCTATGGTCAGGTCTCCCATAGCAACACATGGGGGGAAGGCCCTCCTAAGTCTCCTCACACCCCCCCCCCCCGCACAAATACACAGCCTCAGCAACACATGGGCGGAAAACCCTCCTAAGCCCCCATCACCCCCCCACCCCCCCACACACACGCCCTCAGCAACACATGGGCGGAAACCCCTCCTAAGCCCCCATCACCCCCCCCCCCACACACACACACCCTCAGCAACACATGGGCGGAAACCCCTCCTAAGCCCCCATCACCCCCCCCCCCCCCCCACCACACACACACTCCCTCCGCAACACATGGGGGGAAACCCCTCCCAACCCCCCCCCCCCTCCCACATGGGGGCTAAGCCCCTTCTACCCCCAACTTGTAGACTAACAGACTAACAACTACTCACAGAACTAACAAACTCGCACATGGTAGGGAAATGTAGGAAAATGCTTACAGGGAAAGTAGTCGACAGCTACACAACAACTGAAAGTGACAAAACAAATGGAGCGGGCAAAAAGAAGTCATTCGGCTTAACCATTATGGGCAGCATAAATACATAAGTCACAAAAAAACTAACAAAAAACTCCAACCACAATCATACTAGTACTGGTTAAGCCCCCATAAACCCGCCTCCGCCTCACCACCACCATACCAGTACAGGCTAAAACCTTTCTAACCCCCCCCCCCTCTCACCATAATCATACCAGTACACACCATGAAGCTAAGACCTGGGGCAACGTCGCCCATAGCAACGCATGGGGAGAGGGTCAACCCCTCCTAACCTTCACCCCCACACACCCCACTACCAGACCAATAACACACAGGGTGGGGGCTAACCCCCCCCCCTCCCGACCAGTCCCCCCCCCGGTTCCCCCTCATCCCCACAACCACAATCATACCAATAAACATCGTAAGGCTAAATCCCTCCTAACCCCCCCCCCCCAATCCCCCAACCACAATCAACTTCTAGCACCCCCCCCCCCCTTACACCCTTAAGCTAAGATTCCTTATACGCGGTATGCGGCATGCGAATGCGATATATGCGGAATAGATATATGCCAACCCCCAATAGCCGATGTTTACTTTTTGTGCTGGGGTATGATTAAACAAAAGAAAACACCAACAAAGTTACCCATGGCATTTTTGGGGGTTTTTCCTCCAGATTTGTGAAGGAAGATCAAAGTTACTATTATTTTCTATGCCAAACGCAGCAGTATTCGCATTCGCACCGATCGGTCCATGGGTCGATCCATTTGCCACATTCGCATTCGCATTCCTGTTCTTATTCGCATTTGGATGTATGGAAGCACCATTATTCATTTACATGCTTTTAGATTTTTTGCAGCATTCGAATTCGCATGCCGCATATAAGGAATCTTAGCTTTAAGCATTACAACAAAACACAGCATGAGGCTAAGACCCATGAGCCCTTTCCAATAAAAGGAAACAGATGGGGATAAAATCCAGGCCCAACAAATGCAATCTGCATCTATTCCCCCCAGACGCCGCCATCTTTCTCTCCCCAACATGTGCATGGTTTGGCTTAGCTTACTACCACTTTCTTTCCAGCAACATTTAAGGCCATATCAGGACTTGTAACAAGTGCACACGCATGACTGATTTATATTGCTGCTCCAATAGTGATACCCTGCTACCAACACCACAATACAATATTCTACTCAGTCATATTATCCTGACACTGAATCAACCAGTCCTTGCCCCATCTGCGTAATTCTGCGTGTCTGTCTAGGTAGCATTAAGACTAACTTTCATAAGTCATAAGTTTGTCTCGGCCAGTCGATCCCATGACCTGGTCAATCTTAAAAGGACTCACAAATATTGCTTATCCTAGCAACCAGTAACCGTGGTGCAGCTGTGGCTTTTGCTCGAAGCATTACCCAGACAAACCTCGTGTAATTCATACATGCCTCTGAGATTGTATCTGCATGACCACAAAATAACTGCAATCTTCACAGACATCCAGCATTCATAGCTTTTAGACATATTTTGCCAAAGCGTATCAAGGATAGAGATTACCAGCGCATTAAGACTTGCTTATGTTGTGTCGCTGCAGATGCGATTATTCACTAGCACCACATCCAAAGTGGCAATGACCTGTTACTATCGATGGACTGCGCTCCTGTGTCTGGTTCTACAAGGTTAACGCAGCCTCTTTGAAGCATCACCAAATGGGTATGTCAGTTTGCAACTAGCCGCAGCTTGTAATTTGTCAGTGATAGTCCATACTGCGTTTGCTTGATGAATTGGTGCCAGCCACACTAACTCTCTGGTGCAGTGGGGGCCCCACCGGAACAAGCCATCAAGCGCATGCCTGCAAGTACTCTGCGGACACAGCAGCAAATTTTATTTCATATTTAGTGCTCATTCAATCGGCCAGATATCATATCTTAAGAACTGCAAATATACCATATCAACTCGGCCACTCTGGAGTGGAGCATAGTGAATGTCAGACGGTGTTTCAGAATGAAAGATAAGTTGCTGTGAAGTTGGGCAAATGTGTGTATACAGAGGTTATATATGGTCTCTACTAGAAATTTCAGTCCAGACAGAGCGCTGACCTATTCAATGTCGCACACTTCAGAGCGAAGACCAAGACTACTCAGATACTGGTGAGAGAGCTACTATTCGCAGATGACAGTGCACTGGTTGCCCACTCTGCTGAAGAGACCCAGAAAATAGTGGACGCTTTCTTCGATGCATCAAAGAAGTTTGGCCTGAAAATTAACATCAAGAAGACGGAGGTGCTGTACCAACCCAACTCTACAAGAACCCGAGAGGAGGAGATCATGGTTGACGGAAACAAGCTGAACTCTGTTCCGGAATTCACCTATCTCGGAAGCACTATATCAAGTGATGGACACATTGATGCTGAGATACAGAGGAGGATGGCCAAGGCTAGCGCATCTTTCGGCCGACTACGCCAGAGACTCTGGAACAACCACCATGTGTCCATTCGGGTCAAAGGTAAGATCTACCGCGCAATCGTGCTATCCACCCTACTATACGGAGCCGAGGCCTGGACAGTGTACAGACAGCAGGTGAAAAAGCTGCATGCCTTCATGATGCGACATCTGCGTTCAATCATGAGGCTAACCTGGAAGGACAAAGTGACGAATAAGGAAATACTCGAACGGATGGGGCTGCCCTCTATGGAAGATCTTCTGATCAAAAAGAATCTCCGGTGGACTGGACACCTCATGAGGATGTCATCAGACAGGCTACCAAAGCAGATCCTCTATTCTCAACTGTCTTCTGGCTACAGAAAGAGAGGGCGCCCCCGTCTCCGGTTCAAGGATACCATCAAGAGAAACCTGAAGCTGAGAGACATTAAGACCGACTCATGGACGCAACTCTCACAGCAGAGAGCTAAATGGAGAGCGGCAGTCAAGTAATGAAAGCAGTCTTTGTCGCATCGCGACCGACAGCATGATGATGATGACTAGAAATCAGCGGATGAGCGAACTATCCCAGAAGGGACCGCGTTTACCATAAATCTAAGAACTTGTATGACCACTTAATACCACAAGGTACTAACTGTATAAGACAGAAACATAACTCCTACAAAAAGGGAAATATGAATGTGCTGTGGTTCCCAACTCCAATCGACAAGGTTACGTACAGTTTGGTCAAATCATCACCAAATGGATGTCAGTTTCTGTGTGTATACAGAGGTTATATATGGTCTCTGCTATAAATTAGCGGATGAGCGAACAATCCCAGAGGGGACCGCGTTTACCATAAACCTAAGAGCTTGTATGACCAATCAATACTACAAGATACTAACTGTATAAGACAGAAACATAACTCCTACAAAAAGGGAAATATGAATGTGCTGTGGTTCCCAACTCCAATCGACAAGGTTACGTACAGTTTGGTCAAATCATCACCAAATGGATGTTAGTTACGGTGTTGCGCCTTGTAATGTGTCGAAATGTAAGGTACAGAATCAGTTGTTTTCCACACTGCACTTGGTTGATGAATTAGCACATTTCACATTAACTATCTGGCTTATTGTGACTTCCACTGGAACTAGCCACAAAAACAGCCCTCAAATTAATATGCGGACAGACCAGCACATTTTATTTCATATTTTCATATTCATGTTGGTGGCTGGAACTTTATATAGGGATGAAAGTGATCTCGGAGTAAAAAAAGCGGAAATCGATGGCGAAGTGGGCGATCACAAGAAAGACTGTACGGGGCGCAGTGCCCTAATCGGTAGAGCATCGGCCTCGCATGAGGGAGATCCGGAGTTCGGTTCCCAGTCGAGTCAAACCAATGACTTATAAAATTGATACTTATCGCTTCCTAGCCAGGCGCTCAGCATTAATAAGATAGAGCAAGGACTGGTTAGCTCAGTGTCAGGATAATGTGACTGAGTGGGATATTGGGTCATGGTACCAGCAGCCTGATTTCCCAGCGGGGCAGCACTATAAAGTAACCATGAGTGCACACTGTCACAAGTCGGTACCCGTCCTGATATGACCTTAGATGTTGCCAGGGTGTAAAACTCCAAGAACCAACCAACTAACCAATCAACAACAAGGACTGTATACTGCTCTCCAAGGATAGCCTATACTGATTGGTCAGTGAAATGGAGCTAGGAGAGTGTTAAGCGGCTGTCACACCTCGCCGGATTGAGGAAACGGAAAGAAACCGAACAAAGTCTGTTGATATCCAGCAAAGTTTGGTTTGGGTCCGTTGCATATCCGTTGATATCCGGCGTTTACGGTGGCACATTTTGAACATGCACAAAACTTGGAACGGATGCCGCCAGATTGACATGTACGGTTTGTGTCTGGTTTGAGTCTGTTTAGTCCGCTTACCGTCAGTTGGCTATCCGTTCATGTCGGTTTCATGTCGGTTTCATGTCCATTTCATGTCCGTTCGTCCAGCGGCCTTTGACCCGATATCGGAACATTTTGACACATTTTGATACTTTCACGCCCAAACGCCACAGGACTAGACAATTCTGTCAGTTGCTCAATCCGGCGAGGTGTGACAGGAGAGTACTGTACGAAACCTGACTTCCAGTACAGGGATACGATTGACTGGTTAAAATATATTCCTAGCATTTTGTGCCATCTAAGTAATAGCTGGATAAAATACGTATAATATTTTCAAATATGTAGAGCATTGTAGAATATTTCTAGAAATACCACAAAACCACAAATTACAAAAATAATTGCGGAAATCCACGAAATCACGCTGTAGCGACGAATGTAGCAGTCAGCAAGCATTTCAACCCAATGTCAGTCACCTTTGTTATAGTGACTGATGGAGATTTGCATGCCCATGTTTTTCTGCTTGGAGATTTGAGGGCATTTGCGGCCCAATAAGGGCATGCGCTGCTTTTATGTCCGCTCTTTAATCTCTGGATAACTTCATTTCCTGAGGATTTCCTGGGGATTTCCTGAACATAAGTATGGAGTGATGCTCCTGCTGCACTGTGGTACTAAGGCAGTCAATGAGTTACGTGAAGTTTGCATTAAAGTTACAGAGTCCGATTGTTTTGAGTTTCTGACCTTTTCCTCAGATAAATAAATATATCAAATTAATTGTTATAATCTACCTTACTGTAATTTGAAGTAACTTTTATTTTAAAAGGTGTCATGGGGGTGATGAAAATGGGAAATATTGCGCCTAGAGTGGGACTCGAACCCACATCTCTTTGTATTCTGGGCCAGTGTGCTAACCATTACACCACCTAGGCATTTGTTTGTTGTTTGTTTGTTGGAATTTTACATATTAGCAACATCCAAGGTCATATCCGGATGGGTACCAATTTGTGACAGTGTGCACTCATGGCAACTTTATAGTGGTACCCCACTGAGAGACCAGGCCATCCGCACCATGACTCAGTATCTCACCCAGTCACATCCTGATACTGAGCAAACCAGTCTTGCTCTATCCTATTAATGCTGAACGTCAGGCTAGGTAGCAGCAAGTATCAATTTTATAAGTCATTGGTTTGACTCAGCTGGGATTCGAAATCCCAACCTTCCGCACAGGAAGCCTGTGCTTTACCGATTCCGCCACCGCGTCCCGTGGAAAGAGATGATTCTGTTATGATATTCCCAAACTGAAGTCCATTGCATTAAATAAAAGCAGCAAGCAGTTGCTATTACCTGGGGTAGGATGTAAAGGCTATCAAATTATGACATCGCCAATCATCAGTTAATCAACTAGATTATAAGTGATACATTCTAGGGGCCAGGCTTCCATATGAGACAGTCTCAAAAGGTGATAACTCTTCTTTTTTTTTTGTCCATTGTAAAGATTGACACAAAACAGCACAGAAACGGTTACACTGAAAACACAAGGACATTTGCTTAAAATCAATATGTATTCTATTGGGATTATAAAACACCTAGTAAAAAACAAATCAGTTTATCCTGAGCTTATCTATAAGCAGATAGTACGTTGATCATTACAATGGACAAAGTTGTGTCCCATATTGTTTAGCACCTTTTGAGACAGTCTCATATATGCGTACCACCTGAGGTTACAAATTAAACAAATATTATATGATGTCTTCCATTTATTCCATCGCGTTTTCTTCCAATGCATTTTATTCCATCGCTGAAAAAGTCAAGTACCACCTGAAAATCCAAAGCTAGGTCCCTGCATTCCAAAACACAAACACAATAATAAACAGCACAGTCATCATCAGGAACAAACCCACAAGTCTCAGTCGCTTCTGGGCCTTGTCTCCTATGCCGAGACTGCGACTAATAATAATAATAATATAAGGATACAGGCAAGTTTAAAAGAGCTGTCTTTGGGTAATGTTAAACTTGCACAGTCTGATGAAAGTTTCAAATATTCAAAACCAAAATACTGAGATCTAGATTTGATTCTACAGATCTAATTTAGATGATGGTGTGCGTGTTAAGCATTTGTTGCTGCATAGAAGGGAATAGTAAGTCAATTTAATTACTGAAGCCTATGGTGTCAGACTTTTGACAAGCACACCCACATTAATTTTGCATGTCTACACTTCAAATATCGCCAAACTTAGCTATTTAAAATCAAAGTTACTTTAATCCAATGCTAGATTATAACTACCAATCTAATATGTTCTTCTAAAATGTTAGAAACTCAAAAACCATCGGACTATGCAACTCTAACCCTGACCAAAGTCTTGGTTCAATCTCCTCCCACACGGGGGCAGCACTGAGACGCCGTGAGTCCACGGAACCGTTGAGATTGCTGTCCTCCGTGCGGCGAAATCTTGAACTAAATGCGCGTCGGCCACCTGGTGGGAAAATGCTGAGTCATCGTAGAAACCTAGCACCAGGCGCTGTCAAGGTGTTACAGTTAGCACTCTGGTCACAGAGCACCCATCCGCGTAGTCACCTGTAACCATGCCGCGTGCTTACATGTCAACGGGGTCATGCAGCAAATGGAACAAGAGGGGGAATCGGTATGAGTGCTTTCAAAATGAGCCAACGCACGCCACCAGCGTCGTCTACATGCTCACCTGTGACCTGTAATATTCCCACAATATAGAATATGATCCATAGTGTTGCATGTGCTCGCAGTGTCAAAGGAACCGCATCTGCAACTTCTACTTTTACAATTCCAACTCCTATTTCGCAACTTTTTGAAAGCACTGAGTATTCAACAAGTCTAGATCTAACACTACGGTAGCAACGCAGCAGCCCAGGGTAGGTTGTTATTGGGCAGTTTCTGTTGGATTCACAGAGCCCTGGCAAAATCTAGGAGAAACAGGGGGCAATCCCAGGGTAAATCCCAAGGGAGAGGGGGGGGGTGGGGGTGGAGGACACACTTCCCAAAGTTAGTTACACCAAGGTTCTCTTCAGTTTCATAGTCCGATGGTTTGGAATTTTGGTAATTTTTGTTAAACATAAATATATCAGATTAATCGTTATAATTCAGATAACTTTAGTTTGAAGGAACTTTTATTTGAAATGGCTAACTTTGGAGATATTTGAAGTACACATGTAAAATAATAGTGTAGGTGTGCACATCAGAAATCTGACATAACATGATTGACCGGTAACAAGTGCTATATTATTCCCTTCAATACAGCAACAAATGCTGAATAAGTGCACCAGTATCTAAATTGGATATGTAGGATTAAATCTAGATAAGCGATTTAGTCTTAAAAACTGTGTGCCTTCATCGGACTTATGCTGCTTTAATCGGGTCTACAGAAGAGAGTCACCAAGGTTTGATTGTCATTTATTTACTGAGTGAATTTCATTTCAAATTCATTTGTAAACCGCAACTTATGAACTGGGTTTTGAACAGTGTAAAAAAAAAACTTGGCCAAATTCCTAAATCAATGAGTTTGTGTGTGTGTCTTTATTGTTGTCGAAACATTAAATTTAGCCACACTCTTTAAAGTCCTTGCGGTAAGAGTTGGTGTTCTCTGTGGCGGAGTGGTTAGAGTGTCTGACATTTTTCTAGGTCGGACACCTAATCTGAAGGTTGGTGGTTTGATTCTCCGAGGCCCCACCTCTGCCAATTTGGATTTCCACCGCTGTGTATAACTTACAGTGACATCAAAGGCCAGTTGCTCTCATACCGCGTCTATGTGGTGTAGGAGGTTAAAACTCCCTTGGGTCGGTAAAAGTGTAGGCTCCGGCTTTCTATCGACAAACTGTCTAATGGTGAAAACAGGTCTATTCAGCCATATCCACGATAGGCAGTGTAAATCTTCAAGAAAGAAAAGACTGGTTGATGGTGGTTGTGTGTGTGTGGGGGGGGGGGAGGGGGTGTTCTGGTTTATATTAGAACCAATAATTCACCACCCAGTAATCTCTTGGAATGTGTATTCACTCCTTAGAGAACGGATCCTTTTTTCAGTCAAATTTGAAATGGGATCTTCTGAGAAAATATTGGATCTACTCTAAAAGCCTCGTTTCACTAAATAGAATGTCCACGGCCAATCAGATTGCACGTCAACAACGCTAGCAGGAATTAGTTAGATGATCCTCTAGATTTATCGCTGTCCCCACTTGATCAATTCCTATTGAAAGCAAACAATGACGGGATGTCCAAATGAGTTGAGCACCCGTCTCCCATTTTGGTGGGTCATGGGATTCGAATCCCCAGTTTAAATTCTGGCAAACTCAAACTGATAGCATAACAATTTATACTTGTTGCTCCATAGCCTGGCACTCGGCATTACTACGATTGGGCAAGGAGCAGTGGAATGAGGAAGACCAATTATCCACGATTCAAATTTCCCCTGCTTAATCAACGAATGTACCCCTACCCCCCAACAAAAAATCTGCCTTTACAGCAGCCGACTGCGCTGACGAAACCCCTGCGTGAGTAGTTAGAAAACATGTTAATAAAGCACAAAGCGGAGCCTACCTGATGAAACTGGGAGGTGCGACAGACCTCATGCTGGGTTGGAGCTCCTCGCTGCTCTGAGCCAGTGCTTGCGCCACCCGCTCCAGCCGCAGTGATCGCGGTGTGGGCGGAGACGACTCGCACTTGATTGCACCTCGCGTCTCCTCCTTAATCCCGATGTCGTCTCTCGTCATCTGCTGTGGCTGTGTGGCAAAGGCAACAATCAAGTTCAGCTTATTTTTTAATCAAAATAGAAAATTTGATAACATTTTTTAAAACTTTTATTTCTTTAACATTTCTTTTTTCATTTAATATATATATATATTTGTTCATGGACAGATTTGTGCATGAAAATATTTGTAATTTCCTAACATTTTACTACATATATTTCATTGACATCTTTCTACAGTTAATATTTTATTTTGCAGTTAATATTTTTATGGAAAGACAATTTTGCCTGAAAAGGTTGAGACCTAAAATTTGTTCATACCTTCATCGATATTTCTCTACCTTTTGCTAGAGTTTTGACTCATTGGTCTACTAACGGAATGGGACACACAGTCTAAAACATATCAAACTAATGAATGATTCCTTTTTTTTAATTCTCTTCTTTTTTAAATTTGTTTAAAGATTCCGGAAATTAAAGTAAACTTAATTATTCAGCATCCCTATTGCTGACAATATTGACTAGGGCCAAGGTATATCAGTAATAATAACCCCCGATAAAGATTTCTTTGTTTAAACACAAACACAACGTGAACACATGCTCCTGAAAATGAATGAATTAATTTCATGTAATAAAGTTGCAGTGAAAAACCTTACACCTGGAAAAGGGAAGGAAGAGATCAAAGTTATTTTCTGGGGGGAGAGAGGAGAATCTCATGTGACGAACTGAATAAAATAATTAATTTACTGCTTGGAATATTAAACATTAACATAAATGCGTACATTTCCAAATAATACTAATGTAAATTATTATGATAATATTACCATATTATTACACATAAATGAGGGCACACAAATCTATCAAATTATAAAATAATTAATTACATCAGGTTTAAGAAAAGATAGAATTATAGTTAAAATGTGCAATACCTATAAACATTAAGCATATTAACTTGCTCCCCATGCAGTTAGATATATATGTTAAGCTATAGAAGCCGTTAGTTTATAAGTCTAATTAACTGCATTTAATTTTGTGCATTTCTTTCATGCAAACAACAGAAATCATGAATAAGGATTCGATCTTATCGTCCTTAATTCAGTCTCCATAATCCATCACCTTTTCCCAAAAAAACTCATTGAGCATGTTGCTTAGGGCAACGTGGGAAATTCACCTCGACACAGGCCACTCTGAGATATCTTCATTAACTTTCCCTCACGCCTGGACACAGCACCCTACACAACCCGGTAGGTGGCCGGCTCACCCCCCCCCCCCCATTTCTCACATTTTCCCCTCTTGTCCTCCAGGTGGCGACACGCGCGCCCTTCCCTCCGCTGGTTCCCAGCTCCCATCCCCCCCCCCCCCCCCCCCCCCCCCCACCTTTCCTTCCCCTTCCTCCTCCTCCTTCCGCCCCCGCCAGACTGGCACTTCACCTCTTGACGCCGGTGTGGCGGTTTCAGCTCACTGTCAGTTTCAGCCGTGCGCATAGACTCAAACTCAAGGCATTGTCAATGGTCGTGAGTCACTAACTTATAAATTTAATATAATGTTTTTGGTAAAGATGTTTTCTATATGTCTACCAAGTGATTTGTTTCTAGGTGGTGTGGTTTTAGAAATATTTCACTTTTCCTGGATTTTCTGTATGAAGATTGCTCAGCACCATTGACAATGCTTTGAGTTTGATGGTACGTGCAGTGCAAACCATTAGTTTTATTCAAAATTAATAGAAATCAAGAAACATAACCTTATAAATATAGTATAATCTTTCTGGTAAAGATGTTTTCTATATGTGTACCAATCGATTTGTTAATAGGTGGTGTGGTTTTAGAGATATTTCACTTATTCTGTATTTTATGTATGAAGATTGCTCATGACCATTGACAATGGCTTGAGTTTGAGTCTATCCGCACGGCTGGAACTGGCGCACGGCTGAAACCGCCATACGGACCACCCACACCTCCCCTTTCTTCACCGACCCACCCAGCCCTACACCGACAGTACCTATAAGGGTTGAGTGCCGGGTCGTGCAGGATCGAACTTACCATCAGATTTACCCATTGCACTGACTCACCCTTGACTTCTCACTGCGCCTCTAATGGACTCTAATTCTCATACCTGCTTCACTTAACTTTGTTTAAACTTCGTAATAAATTCCCATACTATGTAGTCCTGTGTCGTGTTGTGAATTGAACAAGTAAACATAGTTAGTTCAAAAATATTTTGTTTTTCACAAGGTATTTAATCATTTATTAAATTAATAGCCAGAATTGCCAGGACACAATGATTCATGGGCATTAAATATCCTTGTCGCATATTTAATTACAATCGAACTCCCGACCTTCCACACGGGAAGCCTGCGCTCTTACCGATTCACAGTAATAATAATGTTCAGTAAGCCTACACCCAAAGAGTCTGAGGGTGGAGAGTGGAAGGTGAACGGTGGAAAGCAGTTTGGGCAGTCTGTCAGTGTGCGCAATGGGACTGATATTCGCACCGATTGGCTGGTTGGTTGGTTAGTTGTCGGGGTTTTACATCCTGGCAACATCTAAGGTCATATCAGGATAGGTACCCACTTGGGACAGTGCACACTCATGGCGACTTTATAGTGCTGCCCCACTGGAAGACCAGGTCACCAGCACCATGACCTGACATCCCACTCAGTCACATTATCCTGACACTAAGCCAACCAGTCCTTGCCCTATCCTAATAATGCCGAGCACCTGGCTATGAAGTAACAAGCATACATTTTTAGGTCATTGGTTTGACTCAACCAGGGTTTGGACCCATGGGTTCGAATCCCACGATGTACCAAAACGGGACTCGGACGCTCAACTCATTCAGCCATCCTGTCTGGACCCACCGATTGGCAGTCATGCGGGGTGGTTGATATCGCCACACAGAGACACCTGTTGGGCATTTATTGCAACAGCACCACAGGAAGCTGCACTCTTTATGGCCAGCACCGGCTCCCTTATTGAACGCTCCCCCTCCGCCCCCCACCCCACAACAAGTCACCCCCCCCCCCCACCCACCGGCCGGCAACGGAAGCTGATACGTCATGTATATTGCGCAACCGCGGACCGGACTTCCGGTTCATTATCTCATCCGGGTGCCGACAAGGCGGTTTCTGTTTAAACCTAGCAGCAGACAAGCGAACAATAGAAGCGTGGTATTGCAGCGGAACCGTGTGTAAAAAAAAAAAGCAATGAAATATATATTCACGCCTACCACATGAGTATATTTATAGTAATTACTTAAAATTACATAATCTGATGGTTTTGAGTCCCTGTTAATTTCTGAGATAAATATAGTAGTTCCGTCGTTATAATCTACCTTACTTTAGTTTGAAGCAACTTTGCTTTAACATTACTAACTTAGGGATATTTCAAGTGTAAGCGTGCAGTTAATTTTGGTGTGCTTGTCAACATTCTGACCCTAAAGGCTTCAGGAGAAACAGGTTCTATTAAATTGGGTTAGTATTCCATTTTATGTAGCACTACATACTTAATAAGCACGGGATGGCCGAATGAGTTAGAGCGTCCGTCTCCCGTGTTTGGTAGATCGTGGGTTCAAACCCCGGTCGAGTCAAACCAATGACTTAAAAATTGATACTTGTCGCTTCCTAGCCAGGCGCTCGGCATTATTAGGATAGGGCAAGGAGCAGTTGAATGAGGAAGACCAATCGTCCACGATTGAAATTTCCCCTGCTTGAACAACTAATGTACCAAAAAAATAAGTGCACCATTGACAGGGTTGGATATATAAGTTACAATCTAGATAAGTGTCTTGCTTTTGAAAATGTGATGTTTTTCCCAGACTATGCAATTTTAAATAATGAAAAAAATGTAATAAGTAATTAATTCATTAACAAGCATGTGATTGGGTGCAGGAAAAAACCCTGAATTCTTTTTTAGGTTACCGTGGGGACACACAATATCCCACTGAGTTGCGAGAGGGATGCAAATAATGTATTTCAGAGGTGTTTTGGTGGCCAGAAAAAAACGGAATTCCGGTTAAAACCGGTGAAATCACATGCCTGCATTTTTTTAAAAACACAAAAAAAAAAAAAAAAATCTCCATCCACATTATTTGGCTATTGGTTAATTAATAGACTGCGATCCAGGCGTCCATCTATCTACTCAACAGAACATGGATAGTAAAGTCGCCCATAGGGTTTAGTAGTAAAGAAGCATGTTGTTATACAGAGTTAGGGGCCATCCGCGTGAACCTGTCTAGACGAGTGAAGAACGAGGTGCAGTCGGAGTGTGGCGATTAGGGGGCGGGGCGGGAGGGAAAGGGGCGGAGCCTATGGGTCTCCTTATTAGGCAGCAGAGAGGCGGGGCGACATGTCCAAATATGGTAGTGTGCGCTGGTAGCGGGCGTGTACTCACCACGAACATTAAGAACATCTCATCCTCATCGTCGTACTCGTAGTCCTAGAGAGTAGGACAGAGTGAGAACACAAGTGGGCACGGGTCACGTGTGTTAGAGGGGGGGGGGGGAGCGGGGTGAGAGGCAGGGGTAATTTGTTAAAGTTGCATAATCTGGTGATTTTGAGTGTCTTGTCATTTTCTGAGATAACAATATTAGGTTTATCGTTATAATCTACCAGCCTTTAGTTTTAAGTAACGTTGATATTAAATGGATAAATTTTGTTTAGATAATTAAAGTGTAAACATCTCAAATTAGTGTTGGCAAGGCGCCAAAACTCTTGACACCATATGCTTCTGTGGCAACAGTTTCTATTAAATTGGCTCAGTGTTCCCGTCTATGTGGTGACAGACGCCTAATATATAAGTTAGATATCTAGAATCAAATCTAGATAATTGCTTGGTTTTGAAAATTTGATGTTTTCATCGGACTATGCAGCTTTAAGGCAATAATGTGATGAGGGGAGGAGGAGTGGGGTGGGGGGTGTGGGGGGGGGGTCGGCTCAGACGCAGAGAAGAGGGTAGTGGAGAGAGCCAGAAAAAAACAACTATCTAATCTGCACACATTATATAGTTTGTGCTTTAGCAACATCTATGGTCATATCAGGACGGGTACTGACTTCTGCCAGTACACACTCATGGCGACTTTATAGGGCTGCCGCACTGGGATATCAGGCCACTGGCATCATGACCCAATATCTCACAGTCACATTATCCTGATAGTAGGTTAACCAGGACTTGCGACGGCAAATTTCCGTTTATACCTATATCAAAAATGCCTCCAGGCTGTGAAAACCCCCGGAAATCGGCTTAAAAACGGGAAAATGTCAACCCTGAGTTGGTCGATTTAGAAAGGTTTTACTGTATATTGGGATGACATTGTGAAAACCATGTACTAACCTACAACAAGTGAAAATGGACAGTTTTCAGATCCCTGCCAATAGGCGGTAAAGCAGACGACAAGGTGGACACTTTGAAAAGCTACGCACCTGTGTGACCTGGGTTGATGACTCCGAGGTCGTCATGGCCAGATGGGGACTGGAGGAAGAGTAGGCGTACATGTGCTGCGCAGTCATGCTCGCAGGCGCCTGGAAGTAGACGCGACACAGGGGCACAGTCAGCGCTGCAGAATGGTGTGCAGGCGGCATGCCAGACACCGCAAAATGTGACGCAAGATTCAACATGTGTGTGACTAGGTGTTTGATGCATCATGTATGGCGTTATGTGATGCGAGGCAGCACTTATGATGCAACACATATACTGCAATACATATGATGCTACTGTAATACGATAATGTGATTTAGCAATGTGATGCAACACCTGTGATGCAACGCCTGTGATACAATGCATGTGATGCAACACTTGTAATGTAACATGATGTGACACATGATTCAGCATGTGTGATGTGACACATGTGATGCAATGAGTAATGCTACATGTGTGGTGCAACATACTGACACTACATGTGATGCAGCACATGTGATGCAATAATGCAATGTAACATATAATGCAATGTGATTTAACAATGTAATGCAACACTTGTGATGCACCACTTGTGATGCACCACTTGTGATGTAACACTTGTGATGTAACATTTGTGATGCACCACATGTGATGCAATACATGATTCAGCATGTGTGATGTGACACCCATGAAAGACTAAACATGTTGTGCCACATGCTACACCATGATGCAACCTTAAACGTAAGACATCACACGTGGAATGCTGCATGTGAAGTGACGGCACCTCCAATATGACACCTGCTATGTGATGCATGCAACATGACATGTGGGACACACCACATGGAATGCTGCTACCTGCGGAACAGGAGATGCTACGCAATGAATTGATAAGTGACACATGATCCATGTCATGCAGAACATTATGTGTCACATGCGCACTGCTCACACCCATGAAGCGCTGTGTGCTTTTTCGAAAGACAAAATATGCGTGTTTGTGCAAATGTGTGGTTAGAAAAATAGAATCATACCACGTGGCTGAATATGATGTAATACCATGCTCAAGAATGATATGGCGGAAAGATAATGAATCGAGGAGAGTCAAATGTTGTAGAACATAAGTGAACAAATAAATATTGCTTCTCTCCATAACGTTAAACAACAAAATATATTCAGAATGCATAATGGTTTTTGAAAGTTATATAAGAGGCCGTACGATAATTTACATTAAGCGCGTTATATTGAAACATTTAACCATGAGATGTTGAGAGAAAGAGAATCATTAGTAAAAATGATATGTTTCTGTGTGTTTCATTCCAATTCAATTTCCAGGAAATTTCCAAAATTAGGCTATTCTAATTTTGTGAACAATTGTACAAATTAAATTCTTCAATGATCGAAAACGATCGACATTTCTCTCCATCAATCCTAATCTTTCTCTCTAAAAAAAACCCCAAAGAAGTTTAAAATGAAGATTTTGATGTCTAAGAAAAGTGGAAAGACATTAAACACCAGAAGAGGATGAAGCTTGTAGAACTCCCATTTAGAAAGTACGGGTCAGACTGACACTTGTAATAATTCCCATTAACATATTTAAAGACTTTCCAGGCTTGGTATTCCAATTAATCATTTCTTTTAATCATTCTCAGGTTTTCAAAAAGCCCACACAAAGGTGATAAGGAATCTCTTTGGGATATTATTGCTTAATTAGTTCAATGCCACCGGCCTATTTGATGTTTTATCACGGGTCATATCGGTAGATATTATCAGTTTCACACGAGTTCAATTTATGACACTGTGTGTAAGGGAGGTGTTATCAAGATATTGCGAAGCTCATCAGTCACCAAATTCAATGGACAGTCAACTGACTGAAGCACTGATTGCATTCTCAACAGTTTGTGAGGGCATTGAATACAGTACCTCTTGTACGCATTACTAAACAAATCTGACAAATAAGCTGTTGTGACACAGTACTGTCACACCACTTCGTTTCATAGTGACAGTCTAGTGGTTTTGAGTTTCTGTCATTTTCTGAGATAAATATATTAGGTTGGTCGCTATAATTAACCTTGCTTTAGATTGAAGTCACTCTGCTTTAAAATGATTAACTTCGTAGATATTTGAAGGGTAAACTGTTGCAGTGTCTTCATTATTGACAGTGACCAATAAGATTGCATAATTAGTGACAGCGTTGCAGTGTCCAATAAGATTTCCTAATTTAACGACTGTTGAAGTGCCTTGATTACTGACAGTGACCGATAACATTAGCCAATTTGGTGACATCGTTGCAGTGTCTTGATTACTGACAGTGACCAAATAAATAAGATTGCCTAATTCTGTGACATTGTCAGTCATTGTGACAGTGTGTCACCTGTGACAGTGAACAATAAGATAGCCTAATTTAATGACAGTGTCATAGTGTCCTGATTACTGACAGTTACTAATAAGATTGCCTAATTTGGTGACAGTGTCTTCATTACTGACAGTGACCAATAAGATTGCCTAATTTGGTGACAGCGTTGCAGTGTCTTGATTACCGACAGTGACCAATAAGATTGCCTAATTTGGTGACAGCGTTGCAGTGTCTTGATTACTGACAGTGACCAATAAGATTGCCTAATTTGGTGACTGCATTGCAGTGTCTTGATTATACACCTTCCTTGTTGCTGCTCCCATCCACACACCCACACATACACACATACACACATACACACATACATACATACATACATACACACACACACACAACCTCCCCCACTTTTAGCACGAGCTGAGCAGTGTGTGAGAAGAGAGGCTGGTCGAGTGGGAGAAGTGCGCGTTTCGCTAGACACCCAACAAACTGCGCATGCCTCACAGGATGTGCGTCCGGATTTAAAAATTTAAAAAAAATGCAGACATACTAAACAACAATCAAACAAAAGACATCCAAATAAAAGAAATGTGAAACCTTACCGGAACCAAAACAAAACAGATCTAACGGTGGCAGTAAGAAGGGCTGTAGAATAATGACACACGCAGCCTCCCCACGCCACCCTTCTTAATATACTAATTGTCAAAACAAAAATCTATCTATCGCTATGCGCTATACAAAATAAAACAAGAGACAAATTCAACTGGTCACACACATAGTTGGGCTTAGTGTGAAGTTGTGAGCCTCTGTTTATGTGCGAGTGTTTACAGTAATTACATTCATGACAACCACACTTTTTGTTTTGTTTTGAAGGATCTAGTTTTGGACTATTATGGCTAGTGCTGTATTCAGATAAATGCTCTTCAGTACCGTATTCTCGCGGGTTTACACCCTGGGCGTTATAATTGGTAAATCACTGAAGTCTTGGGTGGGCGTTTACGCACACATGGGTGTTTAAGGGGTGGCCGTTTACGAAATATTGGCGAAGTGGTGGGTGGGCGTTAACCCACACATGGTCGTTGACCTGCGAGAATATGGTATATATATCATTGCATAATATAACTAGACATGTGTTAGGAGAGTGATAGGAACCATAAAGGTGACTTGACATGGGTTCTGTTCTCCCTGTTACAAACCTGGCAGTTGTTTGTAGCGTCTTCTATTAATTGTGATTTTACTGGAGGGATATCGCATCATTAACTTTGTAAGTGAATTAACAATAGAATGGCGCGCAGTATATATCTGGCGTTTCCTTTGTGACACTACAATGATACTGGTTATACACATGACATTAGAGAGCTTTTGTTTAAGCACTCTGCACTAGCCATACTTTGACTATGGGTCGTTCTCTGAAACTGGCTATCACATATTTTGCTTCCATGTTACGATGGTGATAATTAATACTTTCTTTTTTGGGGGTAGCAATTCATATAGTTATTATTGTCTCTGTATGCTAAGTATGTTTGCAATAGTTCATGTATTTAATCTATCCCACAAAATACAACAAAAGAATGGTGATGTGAGGAAATTAAAAATTACCATGCATTTACCGAAAGCGTTTTAAAACTTTTTATGGGTAAGACAACCTTGTTTGCTTAACTTTAATCAATCAAATCGTATTTGAATCTGTTGTGCATGTTAAAATGATGTTATGGATGTGTTTGATTTCCATGTTACACGAGTGATTTCAACATATTGCTCAATTTGCATGAGATTAAATCAAAAAGTGAATTTTTTTTTTTTTTTTCAACTCTGACATATGTATAACATGTAAACCTTCACACAAATGTGGAATCTGCAATTATTTGGAATGGTTTCTGCTATTATTTGGAAGTTTTTCACTTTTGGTCACTATGTCACACTTTAGTGCACAGTTTCAGAGAATGACCTCTATATCGAGTGCCTTTTACTTGTAATCCCCCAGATTAAAATCTGGGTAAATAAATAAATAAAAAATGTGACAGAATCAAATGATCCAGGTGCCCGTGTGATTCCAAATCCCTCAAAAACCAACCGAATATGCAAATGATGCATATAAAAGACTACATATTACAAAAATAATGCTTGAATCAAAGATATATTCGCTCTAACTATAATACATTTCCCTACTCTACGAAACATATATAGCACTTATAAGAATCATCTCAGAAAAGGATAATGGGTCGGCCAACAAATTAAAAACTATGAAACAACACAGACTATATTCTGCTATTGCCAATAAAGGAATAATTAAACCACCTGCCCCCAACCGCCCCACCTTTCCCTCCACTTGTCCCAATGAGGGGCCATGGAATGTGGAATATGCCCCCCACACCCACTGAGGCCATATGGAATGTAAGAACAATAGGTGATATACACACCAAATTAAGTAGTCGCGGTTTGCCATTATGACTTCGCTAAGTGTATTCTTACAGGGGCTTATATAAACACTTCAATATTAATACCCACATAAAAAGTTTGGTTGTTGGAATTTTACGTCCTGGCAACACCTAAGGTCATATCAGGATGGGTACCGACTTGTGATAGTGCGCTGTCATGGTGACCTTATGGTGCTGCCCCACTGGGAGACCAGGCCACCAGCACCATGACATGATATCCCACTCAGTCACATTATCCTGACAATGAGCCAACCAGTCCTTGCCCTATCATAACAATGCCAAGCACCTGGTTAGGAAGCAACAAGTATACACTTTTTAAGTCATTGGTTTGACTCGAACCCGTGCGTTCGAATCCCACGATCTACCAAAACGGGAGACGGACGCTCAACTCATTCGAATTCGGCCATCCCGTTTTGTCCCACTTAAAAGAGTATCTATATATACAATGAATCACCTTTACGACATGCAGCAGGACTTTTAAATTGGCCATTTCGCTTCATCACCAACCAATAACCTATTACTTACCGCAAAGGAAACCATAATGGAGTCGACAGTAGGACACCGATGACCTCCTATGAAAGTCGCTGCCATCTTGTATTAAACTTACTAGCCAACCGTTCCTTATCTGTATTGTAGGCTATGCGGTTACATTTACCCCCCTCAATAGTCCCACTAGGCTGTTCCATCAATAGTCCCCCCCCCCCCCGGCTGATCCATCTATCCCCCTCAATAGTTCCCCCAGGCTCTTCGATCTATCCCCCTCAATAGTTCCCCATGGCTGTTCCATCTACCTCCCTCAATAGTCCCCCAGGCTGTTCCATCTACCCCCTCAATAATTCCCATAGGCTGTTCCATCTATCTCCCTCAATAGTTCCAGCAGGCTCTTCCATCTACCCCCTCAATAGTTGACCTAGGCTGTTCCATTTACCTCCCTCAAAAGTTCCCCCCGGCTGTTCCATGATACTCCCTTAACCGTCCCTCTATGGTGCTCCAGCTAATTCCATCAAGAGTTCCTCCATGCTGTTATATCTACATCCCTAAAGAGTCCCTCCATGCTGTTCTATCTACCTCCCTAAAGAGTCCCTACATGCTGTTCTAGCTACCTCCCTAAAGAGTCCCTTCCGTGCTGTTCTATCTACCTCCACAAAGAGTCCCTACATGCTCTTCTATCTACCTCCATAAAGAGTCCCTCCATGATGTTCTATCTACCCCCCTAAAGAGTCCCTCCATGCTGTTCTAGCTACCTCCCTAAAGAGTCCCTTCCGTGCTGTTCTATCTACCTCCACAAAGAGTCCCTCCATGCTCTTCTATCTACCTCCATAAAGAGTCCCTCCATGCTGTTCTATCTACCTTCCTAAAGAGGCCCTCTATTGTGTTCCACCTAACTCCTTCAAGATCTCCCCCGGTCTGTTCCATCTAACTCCCCCCAGAGTCCTTATATGTTGGTCCAACTAACTTCCTCTATACAGTTTCATCAAAATCCCTCTATACTGCACCATCCGATTCTCCCTAGGTTGTTCCATCAAACTCCCACAAGGCTCCATCTAAGCTGTTCCATCTAACTCCCTTTAAATATACCGTACCATATAACACCATGCTGTTCCATCCAACTCCCTCAAGACTCCCTCTATGCTGTTCCATCTAACTCCCCCAATAGCCCCTTTAAATATATTGTACCATGCAACTCTATGCTGTTCAATCTAACACCCTGAAAACTCCCTCTATGATGTTATGCTGTTCCATCTAACTCCTTGAACTTGAAGGGTCTCTTTAAATATACTGTACCATATAACTCTATGCTGTGCCATCTAACTCTCTCAGGAGTCCCTTTAAATATACCATACCATGTAACTCAATGCTGGTCCATCTATCTCCCTTAATACTTCCTCTACGCTCTTCCATCTCACTCCCTCAAGACTCACTCTGTACTGTTCCATCTACCCCCCTCAATAGTCTCTTTCTAACTCCAACAGGTTCCAGTGTCCATGTTGATTTGCCCCAGAGGACCAGCTCCGCCTCCCACCCCACACAGACCCTGCAGTTTGTAACCCCCATAGGACGATTTGCCATGTTACCGGCATCCCCATGGGAGCCCCATGCAATACCGCCTGTGTGCCCTGCAGGAGACGCTGTGAACAAGTGACCTCCTCTCTCCCCCACCTTCTCCTATGGGGTGGGAGGGGGGGAACCAACCCGCAACTTCAACAACTACCACCACCAATTGTGTAAGTGCGGTAAGAGCAACAGAAGCCGGGTGCCGCTAGAGATGAGAAAATCTGAATTGTGCAAAAGACCGTTCATGAGGAAGCAAAAAGCAAAAGGCCTACAGCTAGACAACGGTGTCAGAGCGACACTCCAAAGCAACACTCAATATATGAAGAAGCCTCCAATTTAGTCCAAAGCGAGCAAAACAACTGTAGACTTAGGAAATCAAAATATTGCATCCACCACCCCCTCCCCGCCACCCCTCCCCAATCCAGCTTTCAGCCTACTCATATTGACTACCTTTTTTCTCTCTTTCTTCTTTTACAGTAATTTTCCAAGATGGAGGAAGGATGCAGTTATCCAATTTATACTTCCACCTTACTCCCTTAATGTTAGCTTAATATTACAAATTATATGCTTAAGTGAATAGCATCCATCAGAACATGCCTCCCCAAAAACCTTTTTCCGCCCCACACACCGGTGAAAGGGATTCATGTGCAAATAACTTGCGACAACAAGTTACCGACAATATATACACCACTACGCCCAATTATTATATTAATCCCCAAAAAGCTAGCTAGCGGTACAAATAATGCTTAGCAATCCAAATAGATTCTGTACAGATGTAGATATTTGTTTTGAACAAAAGGGACACATACTCAGTAATATGATACGATGACTATGTGTAAACGTGAATAAGGATAAGGTGGCGTGGCTATGGGGCCTGCACATGGACTAGTGACTGAAACATCAGACTACAGTGTACACAATAAACGTTACCTCTGCCGATCGCACTAGATTGTCCACTGTGGGGGAAGTTGTTTCAAGCTGCAAGAGACGGGCCCAGTGTTACCACGGTCAAACTCATAGCCACCTCGCAGCACCATAACAACGTACACCTAAGAAAATGGGGATTTTGTTCGTTGCTTGCCTCCTGTTAAATATAAACAGCACCTTGTTTTCGCCATAGAACTATATTTCTTCATGTGCATATTATATAATTGTCATTTTTATGTTATTATTTCCGTTGGCTCTAGATATAGCAATGATCATTGTAAATCATCGATTAGAAATGAATCGATTAAAAAGTCATTGATTAAAAAGTCATCGATTCAAAATTCATTGATCCAAAATTCATTGATTGAAAATCCATTGATTACAATTTAACGATTCAAAATTATTTGTTCCCACAAAATCACACAATATTTGTCTTGGGTATTCCTTTTGTTCCATTTAATTTACTAAAATTAATTAAATGAATATGATTATAATTCTTTTTCTACTTAACAATAACAAGATTTTCTTCTTTTCAAGTTAATTCACAACAATTCTTTTTTTTTCCTTCTTAAAAGAAAAACAATTTATTAGACAATTTTTCTGATTTTCAAATGAGCTACAAGATCGATCCTCACAATAAAATGACTTTCAGATTAGTTGGTGCTTTAAATTAAAAGAAATTAAAATCCACATTTTCTCTAGGATTCTGCTCTATGGTGGGAGTAGAAACTGAGGGCAGGAAGTGGAGATTAAAAACAAGGTGTGGCGGGTAGTTGCAAGGTGATGCCAGTCAAAGGGAACAAAATACACAGGTTAATCGTAATACTCAGGAAATACAGAAATAAATATGGGGTGATTAATAATACTAATAATATTTAATAATAACAGATCACATCATTGATTTTGTTCATTTGGTCGGATTCTGTCAAAATTGATTGTCATTGCATTGTTACAATTATATATATATACATTTAAAAAATTGTTCTTTTTTCTCTTTCTATTCAACTTCAAAGAAAAACTAATACTTAAATGTGCATAGAACTGTGGTTAAAAAAATATAATTAATTAACTCTCGATACTAATTAAATTGTCTTAATCGGATGTGTATTTGCTAAGCGATTGAATAGCCCGTAAATTATATGGAAAAGAAATTTACCATGTTTGTGTCTAAAAAGTGGGAAGTGGGGGGTCCTACTGTGTTTATGTAAGATGAAATTGCTTTTAAAAAGATAAACATACTTATATATATTTTATTTATATGCTTACTCTTTTTTCCCCTGTAAGAAACTGATAAGAATAACAAAAACAAACACTTGATTTCAGACAGAATACTGTTTATAAATAATACAAAATATATTAAAAAATTTGAAAAAAATTGCATTTGCCACAACATACGAAAAAAAGAACCTAAAAAGTTAGCGATGAATCACAAGACTCGCACGATGGGGACTGAGGGATTGGAGTTGGGGGAGGCGGGGGGGGTGGGGGAGGGGGGAGTATGTAAGGGGCATTCTGAGCTATAATGAATGTATGAATCATCCACTGTCTGACGGATTGTGATTAGGGTGAAATTTGCGGGCTGGTTATGTTACTGCACTACGGCTAATGTTACACTCACTGTGTGGTACTTTTGTAGGTAATCTCTGGAAGTGGACTGACTGAAGGGACGCGGCGTTGGTGTCGATCGCCCCGACATTGGAGGGGAGTTTCGCTCAAAGGACCGGTCGGCACGAAACCTGCCAGCCATGGTGTCCACGCTACCGCTGCCAACTCGGCTTTCCAGCTCTTCGGCGCGTTGCTCAGTTGTCACCTTCTCTTCTTGAATGAGTCTGGCGGAGAAAATGTTGATTCATAATAAAATGATCCTCTCCCATGAAAATATAAGATGCTCTTTGCCACATTGCTCAGTTGTCAATCTCTCTTCTTAAATGAGTCTGGCGGAGAAAACGTGGATTAATAATAAAATGATCCTCTCCCATGAAAATATAAGACACTCTTTGGCACGTTGCTCAGTTATCGCCTTCTCTATTTGAATGAGTCTGATGGAGAAAAGATGGATACATATGTGGATATCCCACTCAGTCACATTATCGTAATACTGAGATGACCAGTCCTTGCCCGATCCTAGTAATGCTGAGCGCCAGGCTAGATAGTGACAAGTATCAACTCAGCTGGCTTTCAAACTGACAACCTTCCGCACGGGAAGACCGCGCTCTACCGATTCAGCTACTGTGTAGTTATATAATAAAATATGCGAGTACCTAAGTCATTTACTTAATTTAATTCAATACTATATTTTAGACTCTGCATTATGGCAGTTACATAAAGTGGTCTATAGTACTATTAGTGGGTACATATAAGAATAAATGTGAATAACATCCAAGTATGGATACTACAATACTAACCATTATCAAAATGCTGATCTACATACAGGAGCTTGTACCAATGCCTCCATGCAGGGGTCCCAGTGGGGAAAAGAAATTCATGAAAAACTAAGGGGGCGGGGGGGGAATACATGGGGCATGTCCCCGGACAATTGGTAAAACCTATGATTAAAATGGTGCAATCGAGAACCTACTTGGACATATATTGGCCTTGAAATTCCAACTGTTTTAAGACTTCAAGACTAACAAATAATTAAAAGTAAAAGCTTTTTCGCGGACAGGATATTTTTCCACTAACGATTTGGAAACTCAGTTTTCGAAGAAATCAGCAATTGATTTCGCTGAGAAATGGGATCCCTGCCACATGGCAATGAACTATATACCTTGAAACCAAATATACATAATTTCGTAGGCTGATTGCCTGTTGTTATTCCGGTCCTACAATAGATAACTTTCACTAAGGACGGTTATGGTAATCTGTATCATTCTTACATCCACAAAACTTGTCGAGTCAGGACTTAATGCAATTCATGGTTTGGGGCGGAGACAACAGATTCAGGGAGGGGGTTCCATAGGCCCATATAGCGTACATAACAAAAAATTGAGCCAAGAGAATTGTTGGCGGTGAAAACTTACCGGATCTCATTGTTAATGGCATCCAGCTGCTCTTGAAGCATCAGTGCTAGAGTCTGGGCGTCTGTGTGACCAGAAGGCGACAACATGTCTACCGCACCGAAGATGGACTCGTTATCATCCGTTCCCTCATTATCGCTCGTGTCGAACGCGTGCTGCACGTTCGCCAACACGTGCGCCTGTTGTAGTTTTTCCCACTCCTGTTCATTGAGGGTATTTACCTGCAAGCGAGTGAGAGGGGATATCGTGAGGCGGGGTTCCCACATCTTACTTAACACGGCTGCGTTCATTCTGTGTCGAAAGAGCCTGTAGACCTTATTGGCGAATGATCGAAAACATTAGCTTACACGAGCAGGTGGAGAATGGATGTAGACTTAGTAAATTATGCATAAATTTAACTAGATAATGTGTGGCCAGGGAAAGGTGGACTAGATAAGTATGTACTGTAAGTGCATATAACAACTGAAATGGCATTCAATTAAAATTCAACGTCCCGGCAACATCTACGGTCATATCAGGACGGGTACTGACTTGTGAAAGCGTGCATTCATGGCGACTTTATAGTGCTCGATATCACAGTATCACATTATCCTTATACTGTGCTTACCAGTCCTTGTCCTATCCTATTAATGCAGAGTGCCAGGCTAGGTAGCTACAAGTATCAATTTTATAAGTCATTGGTTTGACTTGACCGGGATCTCCCGCACAGGAAATCTGCGTTCTACCGATTCGGCCAGCGCGTTCGGTATGCATGCAGAGAATGGATGCAAATTATGCATAAAATGAACTATAACTAGATGGGCGGTCAGGGAAAGGTGGACTAGATAAGTATATACTGGAAGCGCATATAACAACCAAAATGGCATTCATTAAAATTGATCGTATTCAATATAAATATCCACTAGCATCGCTGACTTAATTGAGTGATTAGTTCGACTAGAGTGGCACCACTCAATGGAGAAGCTCCATCAATTTTATATGTACCATATATACTCGAGTAAAAGTCCATTCATGTAAAAGACAACCTCCTATTTTTGGTCCAAACAATCAGGAATTTTCCATAGACTTTGTGCAAAAGTTGAACTCAGTTTTTCACGGATAACAGTTCAACATTTATGGGTCAAGGTATTTAATTATCATGTACATAGAAATAACACTGTTACACAATTATGAATTTTAGGCAAATTTGTGGTACTGCAAATAGTAAAGCGGCATTATTTCAAATAGTATGTTTGTTTGTTTGTTGTTGTTTTACATCCTAGCAACATCTAAGGTCATATGTTATGTGTGAAGATTTAGGTTCAAATGTGTGCCTACCTTCTCTGCGTTCTCTGTGGCAGAGTGGTTAGAGTGTCTGACTTTTTTCTAGGTCGAACTCCTAATCTGAAGGTCGGTGGTTCAATTCCCCATGCCCCACCTCTGCCAATTTGGATTTCCAGCGCTGTGTATAACTTACAGCGTCATCAAAGGCTGGTTGCTCTCATACCATGTCTATGTGGTGTGGGAGGTTAAAAATCCCTTGGGTCGGTAAAAGTGTAGGCTCGAGCTTTCTATCGACAAACTGTCTAATGGCGAAAACAAGTCTATTCAGACTTATCCATGATAGGCAGTATAAATCTTCAAGAACCGTACAGTAGCCTGCCATTGAGGTGGAATGCTCGGTGCTTTTTAGTTAACCACTGTATAATAGCGAGCACTACACATCTGTTTGGACTCGTACCAAACACAGATGAAATCCCTTTGAAAACACTGTTTGTGTAATAGTTGACCCCCTAATTTCAGCTTTAACAAAAAGTTTAAAAAAATTGACTGTTACATGAGGATATACAGTAATTACTACAATAGCAGAATTTCAGGCTGGGTAAAACCGTGCAGTGATATGATACGACCATTCTTCAATTGCCTCATGAGCTTCGCTTTCGGTTTCATCAATAAGGTCTATTATATATATAAGAAATGCTATTTCTCGCTCCACCGCTTTTCCCAATTGAAACAATTTATATGCGGGGGAAATATTATACAATCACACAGAGGCGCGTTGTTAGCTTTGTCTTGTCTCGTCAAATAGATCTGTCTTCAGTAGTAATTCTTCATTACAAATATAATATGTAGTATCTTCAAGACTTTATCGGGGCACTACTGAGTGAGGTGGGGGTTTGGGATTTTCTTTTAATTATTAAATATGAAATGAGGTATTCAGCAAATGTACTGTCAACGACTCACAGGGATGAAAGTGGTCTCCGGCAAAAAAAGCGGAAATATATGCCTAGGGTGAGGTTATCTGTGGTCTCCGGCAAAAAAACGGAAATATATGCCTAAGGTGAGGTTATCTGTGGTCTCCGGCAAAAAAAGCTGAAATATATGCCTACGGTGAGGTTATCTGTGGTCTCCAGCAAAAAAAGCAGAAATCTATGCTTATGGTCAGGTTATCTACAGACCAACGGCGAAATCGTGGAGATCTTTCATCCCTGGACTCGTCAACTGAAGCAATGTAAGAAGAATATCACCCATTAACCTGGGCGATATTCGTCTCCCAAGTTGGCATGTCTTATTCTCATGCGACTGTTGCATAACTGGGCCTCTTTAATTGAAGATTAATAATAAGATATCAGCCAAAACCGCCACCTTAAACAGTGTTGACCAAGCATGTAGAAATTATAGCATAAATCATAGAAATTCACAATTAGGTTTTCATTCACACCCTCTAGACAATCGCTATCGGCAATTAAGGACAACACTAAATTGATAGAAAGAATACCATAACATTGAGTGTTTTTTCAAACAAAAGAAGTGAATTGCAGTCTGGGAGGGCATGGTGACCAGTGAACGCATGCGCACGGAGAACAACCCGCATCACCTGATTCAACGAAAAGAAATCAGGCGAAAAAAGCATTTCCAGGTTGACAATCTAAATATAAAAAAAAGGAAACTACCAAACATTGAGCATCTAGTTGAAATGAGAGGGTGTGGAGGAGAGAATGGGATATAATCAATAATCAATAATCAATAGTCATTTCAAACACAGGGTGTGTGTACTCTCGTGAACTGTTGGTATGGGGATAAACACAAGAAGGTAAAAAAACCACATTGGTTAAAGTGAACAAAGTGCCCAATTAGGGTCTAGATGCAGGCTGGCTAAAGACCGGCTAATTCTGGGTAAGTCATGCTCAACCCAAGCACTACCAAATAAGAGTAAGACCGCACAGTAGCTAATGCTTTGGCATATGAAGAAGAATTGCTTGCTTCGCTTTGATTTTGAGCCTCATATATATATGGCGGACTGCAAAATTATGTTAGGCTGTTAAATAGGGAACAGAAAAGACGGAGAAGAAGAAGTGGAAGAAGGAGTAGGAGAAGAAGAAGGGGGAGGACGATGAGAATGAGAAGAAGAGGGAGAAGAAGGAGAAGGAAAAGAAGGGGGAGGAGGAGAAGACGGAAACAGAGATGGAGAAGGAAAAGAAGAGGGAGAAGAAGAAGTGGAAGAAGGAGGTGGAGGAGAAGAAGGTGGAGGGCGATGAAGAATGAGAAGGAGGAGAAGGAGGAGGAGAAGGAGAAGAGGGTGAGGGAGAAGAAGGAGGAGAAGGAGAAGGAAAAGAAGAGGGAGAAGGAGAAGGAGAAGGTGGAAACTGAGAATGAGAAGGAAAAGAAGAGGGAGAAGAAGTGGAAGAAGGAGGAGAAGGAGAAGAAGGTGGAAGACGATGAGAATGAGAAGGAGAACCGGGTGAGGGAGAAGAAGAAGGAGGAGAAAGACAAGAAGAGGGAGAAGGAGGAGAAGAAGGAGAAGAAGAAGAAGAAGAAGAAAAAACCTAGAGTGATGTATCTTAACACGAGGGGTCGATATTGCAGGCAAGCAGGCAGGCAGGCAATACCAACCTGCGGTGAAATTTGGCTGGCTCTGAAGCGGCTTCGCATATCCAAGCCAGTTCAACAGCCACTGCTAGGTCTTACTCTAGATTCACTGTTCTTCATATGGTGACAGACACGCATGACTGCCATGAATCCTAACCATTCAACATACATCAATGCAAAGGACGAAATTGCTGTGTTTTGAGTGTCGACCACCCACCCCTGCTTACAAAATAAGAAGTAAAGTGGGAAAAACATGCTCCCTATTTACAAAGCGATAGTAGAGCCGCCTCTAAGTTCTGTCAATTATAAATTCCAACGGCTAAATTTTAAAGCTCCAACTAAATGAGGACCAGGCCTCCGTATGAAAGTTCCAATGTAATCAATGCAGGTTACTGTTGTATCGCGAAATAGTGATAGTTTCAAATAAGAATTGGGTTTGGGAATAGAGGATTAAAGAGATTTATTTTTCATTGATATAAATGTGTAAAGGTATTTGTGTACATGTATGTATGTATGAATCTTAAAGCTGCATAGTCCGATCAAGTACCACATTTTCAAAACCAAAACAATTATCTACATTTGATTCTATATATATTCCTTAGATACTGATACACTTATTAAATATTTGTTTCTGCATAGAAGGAAATACTGACTCAAATTAATCAAACCGTTTACTGCAGAAGCCTATTTTTGCCATAACTAATTTGACATATTTGCACTTCAAATATCTCAAAACTTAGCCATTTAAAATATAAAATCACTTCTAACTAAAGTAATGTCGATTATAATGATCAATCTACATGGATGAAACTGGTCTCCAGCAAAAAACGCGGAAAATAAGCCGAAATGATTACACCGACGGCGAATTTCGTGATAACGCAAATTTTTTTCAATAGACTTAGCATTGTCAGGGAATCGCGGAAAAATACCGGAAGTTGGGTTTCAATTAGTCCCGTTGTGATTGCATTATCGCCCATATCTAACACTTTCTTGTTTAGGTTTTATGTTCTAACTACATCTAAGGTAATATAAGAACGGGATTCGAACCACCCAACTGTTGTCATATACATCCCATTTAAAAAAAAATTGTTTCACGTTAATCGGTGAATATAAGAAATCCCGGAAATCCCAGAAATCCGTGAACACGCGGAGGACTTTCATTCCTGAATCTAATATATTTATCTCAGGAAAATAACAAACACAAAACCATTGGACTATGCAACTTTAAATACTGTGGGTTATTTCTGCTTATACTTTCAAACAGCTGTGGAGCGGTGGACTGATTTCAAATGGGCCGAGCTTTCAGCGCCCATTGGCTTTGTTCGGCCTATTTGAAATCACTCCACCCACCGATTGAGACTATTATGTCTGCATACACCGATTTGTGCCAACTATTATGTCTTTTGATAAGTTATAAAGATCAAAATAAACTTGTCAAACCAAATATTCTTCGAATAAATAAGTTTAGTTTATGTTGTTCTTTGGGCTTTTAACAATTTTAATTTTTTAGGGGGGGGGGGATTTCAGAAATGGTTTCAAAATCAATTAATTCCATGTCACTGTTTCACGACACTACAGGTATTTTGAAACCAAAATCAGATTGCCTCAGCGAGATCCTTGTCTCCTTTTTCTAACTCCTTTTTCTTTCTTTCATATCAAAGGCATCCGGCTTTGCGAAAGAACTACAGGAAAGCAAAACGGCTCTACAAGTTCTTTGGACATGTCTCATCCCCGTCATGAACAAGTCTTACGGTACCCTTGAATTCTCTGTGAGCGACATTTAGCGTTAGGATTACGGGAAAGGGGTTTCTCTCCAGCATTTAAAATCAGCACAAGCAGGTTTGTCAAAATATATTTTAAAGATGTACACGAGAAGGCTCTTTAATAAATTTATTTAAATTTATTTTTTCTTCCATTTCTTTAAAAAAAAAAAAAAAAATCTATAAAAAATAATTAATATATATTTATATTTTCATATTTAATTTTTTTAAATTAAAAAACATTTTTATACATATTTTGTTTGTATAATTTCAAAATTTGTTTGAAAACAACTGAATAATTAATTCGCCTTTACTTTCAAAGAGAATCTTTCAAAGGGAAACTTGTTCACTTAATAAACGGCAAAATCTTGGATATACGCTGTCTGAGAGCTGACACAGGATTCCAATTGTATTTAAAAGCCTGACTGAATTTCAAAGAAATAAGAACATGGTTATGCTTGTCTGAATGCAGAAAAGCTAGAGAGTAGTAGTACCCACAGGGATGAGGGGCGGGGGCGTGTTGATGCAGGAGGAGGAGACTAGGGGTGAGGGAGTGCGTGTGGGGGGGGGGTGCAGAGTTAGTTGGCATTTGCAATCTCAAACAAACAAACGGTTCCATTTCCACTATCCACACATATCATCAAACAGTCAACCGGAAGTCACCCTACACGGTCATCGCAAGGTCAAGGTCAGGGGAAGGGGAGGGCAACAAGTAGCAGCGGGGGTAAACGGAAGGAGGTGTCATGTAATGGAGGATTCAGGAGTGAAATCAAAGAGTTACGCAACAAAATCAAGAAATGAGGAACACAGGGTGGCCAATGAGTTAAAGCAAAATGTAATGATTCAAAGTAATGTCAAAGGACAAAAGATAAATGAACAGCAGTGATTATAAATGAGTAACGATAAAATATTGTAAATTTAAACCACAGAATTTGTCTATTGATGAACATGTCCTGATCTCATTGTATATTCCTCTAACATGCGTTTGTTTCCTTAAAGAGCAGTCTGTAGGTTATTTGTATATTAGCTCCAGGGCTCATGATTTTGTGTTACATATTATTTCACTTATAAGGGGCAGTGGGAAGACAACCATTAATGGTTACATTTTTCCTACAATTTCAATTGTCAACCGGTTAATTTATGTTTGTAGAATATATATATTGAAATTGTGAATACAAAATGTCTGACGTCTAAAATGGCTTAATTAGAGTTTGCATCCTAATAGAATCTGAGGCTACCAACTTGTAACAGTGAACAGTCATGGCAGCTTTATAGTGCAGCCCCACTGACATACTGCATCACCAGCATTATGACTTATTCCATTCAGTCACATTATCCTGACACTGAGCCAACCAGTCCTTGCCATATCCTAATAATGCCGAGCGCCAGGCTAGGTAGTGATGACAAGACGCAATTTTGTAAGTCTAGCTTGCCTCGGCCTGGGATGGTACCCAGGAGAAACTGCAACCACTGGGCCATCACGTCTAGTTCTACTCACTTAGAATGGAATCACTTAATTTAGTACAAGTGAGTATCTCCTTTTTCACATAGAAAAAAAAAAAAAACCCACTTAACATAATGTAGAAACTAAGTTTTGGAGAAAATGCCATGAGAGAATAGGATAGGAAGTAATGTTAAAATAAAATGTAAATGAAATAAACTTTTGTTAATATCGATCTAACATACGTTGATGCTAGCTAGTAAATACCAAAGAGCTATTCCATCACAGTTTTGAAAGAAAAGACACTTCTTCGACAAACATGAACCAAACCACACAGGCTTTGCTGAGAACAAATAATTACAATATCATTTTGAGTTTTGGAAGTCAATATGTAAATTAAACACACAACAAAGAATACGTTGACTGGATGTCCTAAGAACATCGAAAAGGGGAGAACACTAGGAACAACTACACAAAGGTAGCAGCATTTCTTTTTTCAATCTTTTGCTTTTTGTTGTTTGGTTCTGTTTGCAGTACACAGAAAATATACCAAAAGGCAAACATGAAACTACTACTAGATGTTCATATAGGTAACATGATACAAGCTGAGCAATGAAAACCAAGAGGAGATTTTATATATATGTATATATATATATATATAAATATATATATATATATACATATATATATATATATATATATATACATATTTATATACACCAAAGAGTCTGTTCTAACAATGCATCTTAACATAGACAATTAAAAAATAATGTGACTAATACCTACAGATCCTTATAACTCCAAAAGAAAAGTGGTAAGACTTGTACTTTTGTAGGTATGGACTCAAGAAGTTAAAAAGAATTTTTTTTTAAAGAAAAAAAAGAGAAAAAAGAAAGAAAAAGAAGGGAAAAAAGAAAAAAAAAGAGAAGAAAAACATTTTAAGAAAGCCAGAAAGAAAAGCTGCGAAAGAGAGGGTTTTCGGGTGGAAGTGGAGGTTGAAGTGGAGGTGGAAGTGGAGGAACGAAAGTGTCGCTCACATATTCTTGGTCGGCTGCGGCTGCGGCAGCCTCCATGTTTTCCGGCTGCTGCGCGGCCTGCAACCCGAGCAGGTGGGCCTGCTGCAACTGGTCCCACTCCGCCTCCGTCATGTAGGACATCTGCAGCAGACGCCAATCACAACGTCAGCCCACGCCCACACAACGCAGACCATGCCCACATATGCTAATTACGACATCAGACCATGTCCACACAGTGCAGGCCACGCCCACACAACGCAGACCATGCCCACATATGCTAATTACGACATCAGATCATGTCCACATAGCGCAGGCCACGCCCATGTATCCTATTACATCAGACCACGCCCACACAGTGGGGGGTTAGGGAGGGGGGCATGCTTAGAAGGCACAGGCCACACCTACATATGCTAATTAGAACACCCACACGCAGGCCGCACCAACACGGCACAGGCCACACCAGGACAGCAGAGGTTGTTGCCCACATGGTGCAGGATATGCATATGCTAATTAGGACATATGCTAATTAGGACAGACCATACCCACACAGCATGAGCCACACACATACAAGGCGGGACACACCCACATATATACTAATTACAGTAGACTGCACCCTCCTACACAAACCACGCCAAAATAGCAAGGCCACGGCCACACAATGGGGTCCACACCCACATATGCTAATTAGGACACACCATAACCCACACAGCGGGAGCTACACCCAGACCCAGCCAGACTACGCCCACATATGCTAATTAGGACAGACCATACCCACACAGCATGAGCCACACACACACAAGGCGGGCCACACCCAGATATGTTAATTAGGACAGACCATAACCCACACAGCGGGAGCCACACCCAGACAAGGCCACGCCCACATATACTAACTAGGACAGACCATACATAACTCAAACAGCGGGAGACACACCCAGACAAGGCAGGACACGCCTACATATGCTAATTAGGTCAGACCATAACCCACACAGCTCTAGCCACACCCAGACAAGGCAGGCCACGCCCACATATGCTAATTAGGACATACCAACCCCACACAGCAGGAGCCACACCCAGGCAGCTTAGACTATGCCCTCAGTGCTAATTAGGACATTAGACAACACCCACACAATGTAGGTCAGGCTAAAACAGCCTAGGCCGGGCACATTTATGCTAATTACAACATCATTAAGTGCCCACAAAGCAGTCTTCCCACACACAAATTAGACTACACCCATATAGTATGGTCCGTGCCCACATCAGACCACACCCACACACCTCAGGCCACGTCCATGCATGGTAGACCACACCAATGTGTGCTAATTAGATCAGACCCTGCTCACATGTGCTAATTACATCAGAGCACGGCCACGCCCCTCAGGCGACGGCAATGCAAGTCCATGCCCACATATCCTTAGTATAGATACCACACCGCTCAGCAGCCTATACTGGGTCTCTTTAAGTTCCACCAGCGTCATTCAATCAGAAACACTCAATACACTCTCGTAAATTAAAATACTCTTCAAACAATCCATCTAAAACTACAGAATTGTGACTTGAATGAATAAACAGGAATTATTAAACAAGGCAGGATGCCAGGTCAACAAGTTATTTCATTAAATTTCATTCATTATTCTCTTTGGTAAGTGATTAGAAGTGACATTTTGGAAATTTGTTATAAAGCGGTCGCTCACTTCTTAGTTGTAGATGGTTCATCCCCTGACGGAAAGTACTTGAAAAAAACTAGCCCATGAAATGGCTATGGTTAGGCTTAGGGCCAGGTTATAACTTAGGGTAAATTAACACTTCTACTGATTGACAGATTGTGAACTGTCAAAGTCACCACAAAAACAATGCCACTTCCTGCCTCGATGGTCAAAGAGTCCCAATCCCAGACAAATATAAGGGACTGACAACTAAAGTTCTCACTAGGGGGCGACACTGGGTGCACCACTGCTAGGGGGCGACAGGCTGACAACTCCACCGCTATGCCTCAGTGAAACAGGGAGGCAAGACTGACGTCAGGAAACACAGGGGTCAAGCGCCAAATAACACGTGACCAATACCACACGTCACATGACTGACAAGCCAATTGCACTTCCATGACCTACATTTAAACATCAAGAGGAGAAAAAATACAAAACCGACTCAAAATGTTCTCGCTACGTAATAAGATTAAACCAGTTTTCAACTCAAATTAAAATGTGTCTCAGCATTGGTGCATACTTGGTATTTTAATTGTTGTGAAGTGGTGTAGCATATTGCAGCTCGCTGATTGACAACACATGGCTGGCTGGCTAGACACTCACAGGACAAAGTAAAGCTTGTTTTATTTAATGGTGCCTCTATGGCGCATTGATTTTCCCATCATCGACTATTGGACGTCAAACATATGGTCATTCTGAGAGATTTTGTTGGAGGAAACCCACTGCCACAACATAGTCTACTCTTTCCAATAATAGGCAAGGGGTCTTTTATATGCACTTTCCCACAAACAGGACAACACATACGACATCCTTTGAGGAACCAGTTGTGGACCACTGGTTGGAACGGAAAATAGCCCAAACTGCAAATGGGTCCACTGAGAAGGATCGATCGGATGACCAACAGCTTCACATGTGAACACTCTACCGCCTGAGCTACGTCTCGCTCCCTCATAGGACAAGACACCCACACACAAAACATCCATGGCCGTCTCAGGCACCCTCCACAGGCACCGTCACTAGGCCAGTCACAAAGGTCACCAGCCTTTCGCATATTATCGCCCAACTGCACAGAGAACACCAGTAACCCATAGGAATTTTTTGTTTGTTTATGATAAGTTATATTCGCCCACTTGACATGCATTACACTACGTTTTTGTCGCGAATAGCATGAATATTCAAATGGGCAGTCAGTCGGACAAGCATACCTTTAAAGCCTTTATTCAGCGCTATGTCGCAAATGGTGTCACACTGGCAGTTGATCAGGCGAACAGATTCAATAGGCACATTTGCATACCCGCAACAAGTCTTAGTTCAGGAGGTACACAGATAGTAGAAATATTTGTAATGACAGGTGGTACGCAGCTGCGTACCTGCGTATATGGAAGCTATGCCCCTGAGAGTGGCCTGAGGGGTGAGGGTTAGGAGTGGACCGACGGACTGGCAATGGCACCCTTACTTGAATTGAAAGCAGTGCAACCTTTGTGCCCCCTATTGTACCAGAGCGACAAGTGGGCCCCTGGTGGCGGCCACAAGAACTAGGCCAACAAACAATAACCAATAACCGCGCGCATCCACATTCACACAGTGACCTAGTATTTTTTCACTTCACACCACATTAATTCACGACGCATTCGGTAGGAGGTAGCCATGGCGACTGATTGACCAATCAGAGGCGGGGGTTGTGTGCATGATGTCACCACACGTCACGTGACCGAGGTGGAGGAGGGGGCACCTGTTATGAATAGGCTATGCTCATGCCTGTTAGGTGGTAGGGTCCCGGACTGACAGCAGTGTTAGTGTTAGTGTCAGGCGTAGGTTACCAGGCGGTGGAGGGGTGACCTATGACCTATGACCTACTCCATAGGTTAGGTAAACATACACTACAGTTAATGATGGACTGGTTATATTTACTACATACTTAACGAGCTAGAAATAGAAACTATGGCAATCAGTAAATAACCAGCTTGGCTTCTGTCACTGTGAACTGTAATAACATTATCAACACAGCGGTAATCAGGAATATGTTTAATGGCATATGAATACCAACCTATGGGATTCAATGATACTGCTCGTTTCCGGTAACGTGTCATTACCATGCTGGAAAAAACAATGAAACCGTATTTCGTTTCCCAGAAGTTTTTAGTTCCCATCACCTGTTTCACGGAACCCCAAAATCCTTACCGATGGGTTCCTATGAGCCCTGGGCGCGGAACCCAAAATGTGTTTCTCACAAAATTTGAAATCCTAGAGGTTGGGATACGATTGTTTCTATCTAGGTATCGTTGCGGTTACTTCTTAATCAGTAACGTTAAGCCATTCGCAGCGCCACCTATCAGTTCACCACTGCATTAATGCCGCCACTTATTTCCCCACACAATTTCAAATGGCGGAACTGTTATGTGTTTCCATAGTCACCGCCTTATGAGTAATGGTGCTTAAAGTCTGCTCTCTGTTCCGTGATCTGTCAGGTAGTATTGAATTTCAGTTTTTAATAACAATAATGAAAAATGCTGGTTTTTGTAAGGTAGGCATGAATGCTGGTGGCATTACCATTGTGGGTATGGCGGAATGCAGGTAGCGCCCGAAATGGTTTCACAAACATCGTCATTAGGCCAAATAAAAAACTAATTTAGTGACCATCCTTTTGAAACAAAAATCAGGGTCGCGCAGGCGGTTTTTATTTATATTTTTTATTTTTGACATAGATGTAATACAAAACCAGACGCGATGGCCAAATGAGTTGAGTGTCAGCCTCCCATTTTGGTAAGTCACAGGATTCAAACTTCTGGGTTTGAATTCTGTCTGAGTTAAACTAATGGCTTAACAATTAATATGAAAGTTGAATTGAGGCTCGCCCGACGCATTTTTAAGTTTAAATTTTTTTTTAAATCAGGGGCGGGCAATTTTTCAGCCACGGGCAGGGACGATCACCAGTTCTTTTTATTTGGCCTTATTATGACATTTTATGTGTAGTATAAAGCATTTATGCAAATATTATTATTATGGAACCTTTTATTATATATTTTACATATTGGGTTCGAACCCGCAACCCCCAACCTTGCAAAAAAAGCGGAAATGCGGAAATTCTCCCATAGTCTTAGCATTGTCAGGAATCACGGACAATTTCCGGAAGTCAGGTCTCATACATATTTGGGATAGGCTCATAGTGCTGCGACATTTGAAGCATGTATTAGTGTATTTAGTATACAGTGATATAGTGCTGTGGTATTTCAAGAAGGGCATACAGGAAAATTCCCGGAAATCCTCGAAATCGCGGAGATCTTTCATCCTTGGTTATATGAGCTGGGCGCCGATTGGTCGCTCAGCTGCGGTGGCGGGAGTCGCTCCCCCCCCCCCCCACCTCCAACAGTCACACATCGGCCCAGTTGGTCGGAAGCTTCTGGTTGGGGGAGGGGGGGGGGGTTAATTATAGGTTAACAAGTCAAGACCGACTACGAATTATACACACATTACTTCCCTACATTTGTTTACGGTTGGATACGCGGTGAACACAAAGTGTGAAGAAGGCTTTCACAACTTTTGGCTTAGGCCAAAATTGGGGGTGCGACTTCTATTAGTCCTTTCCCTGGTGGTGGAGGTTGGAGGGAGAAGGGAGAAGGGAGGGGGGGGGGGGTCCTGACAGGAAGAAATCCAAACTTGATGTCAACAAAGAAAACACCAATAAGTTCTCTTGTTAGATAATACTATGTTTTAAGTAGGTAGGCTAAATACTGATCTTAATAAACGCAACTTTGAAAATGAATGGATTCCACACTCTACTGCAATGGTAACCGCGGCACAACATGTTGTCGATGTTGCAACTGATCTCACATCTTCTAGGTTACCTACCACTGGGCAAATTGTGATCGGGCTGTGAATAAAAACAAAACCAGTCCGGCTTTTAACACTGCTGGGTCATAACAAACAAAAACTTTAAAAAATTGAGGAAAAAATGACATTAATTTTCTTTTTTTTGAGATACTGGACACATTTGTGGTTTACCTTGTTTGGGTCGTCGAGCACGGACCTGCCCCGCTCCTGGCGACGTAGTATATCTTCGGGCATTTCATTTGGGTTCTGAATGACAACATTCGGTGTGAGAGGATAGTGGCTGCTGCCTCCGATTCTGCGCGAGAGGAAGAGAAAAGGGAACAATGTCAGAAAGGTGTTAGCGAAAGACCATTTGCAGTGGGCAAATGAGTTGAATTGAAAGCAGTGCAACCGTTGTGACCGCTATTGTACCAGAGTGACAAGTGGGCCCCTGGTGGCGGCCACGAGAACTAGGCCAACAAACAATAACCACACGCCCCGTTTTTGGTTTGTTTGTTGTTGTTTTACATCCTAGCAACATCTAAGGTCATATCAGGATGGGTACCGACTTGTGACAGTGCACACTCATGGTGACTTTATAGTGCTGCCCCAGACGGGATGGCCGAATGAGTTAGAGCGTCCGTCTCCCGTGCTGGTAGATCGTGGGTTCGAGTCCCGGTCGAGTCAAACCAATGACTTTAAAATTGATACTTGTTGCTTCCTAGCCAGGCGCTCGGCATTATTAGGATAGGGCAAGGACTGGTGTGCTCAGTGTCAGGATAATGTGACTGAGTGGGATACCAGGTCATGGTGCCGGCGGCCTGGTTTCCCAGTGGGACAGCACTATAAAGTCGCCATGAGTGCGTACTGTCACAAGTCGGTACCCGTCCTGATATGACCTTAGATGTTGCTAGGACGTAAAACAACAACAAACAAACAGTGCTGCCCCACTGGAAGACCAGGCCGCCAGCACCATGACCTGATATCCCACTCAGTCACATTATCCTGACACTGAGCCAACCAGCCCTTGCCCTATCCTAATAATGCCGAGCGCCAGGTTAGGAGGCAACAAGTATCAATTTTTAAGTCATTGGTTTGACGCGACCAGGGTTCAAACCCACGACCCCACCATCTACCAACACGGGAGACAGACGCTTTAACTCATTCGGCCATCCCGTCTGGTCCCCGTTTTTGGTAGGTCATGGGATTCAAAGCTGGCTGAATCAATTCGATGACTTACAAATTTATACTTGTCGCTGCCCAGTGGGTCTTTCGGTATTAGTCGGATAGGGCGCGGAGCAGTGGAATGAGGAAGACCAATTGTCTGTGATTGAAATTTCCCTTGCTTAATCAACTAATGTACCAAAAAAAGAGGAAAAGAGAATGTTGGCATACCTATTTAGAAATAAAACATCCTCCATGGAAATAGAATCTCCGGGAACCACGAAATTCAGCTCAGAATAAAATAGAGAGATGGAGAGGGGAGGGCAGGGCAGGGCAGGGAGGTGGGTGGTCGTGGTTATAAGAAAAGGAGAGAGGGAGGTGGAGGAGTGGTGTGAAGGTGGAGGGCGATGGTTATAGGGAAAGGGGAGAGGGAGGAGGTGGGATGTGAGGGGAAGAGGGAGGTGGAGACGGAGGGGAGGTGGGAGGTGGGAGAAAGGTGGAGGCGGAGGGGAGGGGAGGCGGAGGGGAGGATGGGGATGAAAAGGGAGGGAAGGGGGGAGTTTTATTTCCAAATAAAATCTTCGGGGGCGATTTTAATTCGAAATTGAAGCCCCGGGGGAGGGGGGGGGGACATTTTGAAGGGGCGATACTATTTCGTGAGACCGGCTCCCGTTACCACTGAAGTGTGTCGAGCTGCTGGAGCAGGTGGTTCGCGCACATTACACCAGGTGGCGTGTCCTTCAGGCCAGAGAGCGATACACAGGGCTGTCTCAAGGACTCAGGTGGGAAGGTGGGTAGCTCGGGTGAAACGGTTGGTTGTTGGAGGTTTACGTCTTGGCAACATCTAAGGTCATATTAGGACGGGGACTAACTTGTGACTGCGCACTCATGGCCAGTGCAGTAAAAACCAATCGCGCATTATTTATTTTACATGGAACATATTAACTTACAGCGACATCAAAGGCCAGTTGTCTGCGTGGTGTGGGAGGTTAAAAATCCCTTGGGTCTGTAAAAGTGTAGACTCAGGCTTTCTATTGACAAACTGTCTAATGGTGAAAACAAGTCTATTCAGACTTATCCATGATAGGCAGTATAAATCTTCAAGAACAAAAAAAATATATATCTGAAGTCATATAATTTCAGCAGCGGCTTTATAGTGCTGCTTCCCGTGAGCTCCTCTGCCATGCACCTTGTTACGATATCCTACTCAGTCTCCGAATACAGAACCAACCCTTGCCCTGGCCTACTTATGCAAAGTGCCAGGCAGTCTCTAGTTTGACTCGCTAGATCATACCCACAACAATGAAGCAGAAACTGAAACCACTACACCACCTGTACACAAACAGGTTTTTGGGGTGTTTTTTTTAGGTGCACAGTCAGGGAGATCACTCTCTTGGGATTTGCCGACCAAAACCACCTTACCATATTGAAGGGTTAAATAAAATTCAATTCAAGTTGACAGTCTTTTTTGTACAGATTCAGTTCTCACCCTTGGGGAGGGTCATTAAATATCAATCGGTGTTTAGAAGAGTGCAGTGAGGCGGGGGGTAAAATCCATGTCCCGATCGCTGTTCACGCTATAACATCGGTCACATTTGATCGATGTCTTTATGTTAGGATTAAGGGAGGACGGGAGTTAAGTCTAATCCTAACATTGTTGGGATGGCGAAAGCCATTGACATTTATAGACCGTGTCATGCCGGCCACAGACCAGACTTCAGTAACTAAGGCAACCACAGACCAGCCGGCCATCCCCTGTGGGCAGTCATGGTCAACCAGCTGGATCTTGTAAACCATACGGGGGAGGGGGGGGGGGGACACACAGACACACCCACGCAGATAAACACAAACACACAGAAGACAACAATTTGTAAAAATATAAGGTCTTTCGGTCGTGATAGATGAGTTTGGAATCATATCAATATCTTGGGCGGAGACCATTGTTATGTAATAGTGACACAATGTGTGCCCACTCGCAGTGTGACATATAAATAACTGTGTGGAAATATTATGTTGCGCAGTGACCGGGATTACGATATGATGTCCAGATATTAAGATACGGTTATTAATTATAGAAATGTTCCCTCCATGCACCAGGAATAGTGCAAATGGAGGAGGAGCATATATTAATGCTTATTGTAACTGTATGACGACTACTTGTTACCACAGGACCGCTGGGTCAGCACACCCAGCCATTCTGCATATATTAGGGACACCACCTGCACTGGGGTTGAGTGACAGGTGCCCCTCTTGGGCACCGCCCCTCCCAGGTTGCAGAGGTGTCTGATTGGCTGGCTGTGTGAGCAGAGTCACCCTTGTACTCCTTGCACATGCTAAACAGACACACTCACTCTAGAGATACCAAAAGAACCACTGAGCTGTGTGTAACACCGATAAGACTTAGGTTCAATGGGCTGTAGGCACTGAATTGGACTGAACAAGCAGAAACTATGTAGGCCTGTGTGGCAGATTGTAAGTGAGCCAGGGTGGCAGGTCACTGGTAGGTGAATTGGAGCCGTAGCAATAAAGTTCAACCTCATCACTGTCAATCTTGCGTGACTTGTCTTCCCTTTCTTAATTATGAGTTGTTTTGGTATTTAGTGGGGGGGGGGGGAGACAGGCGTGCCGGAGATTGGGAGTTTGGTTCCCGGTCAAACCAATGACTTATCAAATTAATACTTGTCACTTCCTAGCCTGGCACTCGGCATTAATAGGAAAGGGCAAGGACTAGTTAGGTCAGTGTCAGGATAGTGCGACTGAGTTGGATATCGGTTCATGGTGCCGTCGGCCGTAATTTCCAGTATGGCAGCATTATGAAGTCACCATGAATGTGCACTGTCACAAGTCGGTACCAGCCCTGATATGACCTTAGATGTTGCCAGGATGTAAAACTCTGACAACAGACCAACAAAAAAAGAATGAAGGCTGGGGGCAGCTTGGGCTCTCGATTCTGAGAGATTAGCTGCATTGGCTGGACCGACCGTTGGCCTGGCAGGAATTAAGCGCTGTTTGACAGAGACCCCGCGGTGGTAAATCTGCAACTGGCTGCAGCGCTTCTCTCCACCACTCACTGCCCTCACCCACACACACACCAGCACACATGGTGATCCATATGAGGCCACAGCTAGATCCATGAAGCCCTTACATAAATGGCAACGGCTTGAAACCGTGTGGCTTCCATAGTGAAAGCCTATGACTTATAAGGCTCAACCTATCTAGCACGTAGCATTTATCATCAATCAACCAATCTTGTTACACGTTCTTGCCATTTTCGGGCTAGTGTGGTAACTGTTACACTACCTAGGCTCTCTGATGCAATCACCCTATCTACTACCTATGTGGCTCCTTACCTGAGAGGTCAGCCCTACTACACCAATGTAACGTTGATAGGATAATGACTACTAGTTATTGTAAGTCAATAGAACTCAGACAGTATCAGTAGTATATTGAAATAGTGATCGAATAGTGGTTACTTAGAGTAAGTAGTATAGTGATATTAAACAACGTCCCACTCTATCCTGATACTGAGCGAACCAGTCCTTGCTAATAATGCACAGCGTCAAGCTATGTGGGGGTTGACATCTTGGCAACATCTAAGGTTATATCAGGACGGATACTGCCTTGTGACAGTGCACAATCATGGCGACTTTATAGTAATGCCCCTCTGGGAGACCAGGCTGCTAGCACCATGACCCAATATCCCACACAGTCACATTATCCTGACACTGTGCTAACCAGCCCTATCCTAATAATGCCGAGCGCCAGGCTAGGAAGTGTCAAGTATCAATTTTGTAAGTTATGCCAAGCTAGGTAGAGTACAACCCTGTTAAACCAAGCTCGGTTAAACTAAACGATCGGTTAATCCAAACTTTTTTCGGCGGCCCGGCAAAATACTACCAATTATCATATAGAAAAGTTGGTTAAACCAAATGGTTAATCCAATGTATCGGTTAATCCAAACAAAAGTGCCGGCCCCAGGTCACTTCCGGTACAGCTAAACCAAACTTTCATGTGGTTTTAAGGTCATCTGAGACTTTTTTATATGATAAATGATAGTATTTTGCCAGGTCGCCGAAAAAAGTTTGGATTAACCGATCGTTTGATTTAACCGAGGTTGGTTTAATGGGGTTAAACTGTATATACATAAAAAACAATAATCAGTGTCCACATACATTGTACATTCATAATGTACCCCCGTTTTTGCTAAAGCCAAGTCAAAGTTAGGTTAAACCAATGATCGGTTAATCCAAACAAATTGCTAGGGTCCCTTCAAGTTTGGTTTAACGGGGTTATACTGTAGTGAGCGACAGGTATCACTTTTGTAGGTCATTGCTTTAGATGTTGCTAGGACATAAACCTCAACAAACAAACTTCGCAACACACCCCAACCCACTTAGGACTGACTACCTTGAGGACCGCGCCTGCTTCTAAGTACTGTTGCATGTCGGGAGAATCAATACTCCTGCCCGAGGGTGTTTACATGGGACGGGCCGGGGAGCCTGGTTGTTGTTGTGAGGTCACGTGACATGCAGTGCTTAAAGCACTCAGTGTGCGTTCAACTGAGCCACAGGACACTTCTGACTGAGCCACTTGAAGTTGTACAGTCTGATGGCTTTTGAATTTGTGCCAATTTTTACCCAGATAAATTACAGGTTGACCATCATAAATCATATAGATTGTAAACAAATTTGTGTAAATATCTATATACCTACCTATCACACTTACAGAAAATTACAGAAATTCAAAACCATTGGACTATGCAACTTAACCAGACGAGATGGCCGAATGAGTTAGAGCGTCTGTCTCCCGTGTTGGTAGATCGTGGGTTCGAACCCTGGTCGAGTCAAACCAATGTCTTAAAAATTGATACTTGTTGCTTCCTAGCCTGGCGCTCGGCATTATTAGGACAAGGCAAGTACTGGTTGGCTCAGTGTCAGGATAATGTGACTGAGTGGGATATCAGGTCATGGTGCTGGCGGCCTGGTCTTCCAGTGGGGCAGCACTATAAAGTTGCCATGAGTGCGCACTGTCACAAGTCGGTGCCCATCCTGATATGACCTTAGATGTTGCTAGGACATAAAACAACAACAAACAATGCAACTTTAATCTGAAGTAACTTTGATGAAAAAATGGTTAACTTTGGAGCAATTAGAACTGACAGAACCGAAATCTTACCAAAACTCCTATAGCTATGACCCAGATTCCAATCTCGTGATGTCTAGGTAATGTGGGCTGACCTAATTATCCTGGAACCTGATTAAGTTAGACATGGTACTTGGAATGAGGGCAAAGGCTAATGAGGCCACAAGATTGACCTAATTGGTTAGTGGTGTCCCTGCTTAAGTAGGACCGGGCGCGGTGGTCTAATCGGTAGAGCGCGGGCCTTACGTGCGGAGGGTTCCCGGTTGAGTCAAACCAATGACTTTAAAACTAATACTTGTCGCTTCCGAGCCTGGTGCTCGGCATTATTAGGATATGGCAAGGACTGTTGTTGTTTTACATCATAGCAACATCTAAGGTCATATCAGGATGGGCACCGACTTGTGGCAGTGCGCACGCATGGTGACTTTATAGTGCTGCCCCACTGGGAGACCAGGCCACCAGCACGATGGCCTGATATCCCACACAGTCACATTATCCTGGCACTGAGCCAACTAGTCCTTGTCTTATGCTAATGATACTGAGTGCCTGGCTAGGAAGCGACAAGTATCAATGCTTAAGTCATAGGTTTGACTCGACCGGGGTTCGAACCCACACACCTTCTGATCCACCGATCTCTCCAAAACAGGAGAAGGATGCTCAACTCATTCGGCGATCCGTCTGGTCAAGTGCCAGCTTGGTGCACACCAACAGACCGGAACCAGATTGTGTGCACACAGGTTATCGGGTAAACATCAATATGGGTGCGTTCAGGCATACGCGACACGTGTGAGATACTTACAGTACAAATAAAACCATTAGGCCATATTCATTCAACTAAGTTCCCAAGTTCCCAACGTATTACAACATTTTAAATTTTGGAAAGGCGGCCCCTGAGGCTATTTATATAGATTGCTGCTTCCAAAGTGTTTACCCCCCCCCCCCCCCACACACACACACACATTCACGCCATCCCCTCGGACCAGACGGGATGGCTGAATGAGTTGAGCGCCCGTCTCCTGCTTTGGGAGATCGGAGGATCCGTGGCAACATCTAAAGTCATACGTGTATCAGGACGGGTGTCGGCTTGTGACAGTGCGCACTAATGGCGACTTTATAATGCTGCCTCCCTGGGAGACCAGGCCACCAGCACCATGACCTTATATCCTACTCAGTCACATTATCCTGACACTGAGCCAACCATTCCTTGCCCTGTCCTAATAATGTCCAGTGCCTGGCTAGTCAGCGAATGCGTAATATACCACCGAAAGCAAATAATATACTAGCAAAGGCATAATATACCAGCAAATGCATAATATACCAGCAAAAGAATAATATACCAGTGAAGTGTAATATACCAGTGAAAGCTTCCAGCTAGCCTTTATGACGTTCACAACTTTCCTCCACCCCCCTCCCCCGAACACACACACACCATCTCCTGGGTCAGGGCGTCCAGGCGGGCGGCGTGATCCCTAGATGCGCCGGAAGGGGGCGCAGTGGCGGCGGCGTGCCAATAGCTGGCTGGTTCCCGATCAGTCCTACAGGCGTTCACAGGGGGGGATGGGAGGGCTGTGTGTGTGTGGGGGGGGGGGGGGCGCGCTCCACATGCCAGCCACCAGCGGACAGGCACACGCAGCGTCCGGCCTCTCCATGGCAACCTGCGGCGCCGACCCACCATCCTGGCGGCGCGCCACGGTACTAAGGGCGAGGAGACCGCGAAGGGAGCCGTCGCTTCAGCAGGGGTGATGTCCCCCTATTATCGCCCGGTGTAATAATCGTCCTATTATCGCTCAACCTTTAATTAACCCCTTGACCGCCAGAATTCCAATTACCTGCACCAAACTGCGCATAATTCACACACTGAACACTTTGGGTTATTTACAACTAGGGTGTTTCGCATCAACAATCTTATCCTATCGCTCAATTTCATTACTACATATGCATTACTTTGACATATGCGTGCCATCTGTGAGGCGAACAACTAGCAACATATTAAGTCTTTATGCATACGCAAGAAAAAGCGAAAGGACACAATTTTACATACTCATGGCCATCATAATAAGTCTTCAAGGGTGGATGGAAAGCTTTCAAATGGGCCTCTGCCTTCGGTTTTGACCCATGTGAAATCATTCCACCTCTCCACTCGGACTACTACATATAATGAACCTAATATATTTATCTCAGAAAATTTCAGAAACTCAAAACCATCGGACTATTCAACTTTAATTTCGACATGCACATCGAAATGTTGGGCATCATGGCTTCAGCATCGACAGCGTCTATTAAATTAACTTCACATTACTTATATGCAGCAATACATCTTCAATGAATGCACCAGTATCGAAGTTGGATACGTAGGATCAAATCTAGGTCAGTGTTTTGGTTTAGAAAATGTGATCCTTTTATCACACTAGGAAACTTTATGTAAATGAGTTGGTCTTTAGCTGAGGTTCTTTCGCTACGCTGATGATGCTGCGCCCTGCCTGAGTATTGGGAAATCCCCATCACGTACATAATGCACCGCTTAACTCACTCACCCAGAAAGGTGCCACGCCTAAAAAGCCTACACCTCGGCATGCACTAAATGGCGTCTGCTGTGAGCGATCCATTGAAGACATCAGCAGACAACTTACTTATAAAAACAACACATTTTCCAGTGATATTTGTCTTCTTTACAGTGGAAATAACTGGCAGCAGACGACATTTGGTAGGAGCAGATGATGAGTAGGAATGAAGTGAGCGGTGTGTGTTAAATGCCAGGTACTACGCAGTCACCCGTCATTCATGCATGAATGAGCCTGGTGGGTCATGCGCAAGGTACTTCTTTAGGTGCACGCGCATGCGCAGTTTAAGACGCTCCAACTGCATGCGTGTGATTTGGCAGTGAGGTAACTGATCACTGAAGAAAAAATTATCTTAATTAAATTAAGTTCATCTATATTTGGGAAAAAGCATATAAATTACACTCTGGACAATGTCAATGCTCAAATGAAAATTTCTAAACCAAATCACGGACCTAGATTTCATCCTATATATCCAACTTAGATACTGATGCACTCATTAAGTTTGTTATTATCGCATAGGAGGAATACTAGTAGAATCTTTCACTTCTGAAGCCGATGATGTCCAGCATTTCAATATGCATGTCAAAACTACTTTAACATATAATGAATCCAGACATACATTATGTATTCTACATAGCAGGTTGGTTAGTTGTTGGAGTTTTACTTCCTGGCAACATCTAAGGTCATATGAGGACAGGTACCAACTTGTGACAGTGTGCACTCATGGTGACTTAATAATGCTGCCTCACTGGGAGACCAGGCCACCTGATATCCCACTCAGTCACATTATCCTGACACTGAGCCAACCAGTCCTTGCCTTATCCTAATAATGCTGAGCGCCTGGCTAGGATTCCACAAAAATCAATTTTTAGGTCATTGGTTTGACTCTACATAATGTCGTGGAGGTGATGAAAATGGGAAATATGGCGCCTAGAGCGGGACTCGAACCCACATCTCTTAGCATTCCGGGCCAGTGTGCTAACCATTTCACCATCTAGGCTCACTGAAGTCACCACACTACCCACGCCTACCTGTCTATGCGGCTCCTTGAATGAGAGGTCAGTGCAGACCACTACAATAGCATTAACTATTCAATAAAAACTTAATTCAGTAATTCACTCAGCCATTCTGTCCATTTCCCTTTTTTGTTCTGATTACCTCCCATGAAATAATGTCTAATTTGTCTTTAAATGAAATATTTACTACGGAGGCCTAAACTTCACCTACAAACTCAATGTTCAAAAGAAAGCAAACAATGCCCCATTGTGATGTTAGGCTGCCTCCAACCAGACAATATGCAGACCTTATGCGTTTCTATTCAACGAACCCTGCCTGATACTTTGACGTCTAGAACAGAACAGAGCACAACCACATTGACAGCACACAATAAGCAGAAATGGAATGAAAACTCAAATCGAAAACCTGCATGATAACCTTCATTTCTACTAGAAATGGGGATACCAGCCAAGACAGGATCCACAAACCAGTACAGACAGAAATATCCAAGTACGGAACAAACACTCTGATTGTACAGCCACGTCATACCTTGGTTTCGACTAGAAATGGAGACAGACAACCAGTGGTCCACAACTGGTTCATCAAAGGCTGTGGTATTTGCTGTCCTCTCTTTGGCAAAGTGCATATAAAAGACCCCTTGCTGCTTATCGGAAAGAGCAGCCTATGTGGTCTCAGCGGGTTTCCTCCAAAGAAATATGTCAGAATGACCATATGTTTGACCTCCAATAGCCGATAATAAAAATCAATATGCTCTAGAGGTGTCATTAAATAAAACAAACAAACAAAAAAGAAATAGAGACAGCAGTTGAGGCAAGATCCACAAACTATTACAGACAGAAATATCCAAGTATGGAGCAAACATGCTGATTGTACAGCCACGTGATACCTTGGTTTGTACTCGACATGGGGATTCCAGTCGAGACAGGATCCACAAACCAGTACATACAGAAATATCTGTACTTAAACACTCTGATCGTATAGTGATGTGATACCTTGGGTTGTACTAGAAATGGAGATATCAGTCGAGACAGGATCCACACACCAGTACATACAGAAATACCTGTACTTAAACACTCTGATTGTATAGCCATGTGATACCTTGGTTTGTACTAGAAATGGAGAAATTAGTTGAGACAGGATCCACGAACAAGTACAGACAGAAATATCCAAATACGGAACAAACACTCTGATTGTACAGCCGCATAATAACCTTGATTTCTACTAGAAATGGGGACGCCAGTCAAGATAAGACCCACGAACCATAACAGAAAATTGGATTCTTTGTTTGTTGTTGTTTTACGTCCTAGCAACATCTAAGGTCATATCAGGACGGCAGAAAATTGGATGCTTTCATCGGATTCTTCAAGTCTTATGCTTAGTCTCTGCATGTACAGAGGCGACATGTGTGGATGTGTAGCAGCATGCAGTGTTGCAATGAGCTTCACCCCCACCCTAACATCGTCTGGTTGTCAGAGTTTTACATCCTGGCAACATCAAAGGTCATATCAAGACATGCACCGACTTGTGACTGGGTGCACTCATGGAGACTTTATAGTGCTGCCTCACTGCTAAATCAGGCTGCTGGCACCATGACCCGGTATCCCACTAAGTCACATTATCCTGCCACTGAGCTAACCTGTCCTTGCATTGTCCTATTAATACTGAGCGCCAGGCTAGGAAGCGACAAGTATCAATTTGATAAGTCATTGGTTTGACTCGACTGGGAACCGAATTTCCTACCTTCCGCAAGTGACCTATTCAGCTAAATAAACCTGAACAGCATTCACAACAGTACTGTGTTCGGTGTTCCGAAACCCATGTGTAAACCTGGATCTGGGGACAGGGTGTGGGTCGGGAGGGGCGGGCCAGGGGAGTGGTCTAGTGTAGATGGGGTGAAGGGGGTTCAAGGGGTCAGGACCCCCCCCCCCCCACACACACACACTTCCCTCCTACTATATTAGGTGTGCTCAGTATACCAAAGTACATTACCAACGAACGAAGCACATTACCTACCCCCTTACCCCCACCCCCCACACACTCAACCCCACTCTGCCACAACCCTCAATCGTCAACTTTACTAACAAATCGACACCAAAAAAACAACCAGCACTGCCTTGTAAATACCCCCAAAAAATGATCGGTTAGTTTTGCGACTGACCCCCCCCACCCCCCAAAAAAAACCCACACAAACACAAAAAACACCTCCCCTTGTATAACAAATCTTTACAAAAGATTCACCGTGGTATCAATGCTGCACATTTTGATCCAAAGTTGCTGATTGGAGTAGGAGCGTCATGGTGCTGTAGGAGTCTATTAAGTATTAGTTATTAGTTGTGGAAACATGGTCGTGGAACTGCTGACAAAAAAGCCCCTGTCAGCTCGCTGGTTCCCAGCGGACAGATTAGATCTGGCTAATGTGGATACTTCTAATGGACTACAGCTATGTAACGGTGTAAAGGAATAACCTTGCCCTCGAATAGTTTTGCTCCCCCCCACCCATCATTAACCTTCCCGCAATATTATACAGGAATAAAAATACTGCGGGGTGGCGAGGGGGAGTCAATGTCATCGTCATGCCGGTATAATGCCGTCTCCCTGGTAGATGGTTGGTTTTTGTAGTTTTACGTCTAAGGTAATATCAGGATAGGTAACGATTTGTGACAGTCACTCATGGTGACTTTATAGTGCTGCCCCTCTGGGAAATCAGGCCGCCAGCACCATAACCCGATATCCCAATCAGTAACATCATCCTGACACTGAGCTAACCAGTCCTTGCCTGATCCTATTAATGCTGAGCGCCTGGCTAGGAAGCGACAAGTATAAATTTGATAAGTCATCGGTTTGGCTCAATCGGGAACCAAACTCCAGATCACCCGCACGTGAGGCCCGCGCTCTAACGATTTGGCCACCACGCTCGGTTCTCCCTGGTAGAACATTGCCCGTGCGAAATTGTTAGCATGCAAAGCATGACACACAAGTGCGGCCATTACTGCAATAGGCTTTGTTTGTAATTTGTAATCTTTGATTTTATGTCAGGTTTACTTTGAAGATGAGTAATGGTGCCTTTTGCATCAGCCTTAACACTCTCCATGCACATATTTGGTTAGGTAAACAGAATTACTATGCCACGTTATGCTGGAGAGCATTTGAGTGTAGTAAACACAGCAGGGGCAGTTTTATTCAGGAGGGAGAAGAGAATACTGGTATAATATCGCCATTGGGGGAAGCTATATTCTCCAGGGGTGAAAACTGAGGAAATCAAGTCAAGATTATTTAACCGGTTGCAAATTTTCACGAAAACGTGGAATTCCTCTCCCCCCCCGCCCCCCCGCCCCGCCACATAGGATTAGCATTGTCAGGGAATTGCGGGAAAATGCTGGAAGTCAGGTTTCAACTATCCTTGTTATGACTATATTATTTGTACGCTCCATACCCTACATTTGAACACAATTGAACACAACACATTTCACATAAATAGTTACATGAGTAATACCTCTGGCTGGTACCCTCTAAAAGGCCCCTCCGTTTATTTTATGAAGCAAATTTTCCTGCCGACTGGAGGCAGATACGGGCTGCCTGGTGGGCAGCCTGACTTCAAAGCAGCACAGTGCTGCCTAAACACATAGGCTGCATGCACTGTCCCACCGGACCGTTTCGCCAACGCCTATCCTACACTCTGCTCCAATAATATGTGCGTAACTAGTTACAGGACAGATTATCGCCCATGCCTAACTTTCTTATTAGGTCTATACATTCATGGCGGATAAGTACAGGATCATAGTAACGACTGTTCACTAGATTAACAGTGAGAAGGTGAAGGTCATGGTGCCAACGGTCAGGTCTCCCACTGGTGCAGCACTATAAAGGCGCCACGAGTGCGTAATGTCACATGTCGGCACTCGTTCTCTTATTACCTTAAATGTTGCTAGGACATAGAACCAAAACAAACAAACATCAAACCAAAGACCTGTCACCTAGTCGGTACCCACCCTGATATAACCTCAGGATGTTAACAGGAGCTAAAACCCCCAACTCTCCAGCATCTACTACTACTCTTGTAGGATAATGAACAAACTTCAGTGAGTTCCAACCACACTACACCATGTTTTGCAATTTACATCACAGCAGACGACATCCTGAAGAGTTTCCCGTCATATTATAGATCTTAACCGAAAGCGGCTCCATTCATCTGCTCATTAGACCCGCCCCTGACGGCCCTCACGTGTGAACACTGTGTCTGTGCCCGCTTGTACCAGCAGTATTTGATATCATATTGCTGTGAAGTCAGTGCACCAGCGCACCAGCATACCAGCATACCAAGCACCAGCGCACCACGGCCGCCACTGCCGTGCTAATGACGCCGCCATATTTGTCAGACGCCGTGCTGACGCAATCGCTTTAATCTTGTCCGAAAAAGTAACAAACAAGCACCACTCCCTTCAAGGTGAACGCAGGTAGGTGGGTAAGTAGAACCCTCAACCCCGCCACCCACCCAGGTAGTACCGTCATTCCAGCCAGCCTAGCTTGGTTCTCCGAACCTGTTTACAGCAATCAGACCCGGTGACTAATATAACTACCTACTTACATACCCTGCTTACAGCTATCAGACCCGGTGACTAATATAACTACCTACTTACATACCCTGTTTACAGCAATCAGACCCGGTGACTAATATAACTACCTACTTACATACCCTGTTTACAGCTATCAGACCCAGTGACTAATATAACTCATCATCATCATCATGCTGTCGGTCGCGATGCGACAAAGACTGCTTTCATTACTTGACTGCCGCTCTCCATTTAGCTCTCTGCTGTGAGAGTTGTGTCCATGAGTCGGTCTTAATGTCTCTCAGCTTCAGGTTTCTCTTGATGGTATCCTTGAACTGGAGACGAGGGCGCCCTCTCTTTCTGTAACCAGAAGACAGTTAAGAATAGAGGATCTGCTTTGGTAGCCTCTCTGATGACATCCTCATGAGGTGTTCAGTCCACGGAGATTCTTTTTGATCAGAAGATCTTCCATAGAGGTCAGCCCCGTCCGTTCGAGTATTTCCTTATTTGTCACTTTGTCCTTCCAGGTTAGCCTCATGATTGAACACAGATGTCGCATCTTGAAGGCATGCAGCTTTTTCACCTGTCATCTGTACACTGTCCAGGCCTCGGCCCTGTATAGTAGGGTGGATAGCACGATTGCGCGGTAGATCTTGCCTTTGACCCACATGGACATATGGTGGTTGTTCTAGAGTCTATGGAGTAGTCGGGCGAAAGATGCGCTAGCCTTGGCCATCCTCCTCTGTATTTCAGCATCAATGCGTCCATCACTTGATATAGTGCTTCCGAGGTAGGTGAATTCCGGAACAGAGTTCAGCTTGTTTCCGTCAACCATGATCTCCTCCTCTCGGGTTCTTGTAGAGTTGGGTTGGTACAGCGACATTTCATGAAAGCTGCCTGCAAAAGTGTTGAAGTGCTGCTGGCTTTTGCAAGTTACCAGCGGCACTCTCTCGGGGAGCAAATAGAGGTTTCACACCGGCAAGAACATGTCAAGACAGGCGCAAAACTATTTGTCCCTGCAGTGGCTGGTCGGAGGATGTTGGGAGTTCCATACATCAACCGCCCTTAATGCTGCCACAGTGACATGGTTTTCTGTTTAGGGTTTGCTCCCTTAGCCTTCGGTTCTGTCAAGGACCTGTACCACAAGGCAGTGGTTTAGAACTCTGCAAGGCAGGGGCGTCAAACCACCTACTTACATACCCTGTTTACAGCAATCAGACCTCGTGACTAATATAACTACCTACTTACATACCCTGTTTACAGCAATCAGACCCCGTGACTAATATAACTACCTACTTACATACCTTGTTTACAGCAATCAGACCTCGTGACTAATATAACTACCTACTTACATACCCTGTTTACAGCAATCAGACCTGGTGACTAATATAACTACCTACTTACATACCCTGTTTACAGCAATCAGACCCCGTGACTAATATAACTACCTACTTACATACCCTGTTTACAGCTCTCAGACCCAGTGACTAATATAACTACCTACTTACATACCCTGTTTACAGCAATCAGACCTCGTGACTAATATAACTACCTACTTACATACCCTGTTTACAGCAATCAGACCCAGTGACTAATATAACTACCTACTTACATACCCTGTTTACAGCTCTCAGACCCAGTGACTAATATAACTACCTACTTACATACCCTGTTTACAGCAATCAGACCTCGTGACTAATATAACTACCTACTTACATACCCTGTTTACAGCAATCAGACCCGGTGACTAATATAACTACCTACTTACATACCCTGTTTACAGCAATCAGACCTCGTGACTAATATAACTACCTACTTACATACCCTGTTTACAGCAATCAGACCCAGTGACTAATATAACTACCTACTTACATACCCTGTTTACAGCTCTCAGACCCAGTGACTAATATAACTACCTACTTACATACCCTGTTTACAGCAATCAGACCTCGTGACTAATATAACTACCTACTTACATACCCTGTTTACAGCAATCAGAACCCGTGACTAATATAACTACCTACTTAAATACCCTGTTTACAGCAATCGGACCTCGTGACTAATATAACTACCTACTTACATACCCTGTTTACAGCAATCAGACCCTGTGACTAACATAGCTACCTACTTACATACCCTGGTTACAGCAATCAGACCCGGTGACTAATATAACTACCTACTTACATACCATGTTTACAGCAATCAGACCCCGTGACTAATATAACTACCTACTTACATACCCTGTTTACAGCAATCACACCTGGTGACTAATATAACTACCTATTTACATACCCTGTTTACAGCAATCAGACCTCGTGACTAATATAACTACCTACTTACATACCCTGTTTACAGCAATCAGACCCCGTGACTAATATAACTACCTACTTACATACCCTGTTTACAGCAATCAGACCCGGTGACTAATATAACTACCTACTTACATACCCTGTTTACAGCAATCAGACCCCATGACTAATATAACTACCTACTTACATACCCTGTTTACAGCAATCAGACCCCGTGACTAATATAACTACCTACTTACATACCCTTTTTACAGCAATCAGACCCCATGACTAATATAACTACCTACTTACATACCCTGTTTACAGCAATCAGACCCCATGACTAATATAACTACCTACTTACATACCCTGTTTACAGTAATGAGACCCCGTGACTAATATAACTACCTACTTACATACCCTGTTTACAGCAATCAGATCCTGTGACTAATATAACTACCTACTTACATACCCTGTTTACAGCAATCAGACCCGGTGACTAATATAACTACCTACTTACATACCGTTTACAGCAATCAGACCCGGTGACTAATATAACTACCTACTTACATACCCTGTTTCCAGAAATCAGACCCGGTGACTAATATAACTACCAACTTACATACCGTTTACAGCAATCAGACCCGGTGACTAATATAACTACCTACTTACATACCCTGTTTACAGCAATCAGACCCGGTGACTAATATAACTACCTACTTACATACCCTGTTTACAGGAATCAGACCCGGTGACTAATATAACTACCTACTTACATACCCTGTTTACAGCAATCAGACCCGGTGACTAATATAACTACCTACTTACATACCCTGTTTACAGGAATCAGACCCGGTGACTAATATAACTACCTACTTACATACCCTGTGTACAGCAATCAGACCTCGTGACTAATATAACTACCTACTTACACACCTTGTTTACACCAATCAGACTCGGTGACTAATATAACTATCTACTTACATACCCTGTTTACAGCAATCAGACCCCGTGACTAATATAACTACATACTTACATACCCAGTTTACAGCAATCAGACCCGGTGACTAATATAACTACCTACTTACATACCGTTTACAGCAATCAGACCCGGTGACTAATATAACTACCTACTTACATACTCTGTTTACAGCAATCAGACCCGGTGACTAATATAACTACCTACTTACATACCCTGTTTACAGCAATCAGACCCCGTGACTAATATAACTAATTACCTACACACCCTGTTTACAGCTATCAGACCCCGTGACTAATATAACTAATTACCTACATACCCTGCTTACAGCTATCAGACCCCATGACTAATATAACTACCTACTTACATACCCTGTTTACAGCTATCAGACCCAGTGACTAATATAACTACCTACTTACATACCCTGTTTACAGCAATCAGACCCCATGACTAATATAACTAATTACCTACATACCCTGTTTACAGCTCTCCGACCCAGTCACTAATATAAGTAACTACCTACATACCCTGCTTACAGCTATCAGACCCCGTGACTAATATAACTACCTACCTACATACCCTGTTTACAGCTAACATACCCCGTAACTAACTACATACCTACATAATGGAGGGGTGCGGGGGAGAGGGGAGGTTCTGAGAATCAATAATTTCCGTACAAATAGGAAAATGTTGACAGTTGTAAATGACCACCATAATATACATTCTTTACCCAAACATTCCGCACGACAAGCCTGCGCTCTACCGACTCGGCCACCACGTCCGGTAAATATGGACGTGTTTTTTTTTTGGAATTGCTATGGTTCCCATCGGATTCTACAACTGTATATATTTTATTACACCGAATACTCTGTACTGGCTCCTTCCCATTCTCATGACTGGTGGCGCCACCTCCGGCGCTCCCCCGCACCTGCTAGTGCGGGAAACCCTCTCACGTTGGAGGATTATTTATACTGTGGCCAGCCTTTATATATACCGTATTCTCGAGGGTTAATGCCCACGTATGGGTTAACGCCCACCCCCGAGTTGGCCAATATTTTGTAAACGCCCACCCCTTAAACACCCATTGGGTAAACACCCACCCCCCACTTCAGTGAATTGCCAATTTAAACGCGCAGGGCAATAACCTGCGAGAATACGGTATATAAGTTCTGTGCGCATGACTTATGGGAATCAGAGCGCTTTCACCTAGATGTGATTAGGCGGAATTTTTAGTGCATGCGCAGTGTGAAGGTAATGGGGCCCTTACCGTGCAATTGAATGAATCTGCTGCATTTGCATCGCTTCCACTTGGGTTCGTAGATCTTTGATTTCTCGATTCGATCTGTCTAGCTGACCTGATACTTTATCCTGAAGACAAAAGAAGGAAACAAGAGTTATTTATCCACACAGGTGAAAACTAGGTCAACTGAGGTAGCAGACAAACATGGACATTGTCTTAATTATATCTGTTTGCAGCATAAAACCGCAGAACTGTCAGCGTATGGCAAGCCTATCAGGTAGTCAGGGTTGTCGACCAATCAGAAGAGTTTTTACAAATTGTACCTGTGTTTATATTCCTAATCAAGAAGCCAATATTACACTTAGATGGTTAGTTTTACTTATTGTATTCAGCTTTAATTTGTTTTCTTTACATAGCTTCATAATGAGGATAGGAAATAGCTTCAACCAATGTAGAACACAAATACATTTTAGATTTCCTAAGAAAAACTGGACTGCATTGCCTACTGTAATTTTAGCTATGTTTTATAAGTCAAATTTTGATGTGCATTGACACAAATTTGACCAGTTTGAAATGGCATCTAATGTAATTCTGTCCTGCCATTTGAAACTTTCATGTCAATTTCATGTGGGCGGACTAAACTGACAGAATAAATAACATTAACTTTTCGCCCTAGTTGCAAACATGGCATTACACCATAAAGCAACTAATTATTCAGTCTCAATAGGTACATAGTTCTATTGAAAGACATGATTTTAGGCATATGTCAGTCTGAATGCTTTGGAAAAGTGATTTCAAATGCACCAAAGTTCCCGAAGCCGAAAGGCTTTGATCCATTTGAAATAACTTTTCCCACCCATGATTACCAGTGTATATGGGTACACTTAGGTAAATTACTCCCGTACAGTTTGTACTACACAAGTACTAGAATATTAAATTCATTTGCTATGGAACTATAATTCTCTTTGCTTTCATATGGTACTAGTGCCATTCGACAGATCAGAAGGCACCCTCGTACCAAACACATGTGCAAAGAAATGATGCCAAACTCCTGTCTGCCTACCAAACACTCTGCGAACCATGACTGGCACGGATTGACCTCGTCTGATGGGCATCCTGTGACCTATGACTGACCTTGTGTGACGGGCACCCTGCGACCTCTGACTGGCACTGGCTGACCTTGTCTGACAGGTACTATGAGACCTATGACTGGCATTGTCTGATGGGTACCGTGTGACCTATGACTGACCTTGTCTGACGGGTACCTATGACTGACCTTGTCTGACGGGTACCTTGTAACCTGTGACTGGCACTGACTGACCTCGTCTGACTGGCACCTTGTGAACTTGTAACTGGCACTGACTGACATTTGCTGACGGGTAGCCTGTGAACTGTGGCAGACATGACTGACCTTGTCTGATGGGTACCCGGTGACCTATGACTGGCACTGACTGACCATATCTGACTGGTACCCTGTGACCTATGACTGGCACGGACTGACCTTGTCTAACCCATACCCTGTGAACTGTAACTGGCATTGACTGACCTTATCTGACTGGTACCCTGTGAACTGTAACTGACACTGACTGACCTTATCTGACTGGTACCCTGTGACCTATGACTGGCACTGACTAACCTTGTCTAACCCATACCCTGTGACCTATGACTGGCACTGACTGACATTTGCTGACAGGTACCCTGTGAACTGTGGCAGACATGACTGACCTTGTATGACAGGTACCTGTGACCTATGACTGGCAAGGACTGACCTTGTCTAACCCATACCCTGTGAACTGTAACTGACACTGACTGACCATATCTGACTGGTACCCTGTGAACCGTAACTGACACTGACTGACCTTATCTGACTGGTACCCTGTGAAACATAACGGGCACTGACTGACCTTATCTGACTGGTACCCTGTGACCTATGTCTGGCACTGACTGACCTTGTCTAACCCATACCCTGTGACCTATGACTGGCACTGACTGACCTTGTCTGACCCATACCCTGTGAATCGTAACTGGCACTGACTGACCTTGTCTAACCCATACCCTGCGAATCGTAACTGGCACTGACTGACCTTATCTGACTGGTACCCTCTGAACTATAACTGGCACTGACCTTGTTTGCCCTGTACCCTGTGAACCATAAGTGGCACTGACTGACCTTATCTGACTGGTACTCCTCCATCTGTTTCCGGATCCGGTCGAGTTCCTGAGAGAGCTGGTTCTTCTCCTCCAGGGCCTGCATGCGCTCCTTCAGGTGGAGCTGGAGACGCTCGTTGGACTCTGAGAGAAGCTTGTCGACAGTGGCCGACAGTCGTGCATTGTGGTCTTCATTGAGCTTTTCTCGCTGTCGCGCCTGAAGTACAAAGCATAGATCATGGCATAATTGAAAGACACAGTTTGACATACGCTATTTGGATATTAGTTGACATATAGAGTCAAGTGATTTCACATGGACTGAAGCATTAATAGGATAGCACAATGACTCGTTTGCACAGTCTCAGGATAATGTGACTGTGTGGGATATCGGGTCATGGTGCTGGCGGCCTGGTCTCCCAGTGGGGCAGCACTATAAAGTCGCCATAAGGTCTGTCACAAGTTGGTATCCGTCCTGATATAACCTTAGATGTTGCTAGGGCGTAAAATAACAAACAAACAAAGATCAATCTACCAACTGACAAGGACTACTATTATGCTTACAAATATGCAAAATTATCTTTTTAATTTGTTTATTGTAGATTTAGTTAGCTGTTGTACCATTTAATGTCAAACCTATATTCTTGTGACATCATATTATGGTAGTAGTGTCATTCAGCTGGGCAACATCCACCCCAGTATTAAAGTAAGAATGCTTTGAACCGGAAATGGTTCATCTCCCTGGGATGTGACCCCAGTAGTCCATACATGAGCCTCACCACCATGCGGTGGCAGCAGGAACTCTAGATGCCCTTCAATGTTTATAAACATTGTGTATGGGCGCGCAGCTTGGCTGCAGAACGAAGGCACACTGCCATTGAGTTTGCCAATACGCACAGTGCAACATGTCAGTTTTATTAAAAATGAATAGAAATGCAGAACTCTAACCTTATAAATTTAATATAATCTCTTTGTTAAACATGTTTTCGGTATGTGTTCCAAGCAGTTTGTTTCTAGGTCGTGTAGTTTTAGAGATATATCACTTTTTCTGTATGAAGATTGCTCACGGCCATTGACAATGCATTGAGTCACGTGCAGTGCAAAACGACAATTTTATTCAAAATTAATAGAAATGCAGAACCCTAACCTTAATATAAATTTAAGTGGTGTGGTTTTAGAGATATTTCACATTTTCTGTATGAAGATTGCATAGCCATTGAGTTTGCGGTGTGACCGTGTGTCGTCCTGCAGCCAAGCTGCGTGCGCACTGACCTAAACACCTATACTGACGTCACACGAAATAGGTCTATGCTAACGACTGTCCATTGATGGCGACAAATGGCAGGAAGCTAGCCAGAGGTAATCCCTGGGTGGACCCCCCCCCCAACCTCTATGACTGGCTATCACCCCCCCCCCCCCGCCTCCCCCAACCCCCACAACATGAGAGGTTCCCTGTGAACTGGCTGGTCAGGGGGTGGGTCACTTGGTTCTGTGGCGCCATGGAGAGAGGAGGACCGAAAGAAATAAACGGTCAAGCAAACTTTTCCTCTCCCCTGCCTTATTCTTCATGTGTGTACGATAAGACCAGAGGGGACCGGCCATACATGATGACACAGCATATCACACACATACATATAATGAGGCTGTCTCAAAAGGTGCTAAGTAATATGGGACAAAACTTTGTCCATTGTAACGATCAACATACTATCTGCTTATGCATTTGCTCAGGATAAACTGATTTATGGTATTTCGTAATCCAAATAGAATACCTATTGATTTGACGCAAATGTCCTTGTGTTTTCAGTGTAACCGTTTCTGTGCTGTTTTGTGTCAATCGTTACGTGGACAAAAAAAGAAAGAGTTATCACCTTTTGAGACAGGCTCATATACATATGATCTCCGAGAACTGCAAACTGCAGTACAATTAACCTAGTTTCAAACGGGTGAGTGCATGCTCAGAAGCAACCAAGTTACGCAATGCATTAAGTATTTATTTCCAGCACTCAACAAAAATGCTGGGGGAAAAAAACACCCTAACAACCTGGAGAGATAACATTTTTTAAAAGACCATTCCGGAAAGCACTGTATTGCATGCAACCATTTACAATTGGCTTAGAGCTGACTACAAGGCAGACTCTCACTACAAGAGATGAGAGGCATTAATTTGTGACTACCTTGAGTTTAAATAATATATATATATATCTATATATAATATATAGATATATATATCTTAACATATATATATAATATCTATATATATAGCTAAGCTCATGATTCCCGTGTGCACACCGAAATTAACTTGGTTTGACTTTCCAATATCTCCAAAGTTTGCCATTTAAAAATAAAAAACCACCTTCAAACGATAGTAAAGTTCATAGATTATAATGATCAAACAAATGCATTCATCGAAATTTTTTTTTTTTTAAATGACCGCAACTCAAAACTATCGGATTATCTAACGTTGACGACATGCACACTTACAACAAAATATCAACAACAAAAATAAAAAAATAAAAATTCGGGTGGGGTTGGGCAAGGGGGTAAATTGACAAATATATCGATTTTTGTTCAATAAAAACAAAAAACGGTGGAATCTTTGTCCCAACAATTTTCAAAAAGAAGAAAAATATCACAGTATTTGCAAAAAAAATATCAACAACAAAATTAAAAAAATAAAAATTTGGGTGGGGGTGGGCAAGGGGGTAAATTGAAAAATAAATAGATTTTGTTTAAATTTTTGTTAAACACGGTGGAATCTTTGTTGTCCCAACAATTGGTTTTAAATCGGTAAAAGAAGAAGAAAGATGACAGGATTTGCAAATGAGACCTACCCGTTGTAACTCCGTGTTCTTTTCGTCCAACTGGGTCTCGAGTTGTGCCAGCCTCTCCTCGGCCGACACGTGCCTCTCCTCGGCCTGCAAAGGACATGACGTCACTCAGACACACACATGACGTCACCAAGCACCACAACGACACAATGGTATACTGGGGAAACAAACTTAAACAATGCCACAATTCTCGCTCTCTTGTATCATCCCTCTTCCTTTTCTTCCTTTAAAAAAGTTATTATCTATCCTTTTCTTCCTTTAAATGTTTTTTTTTAATTTATTATTTTTATTTGGTTATGTAATAGTTTCCAACTAGAAGAATTGGCGGGCAGTATGATGACATCAATGGTGCTTAGTTGTAATATGTGTCATAATTAAAAGTAGGTATTTGGCTTGGGCTTAGTGTTAGGCTTAGACCTAGGTTTAAACCAAGGCTTAGCCCTGGGGATGGAACCTGAGAGTTTTATGTACACTCTACAGTTCTATTTTTGGCATTTATTGATGAGTGAAAATAATATTTATTGGTAATTGGATCAAACAGCTACTCATCTAGTCTTGTTCATCTACACATGTCCGGTTCATCTGAGAATGAAAAGTCTCTACAGGCTATATATACATATGTGATGTATAACGTATTATGTGAGTATAAAGATTTGCAAGGTAATATTACTTATTATTATTGTTATCCTCCGTAAAGTCATTGTCACACCTCACCGGATTGAGCACCGGAGACCACCGGACAAAGAATTTTCTAGTCCGGTGAAGAAATCTATCGAAATGTATCAAAATGGAGCGTCAAATTGGGTTAATTGCCGCCGGACAACCGGATAAGTACCGTACACGTAACGGATGGGTACCGGACATGTACCGGACACAACGGATGGGTACCGGACATGTACAGATGGGTACCGGACAGGCCTATTATAGCTGTATCCTATTGATTGATTGATTGATGTACCGGACACCTCAGTCCGCTGGTGTCCGGACGGTACCCGAACATCGCCGTACACAACAGGACAGTGTCCGGTTCTCGTCCGGTTCGCCAAGGTCTGACAGGGCCTTTAGATACAACACTGTACCAGTGGGGCCATCTAGCCCACCTCACCTGCCCCGGATGTTGACCGGTGTCAGTCGCACTGGAGGATTTGTTGTATATATTTATCTATATATGCTATCGTTATCCTTAATGGATGACACTTTAAATGTCTGCCACAGCACACACTGCTTTTATTAGTGCATTGTCCAAGTCAGTGCATATTTTCTCAAACATTTTAAGGTGATAAAATTCACAAACGCAAGTAATATCTCAACGCAAACACATAAGTAGAACACGGTAGGCCTACAGTTGATTCCGCAATAGTAGGGAGCGAGGAATGAGGGGGGGGGGGGGGGGGGGGGGGGGGGGGGGGGTTGCTGGGTTCATTCTAGGTTGTAATTTTTCTTTTAAAAAACCCAAATAACACCAGAAATCCATCCAGATAATATTACATCATAAATTGTCTACTGGTTTCTTCATTGCAATAAATATTTTGTAATAAAACACTAGTAAAATAACTAAGTGGATGTTCAAAGTTGTCAACATTTCCCCGGTCGTATGAATCATGTGACAGGGGTGGGGGTGGGGGTGGGTCGGTGGTCAGTCAAGCACGACTTTTATCAGTTAATAAAATGTTGATATTCAAAAGGCTCATATTCAGGGGTCCCAGTGACAAAAATAAGAAAAATCCCTGAAAAACTAGGGGAGTCGGAAGCATGTCCCCCCGGAAATCTATTAAAACCTACTCTTATAATAGTGCAATCTGGCACCTAATTGGACACATTTTGTCCTTGAAATTCGAACTGTTTTAAGACTTCAAGACTAACAAATAATTAAAAGTTACATTCTCACTGTCAATGAATTACATCCAAGAAAACAAAGATAAATTAATCAGTGATTTCGCTGAGAAATGGGGTTCCTGTATATTATTGTCTTTATGTGTTGATGTGCAGTACTCTGCAGGAATTAACTATAGTCAGGTCGATGGTCAACGAGAACAGGAATTAACTATAGCAACATCCCTAATTCCTGCGGTTAGTTCATACGGAGGAGGGGTATCCACAAGCGGGTTAGTTTGTAGTTAGGCATTGACCGTGAAGGTTACAACTAGAACTGAGAAGTTACAAAAAGAATTACAGAAAAATAGAAAAAGAAATAAAATACTAGCCGGATAAATCGGTAAACAGATGGCATTGCAATGTTAGTAGCTAGTAACGAACTGGGGTGTGCGAGCACATGAGAACATAGTTATCTTACTTATTTTTATAATTAAATTTTAAGAACAAAAGAAATGTTTCTTTTCAATTAATTAATTCTTTATGAAAAAAAGTCAAGAACAAATCTTTAATTGGAATAAAAGAAAATCTGAAAAAGAGGATAAAAGGAGACTGTTTTATATACATATATATATACACATATATATATATACAAACATAATCATACATTTAAAAAAAAAACAGCTGAAGAGGTAAATATTACTTTGAAAATAAATATATATATAATTCTGACTTCTTATTAAATTGGCTTACGATGTCATATGTACATATACATTATATACATTAGATACAATATATATTATATAGATGTATATATATAACTTATATATATATGTGTATATATAACATATATATTTGTCAATTTTGTTACGATATATAACATATCGCAACAAAATTGACATAATATATATATACACATCGTAACAAAATTAACATACGTCAGAAATAAATATATTTATATTCAATGTAATATTTACCTCTTCAATTGTTTTTTAAAGAAATCTATTAGTCCTAATCTTCTTTAAGATGGTCCTTTTTTCTATATATCAGACCTATTAGTAAGACTACACGAAATGCCGGAAATTCAAAATGTTTGATAAAAGGGAACAAAAAGGCTCAATTCTTAAAAAATAATATACAAACGACGGGATAAAATTCCGCCTCGTCTGAATTACATGTCTGAATTACATGTCTGAATTACATGTCTGAATTACATGTCTGAAGTACATGTCTGAACTGGCCTCGTGATTCCAAATTTCTCAGCAGTTTTACCCATCAATCGCGACTACATAAGAAGTAGGCAGCAGGTCTTAAACTAAAAAAGTATTCAGTGCTCTTTAGGTAGTGGCATATATAAACTATTACGAAATACAACACTTTTTAGAGGTGGCGTCCTGGTAAATATCGTCCATCTTTTTTCGTACCACCTTCTGCTTGTTTTTTCTCCATTTTCATTTTCGCTCTTTTAATTTAAAAAAATCTCTTTTTTTTCTCCGTGAAATGGACATATGTAATAAAGCAGACCTGAATGTGACACCAGCCTGAATTCCACACTCATCGTACTCAACTTGCTTCATATGATTGAACAAAATAAAGCCAATATTCAGCTGATATTGGCTCTCATCACAAGCATTGTCGACAGTCAACAAATATTAAATTTCTCGTTGTTTTTATTCCACCCTCTTCTCTTTTTGTGTCTTTTTGGGTTTTTTTTGCCACCAACATTTTGAAACAGCAAATTCAAAACTCTCAGCATATTTGTTGTGCTTTAAAGAAATGTACATGTGGTGCTTGAATATTGTGGATGTTTTGAACTAATAGGTCAAGCTAGGTCATTTTTAAGCAGGGATGAAAGTCACCTTTGATAAATAAACAAGCAAACAAAATATTAAAATTTTAAAAACTAAATAAATTGCGGAAATCTGATGAATTTGTCTCGGTTTTCTATCAGTGAGGGTTATCTGTGTTTTTTTTGCTTTAATAAAATCTTTTTTTTCACTTTCTTTCTTCTTTTTTTTGGCTTCACAGAAAACCACTGACATTGCGAGAAAAAAGTGGGAGAACGTTCATCCCTAATTAGGTTTGCATACACTGTATAAAAATATATTTGTTTTAATGTTTATGGTTTTGATTTGTGCAGTTGTTAGTAAGAATACCATTTTAACATTGAACCCAAAGGCCACAGGGATGGTGGGTCCAGGGGGGGATGTGCAAATGCAGTTTTCGGTTTTTGTTTATTTCTTAATAAACAAACTAGGCAAACTGTATCTATTTATATTTATATATATATATATACCTCCAACAAAGTGACCTAGAGCACGACGAAAGAGAAGCACAAGAGGATCATTATGTCACAACTTATAAGAACAGGTAGAGCGAAATGGAACAAAGCATTCATTTCTCAGTGTTAAACAAAAACAAAAAAAAGATTTCAAACTAAATAAAATATTTGTATTTACTAAAAAAAATAGATATTTAAAAGGATCAGTTGTACATCAAACATCAAGTAGGTGAAATTAGACATAAATAGAAACAGGTTCAAAGTGGAGATGCAGCAAATTGAATATTGAAAAGCACATTAAATTAATATATAAACTGTGTTCTAGTTGACAAAATTGAGCTTAGCTATCACAATATAATTAGGAAATAAATTAAACAAAACAAGAAAAACAAGGATTTTTTTTAAAGGATACAACAAAAGTTATTAAGAATCATGCAGCAGGGTGTGTGCGTTGAATATATGCTAAGTTTGATTACATTTTTAAATAGTGTTGATAACACGTTCGCTATGGTGATATTCATTGCAATGCACAACTTTAAAAAAAGAAGAGTTTGGATACCACTGGATTCAACAGTAACAAGTTCTATTAAATTGACTTATTACACCCTTCTATGCAGCAAAAATGCTTAAATATCTAAGTTAGATGTAACGACTCAAATGTAGATAAGTGTTTTGGTTTAGACAATTTGGATTATGCAGCTTTAAGTGGACTTGAAAGCTAAATCAATTTAATAGTGGCTTTATTGCCATTAAATGCTGCTCTAGTTGTATGCAGGTATTGCAGGTATAGCAATACCTCACGGAGTTTGATGCCCCTGCCCTGCAGAGTTGTAATCCACTGCCTTGTGGTACAGGTTCTTGACTGAACTGAAGGCTAGGGGAGCAAACCCTAAACAGAAAACCATGTCACTTCAGGGCGGTTGAAGTATGGAACTCCCAACATCTCCCGACCAGCCACTGCAGGGACAAATAGTTTTGCGCCTGTCTTGACATGTTCTTGCCGGTGTGAAACCTCTATTTGCTCCCCAAGAGAGCGCCGCTGGTAACTTGCAAAAGCCAGCAGCACTTCAACACTTTTGCAGGCAGCTTTCATGAAATGTACTGACTGACTCATGGACGCAACTCTCACAGCAGAGAGCTAAATGGAGAGCGGCAGTCAAGTAATGAAAGCAGTCTTTGTTGCATCGCGACCAACAGCATCATGATGATGATGATGATGATGATGATGATGAAATGCTGCTCTGAAGGAGCATAGTGGGTGGATAAAATATCCATCACTTACCAGAAGAAATTTTAATTTGGGAAATTTCAATGATTTACGCATCTTAATCGATAGATGCTGAAATCTCAATATATTTTAACTGAGACCAAAACACACAACAACTCATTCCTATTTACCAGTGCCAGTCACATAAAATTGTTGTTTATCGAACTGGGTAAGACTCCAGAGCATTGCAACGGATATCGCTATAGACTATCTCCTAACAACACCATTTTGGAAATGAATAAATAAATAGATACACTTCGCCACACACAGACGACAACAAATATGTAAGATAGTCACAATAAGGCAACAAGCGCAGTTTCCACCCCCACGACCACCACCAAATCGCATCCGCATGTCCACATCCATCCCTGCACGCCCCCCGGCCCACACTACCCGCACTACCCGACTGGCGGTGCCCAGCCGGCTGCTGGAGGATGCTGAGGTGTGTGTGTTTGGTTACCATCGTTACCTGCGACAGCGCCTCCAGACGCTGCGCCAGTTCCGCCTCCACCGTTGGCAGCGCTTCGGCCTTCTGCAGGTACTGCGACAACTTCTGCTCGGATAGCTCCAGCTTCTCTTGTAAGCCACGCGTCTTCTCCTCAGCCTGAAGCAAAGAGCGGAAGGTGCATTAATACAAAGAGTGGCGTCTGTGCTATCTTCTATCATACCAAACACTCAGATCATCCGGTTAGATATCATGAGGCGCTCCTGTGTCTAGGCACAACAGATTGTATTGCGGTTGTGTCCTCCTATGTGGAGCTTGCCAGACCTACTTACTGCTTTGAGTTAGTCTGACATACTATTTTGAGCTAATCTACTTGTTGTTTTGAGTTGGCCTGACCTACTTCTTGTTTTGAGATGGCCTGACTTACTTACTGTATTAAGTTGGCCTGACCTAGTTACTGCATTGAGTTGGCCTGACATACTGTTTTGAGTTGGCCTGGCCTAGTTACTGTTTTGAGTTGGCCTGACATACTTACTGCTTTGAGTTGGTCTGACCTACTTACTGATTTGAGTTGACCTGACCTATTTAATGTTTGACATGACCTGACCTACTTACTGTTTTGAGTTGGCCTGACCTACTTACTACTTTGAGCTGGTCTGACCTACTTACTGCATTTAGTTGGCCTGGCCTAGTTACTGTTTTGAGTTGGCCTTACCTACTTACTGCTTTGAGTTGGTCTGACCTACTTTCCGTTTTGAGCTGACCAGCCCTACTTACTGTTTTGAGTTGGCCTGCCCTACTTACTGCTTTCAGCTGACCTGCTTACTGTTTTGAGCTGGTCTGACCTACTTACTGTTTTGAGTTGGCCTTCCCGCATGGCGAGCTCTGACTCAAGCTTGTCGTTCATGTCGTGTAGCGAAGTCGACTCACGCTGTGCATTTAGGTACCGCTTCTCTAAGGTGGCTATCCGTTCTTCTTGGTCTTCCTTCTGTGCTATAGACTGTGAGGGGTGAAGGAAAAAAGAACGCTTCATGTTAGTTACCATTGCTATAGAAATTCACCCACACACACACACTGCCACAAAGGCCTCGTCCTTCCAGACAGTAACCCTAGCTCCCACTAGTGTATACTTGTTGAAGTAAAGAGTTAGCTAAAGACAGTTCACCTTGCGTAACAAGTTTTTTTTAATTGACTGAGTATTTCCTTCTAAATGGCAACAAATGCTTAATAAGAGCATCAGTATTTAAGTTGACTATGTAGAATCAAATCTAGATAGCTTTGGCTTTGAAAGTTTGATGTTTCATTGGACTATGCAGCTTTAAATACAAGACACTACACCTGTTAAGTGAGGACAACATTGGTCTGGATGCAGAATTGTCCTTTAAATACAGGTACTACAGCTCCTATGACAACTACTGTATGCCAATTAGAATTTAGATACATTTCTTCTTTTTTTTTAGCATTACTTATTTAAGCATGGGAAATTTCAATCGCGGACGATTGGTCTTCCTCATTCTACTGCTCCTTGACCTATCCTAATAATGCCGAGCGCCTGGCTAGGAAGCGAAAAGTATCAATTTTTAAGTCATTGACTTGACCAGGTTTCGAACCCACGATCTACCAACACAGGACACGGACACTCTAACTCATTCAGCAATCCCATTGAGCTAAGTGAAGTCATAGTTGGACACATGGAACATAAAGGAGTGGGAATTATCATATTCTGCCTTAAGATTCTTGGAATAGTTCAACGATTTGCAGACATGACAGAAGGAGTCATTCTTTTCTCGGTAGGTAGTAAAATACAAATCGCCTCATCAAGTATTTAAAGGGCTGCTGAGATGATACAATCCGTGTTTTACTACCTACAGCAGGCCCTTGTTACCAACGATTCGCTAACTGCGTGGAGGCTTTACAAACATGCAAACTCTTAAAGAACTGCCGTCCTGATATGACCTTACATGTTGCCTGGACGTAAAGCCCCAACAACCAACCAACTTAAGAGCTGCTCCTGGGAGTGGTGTTTTGTTGTTGTGGTGGTTTTTATGTCCTGGCAACATCTAAGGTCATATCAGGACGAGGACCGACTCATGACAGTGTGCACTTATGGCAACTTTATAGTGTTGCCCCAGTGGGAGACTAGGTTGCCAGCACCATAACCTGATATCCCACTCAGTCACATTATCCTGATACTGAGCTAACCAGTCCTTGCCCTATCCTAGTAATTCCGAGCACCAGACTAGCTAGTGACAAATATAAATTTTGTAGTCATTGGTTTGACTCGGCCGAGATTCGACCACCCAACATTCCACAGGCGGAAGCCTGCGCTGTAACCGATTCGGCCACCGCGTCCGGTCCTGGCGGTGGCAGTTTAACTGAGTGCCTACTTTTCCCCGAATATCCAGCACAGATTATAGTTAGGGCCTTGAACAAAAACAAAAGAAGTTACACAGTACTCTGACTAATAAGGTGTCACAAGAGGGCGACATCAAAGTGAACTGCACTCTTCCTTCGCTTCAAATATACATACACGGCTGTACCAACTGCTTTTTAAAACTAATTAAATACTATTACATTTCATTCTAATTTTCGCTACAGCCTTCCGTCATAGCAGAGATGACACGAAGATGGAGCTTAATCTGTCCTGCTGTGACGGGATACGCTGGAGTTTGGCCATGCGCAGTGGGCGCCAGTGGCGGAAATAGGAACCTCACTGTACAAACATAGGGGGTAGAAGGGAGGCGGAGCGGGTAGGGACAGAAGGAGAGAGGGGGGTGATGGGGCCGGGGGGAGAAGGGCAGGGGACAGGGAAGAGGGGGAGGTGGGGAGGAGGGAGGGGGGGAGGGAGGATGGAAGGGAGGAGGGGGGCAGGGAGGAGGGAGGGAAGCGGTGAGGGTAGTTGTGGGGAAGGAGGAGGAGGAGGGAAGGGAGAGGGGGGGGGAGGGGGGGAGGGAGGAGGGGAGTGAGGAGGGAGCAGGGGGAGGGAGGAGGGGAGGGAGGAGGGGAGGGATGGGAGGTAGGAGGGGAGGGAGGAGGGGAGGGAGGAGAGAGGAGGGAGGAGAGGAGGGGAGGGAGGAGGGAGGAGGGGGGAGGGGGAGGGGCGGGATAGTTTAGCTGATTTCCGGTATCAGATAATGCGATGCTCTGAATGCAGCAGGCCCTGAGAGAACTCCCTGTATACAAGTGGCACAGATAAGCAGGTCTATGGCTGGGGGACCAGGATGTAACCCCCTGATTACCAGCTACAACAGCAGGTCATTGCTGGCTCCTTTCAACATGTCCCTCCCCGACCACTAGACGCCACACACTAAACAACATGCCACTGAATACCCACCGCAATTTTCACATTTCAACCTGCCCCCTGCCCACACACACCCCCAACCCCCACCCACACACACCACCAACCCCCACAAGCAGCACAATTATACAGAAGTCACAAACTCTGCTCGTGAGCACAGCTTCAAATGTTAGAGCCGTGTGGTACAGAACCAGGAAGCGCGGGTAATTATGTAATCATTTTTAGTTGTAGGGAACTTTGCCGTTGATGGTGATTAAAAAGGAGTGCTCCACTCCTCCTGCCCCGCTAATCTAATCTAATCTACGCTCGGACTTCTTTTTCCTTTTCCTTTTCAAACAGGTTCTTCTCTTTTCAGCCAACCCACAGGCAAGGATTGCCAGGCTCCTTAATTCGCTACTCGACAGGGTGTGGTACTATAATTAAAGCTGCATAACCTGATGAAAGCATCATCTTTTCTAAAAACCAAAACGCTAACACCGATTTGATCCTACATAGCCACGTTAGATACTGGTGCACTCATTAAACATGTATTACTGCCTAGAAGGGGATACCGAGTCAATTTAATAGAAACTTCACTGCTGAGGCTTATCGTAGGCAGCATTTCAGTGTACATACCAAAAGTAATTTTGGAGGCGCTTCAAATAGTCAAGCGTTCAAAATGAAAACTTTACTTCAAACTAAATTAAGTACATTTATCTAAACAAATAAAGGCAGAAACTCAAAACCATCGGACTATGCACCTTTAAACAAACATTCAGCTCAAATTCGGAATGAATAATTATATTCAAGGGAAAATGATTAGTTGGTTGTTGGAGTTTCACGTCCTGGCAACATCTAAGGTCATATCAGGACGGGTATGGACTTGTGACAGTGCGCACTGATGGGGACTTTATAGTATTGCCCCACTGGGAGACCAGGCCACCAGCATCATGAACTGATATCCCACTCAGTCACATTATCCTGACACTGAGCCAACCAGTCCTTGTCCTATCCTAATAATGCCGAGCGGAGAGAAAATGAAAGCCCATGAAATATATATAGACGCAAGCGGTTCTGACAGCAGTCTGGTCTAGGCCTGGCTTGAATGAATATGGCTCAGGGGAGTTGCTGGTGTGAAGAATCTGTCTCTTCTTTCTTTACTTTCCACGTGGAAGAATAATCAATAGGTTATTTGTATATTAGTTCCAGGGCTCATGATTTTGTTTTATGGATTATTTTGTTTATGAGGGGCAGTGGGAAGACAACCGTCCTACAATTTCTATTGTCAACAGAATAGTATATGTTTGTGGAATAATGTATAGAAATTGTGAATAAAACATGTCTTAAATGCCAACTATCGACAGACTATTAGTGAAGCAGCACCCAGACGCGCTCTCGGAACGCTGGGCTGTTATGTTTAGACCAATGTCACATCACCAGGCTTACTAACGCATTCGCAGACCACATTTAGGATTACTTTTACAAAAAAATCAGCATACAGGCGGAAGAGTTCCTGGGGTTTAGGTCCCTAGTGACATTTGAAGTTATATCATGACTGGTACCCCATTATGTGACTGTGCGTAATCATTGCGAGATGGCATACTGGTACAAGTCGGTACCCGCCCTGATATGACCTCAGATGTGTCTAGGGTATAAAACCCAATCGATGCTTTCTCTCATCACTAAAATTGCATAATCCGATGGTCTTGAATATCTGCCATCATTTTGATAAGATAAATATATTAATTAGACTAATCGTTTGAATAAAGCTATATTTTAGTTAAGGGGTTAACTTCAGAGATATTTGCAGTGAAAAGATGACAAATTAATGTCAGAGTGCATATCTAACTGTTGGACACCCTAGGGTCCAGCCACGAAAGTTCTATTAAATTGACTCAATATTCCTTCTAGGCAGCAATAAATGCTTAATGAGTGCGCTATTCTAAGTTGGCTACATTGGATCAAATCACGGTAGTGTTTCTGTTTTTAAAACGTGATGCTTTTATCAGGTTATGCAGCTTTAAATGGCACGTTGCCTAAAAATTACCGCCCCGTTCAGCAACATAAAAAGAGCAAGGTGTAACTAATACAGCACCGATCAAATGTAGATTATATAGACTCAATTTCCAATTGTAAGAAGGCCGGAAGACCAGTGCTCCGGCTCTGACAAATGTCATATTCAGATGAATAAACACTTTACAAAAAATTTGTTTTTAAATATTAAAAAAATAAAAAAGCGTAATGTGATATGGTCACTGCAGTTTAACTCTAAATTGAGGTCCTAAAAATAGATGCAGATAATGCCAGATAGGGCGCATGCTCTCTCTCTTTGGAAACCAAATACTGGTCCGTCTTACACCAACGGACGCGGTGGTCGAATCGGTAGAGCGCAGGCCTCCCGTGCGGATGGTCGGGAGTTTGATTCCCGGTCGAGTCAAACTAATAACTTACAAAATTGATACTTCTCGCTTCCTAGTGACAAGTACACACTTGGCTGCCAACAATCAAGTTTGATCAAACAAATTAGGTACTACTCCTAGGTGTTTAGCCAGGCGCTCGCCATTATTAGGATAAGGCAAGGACTGGTTAGCTCAGTGTCAGGATAATGCGACTGTGTGGGATATCGGGTGCTGGTGCTAGTGGCCTGGTCTCCCAGTGGGGCTGCACTATAAAGTCGCTAGTGTGCACTGTCACAAGTCGGTACCCATCCTGATATAACCTGAGATGTTACCAGGACATAGAACTCCAACAACCAACCAACCATCTTACACCACAAGCAGATTCCAGCCCGAATGCTTATTGCTATCAGCCTGAACTTCCGGTTTCCGGAAGAGAGAAAAAAAAAATTGGGTCTCTGATAAGTGCACCTCCGTAATTGAAGCACTTACATTAAAAAAAATATATAAAAAGATTGTATAAAATTGAACATGACAATTTTGGAAAAATTATTTATATTAAATGAATGGATTATTTCAGGCTACAAATCCGAAACGAACTGTCTTATGAATAGACAATCTACAAAACTGCAATGTAGTTTGACTTCCTAGTGTATAATACATTTTTGACAGCTTCCACAAAACTAACCTCTGAGGTCCCACTATATTTGACACACTCTCACTGTCAAATAAACCCATTTCACTGAGGCAACAGTGTTTTTGACAGGTCCTTACTGTCCGTAAACCTAACTAACCTCACTGAGGCTGTAATGTGTTATACATCGTCCTATTGCCTAGAAAGCAGAATTTACTCTTTGGGTACTCCAATGTAAGAAAATTATGTACTTTCCAAAACAGTGTACTTTCCAAATTTTGTATTATTACTCTCTCTCTCTTTAATCAGTTTTTCAATGAAGTGCATGTAGTAGGCCAAATTCGGAATTTCTTTTGGCGCATCAAACTTTTATTTTCCATATTGACGTGCTCTGGCTTAAAACGGTGTGCAAAATACGCAAACAAATCTCATGGGTAGGCAGGTTTAAGAAACCTAATTTCCCTGAAGCGAGTGGTTTCTGTGATACCCCAATTGCCTGCAAACACAACTGACCTTGTAGGCATTACCAATGTCAGGGTCGGTACACATATGAAGATATGGAATTCAAGGGTATTTCAAGGCTTTTAAAATAGTCTTGAATTCCTATCAAAAACAGGAATTCAAGACTATTTTCATATGGATTTCCGGAAAAAAACAACAATGGTGAATGGCGATTTTGGACTATTTTAGATCAGTGGGAACAGTTTAATGGAATTCAAGGCTTTCAAAACGAATTACCCAAAATAGGTTAAATTCAAGGCTTTTCAAGGCCTGGAAATGGGACAAATGAAGTTCAAGACTTTTCGAGACTATCCAGGCCCCATACGGACCCTGGGTTTGAGAAATACGCAAACAGAATCGGATGGCCAGGCATGTTTGAGAAACCTAACCCACTTCCCTGAGGCCAGTGGTTTCTTCGACGTGCCAATTGCCTGAAACACAACTGACCTCATGAGCAGGCACCAATGCGCGTCTGCCATCTGCGCCTGACTCACCTCTCTGAGGTCACGCTGTAGTTTGACGTGCGCCTCCTGCATTTTGATAAGCTCCTTTTGGCTGACGGACAAGCTCTCCTCAAGCTCATTGATCTTGTTGCTGAACTCCGCCACCTTGCTGCGCGCTGTCGTGCATTCGGCATTTTGCTTCTCTATCGTCTCCTGCAGCTCGATGACGCGGTTCACGTCGGAGTCAGGGTCGATGCTTCCGTTCGACAGGCGCTGCAACGACACAATTGAAACGTTGGCTGTCAACAAATTGATTGATTGAAATTGATCAGACTTGATCAAACAAATTAGGTACTAGGTGGTTTCTTATACACTTGGCTGCCAACAAATTGATCAAAATTGATCAAATAAATTAGGTATTAAGTATTTTCTTATACATTTAGCTGCCAACAAATTGATCAAACTTTATTAAACAAATTAGGTACTAAGTATTTTCTTATACACTTGGCTGCCAACAAATTGATCAAAATTGATCAAACTTGATCAAACAAATTAGGTACTAGGTGTTTTCTTATACACTTTGCTGCCAACAAATTGATCAAAATGAATCAAACAAATTAGGTAGTAGGTATTTTCTTATACACTTGACTGCCAACAAATTTATCAAAATTGATCAAACTTGATGAACCAAATTAGGTACTAGTCATTTTCTAATATACACAGTACACATTTGTGTAAACGATATTTTTCTTAGTTAAAATGCTACACATATATTATTTATATCCGAAAATGTCGAATAACTTAATATGAAAAGAATAATTATCAGGAAGGAATCAAAATCGATAGAAAGTACATTTAAAAGTGTCCTTAGGACCTTTTAATTAATTGTGCTTGTTGAATTATTTAAAAGAATAAATGCATAAAATTGATGAGCTCAGTTAACTAGGCTACAATTGCTACAAACTATGGATCAGAACGACGAGTTCTGTGCTCTATTCCTCCCCAGCATAATTTCTCAGAATCATGACAGAAAATGTGTTGGGAGAGTGACAGAAGTAAACTTTGTTTTAAAGGTATCATCGGGTAGCCTCTGTTGTATAAGTTTTCAAGGAATTCTGCTGAATAAATATTGGTGTTCTTCACAGCTAAGTGTATTTATTATCAGTGAACATTCCTCTATACCACCACAGTTTTATTCCTCAAATATCCACTTTGAACACAATTGTCCGATTGTATAGTGCCAAGCCCATGGCCCGTTACCGAGATGAACCATGGCTACCAATCGGTCTTCCGGTTAGATCAACTTAGATAACGCTTTTAAGGCGTTGGGGGGTGAGGACTGCGGGTTACCCATAGGTAACAGGCCTAACAAGTAACATTGGCCGGAGCCAACCCGTAACGGGACACTCTACGTGGAAGGGACGGGACTCAGGTGTGGGAAGGGACGAATCCACCCCCACCCCCTCACCGCCACGCCATACCACCTCCGCGGCGGCAGAGATCAAACAAAACTACCGCTACCGCAGTGATCAAACAAAACTACTGCTCTTCGGCAGTAGCCCCTGGAATGTCTCCACCAACAAGGTCGAGATGTCCCTGCCGTCGTTCTGCCTATTTATATGCAGGGTGCCCTTTAAACACCGTCTCACGGCCCAAACTTGACCCGGCGCATCGACCCACTTCTAGCACCGGGCGCTGTGGGTCCGTTGACAAACGGCAGAGGGCGCCCCCTGCCGTGTGTGTAATGAAATTATCGATCTGGGCGTGGATATAGGCAGCGCGCCGGATCTATTGTGGCGCCCCCTACAGCCGGCCACCAACACTAAACTGTTGATTCCCGCCCATAAGCGTTTGCACCGGGCGTATTCGGAAAGTCGTCAGTCAGCCACCCGCACTAATGGTGCCGAGTGGATGGATACTTTTTTAGTTAAAAAAAAAATAATTGGGAGTAGGTGCTGGGGAGGGGTGGTGTGGTGGTGTAGTGGTTGGTGGTGGGCGGTGATGTGTGGTGATGAGTGGTGGTGGGTGGTGTATGGTGGTGGGTGGTGAAAGTTGAAGTGGTGATGGTGGTAGTGGTGGTGGCGGAGGTGGATGCGGATGTGGATGTGGATGTGGAGGTGGTGGTGGTGGTGGTGGTGTTGGTGGTGGTGATGGTGGTGGTGGTGGTGGTGACAGTGGTGATGGTGGGCGTGTGTGGAGATAGAGGTGGTGGTGGTGCCAAGTGGCTGGTTACCTTTTTGGATTTAAACAAAATTTGGGAGAAGGTTCTAGGGAGGGATGGTGGTGGCTGATGTGTTGGTGGTAGAAAAGGTGGTGGTGGTGGTGGTGGTGGTGGTGGTGGTAGTGGTGGTAGTGGACGGTGGTAGTGGAGGTTGAGGTCGTGGTGATGGAGTAGAGGTGATGGTGGTGGTGAGTGGTGGTAGTGGTGGTGATGGGAGTGGTGTTGATGGATGATGGCGGTGGCGGTGGAGGTGATGGTGGTGGAGGTGGTGGCGGAGTGGATATGGTGGTAATGGTGGTGGTGTGGAGGTGGAGGTGGTGGTGGAGGTGGAGTGGATATGGTGGTGGTGGTGGTGGTGGAGGTGGTGGAGGTGGAGTGGATATGGAGGTGGTGGTGGTGGTGGTGGAGGTGGAGTGGATATGGTAGTGGTAGTGGAGGTGGAGGTGGTGGTGGTAGTGGTGGTGGTGATGGAGGTGGAGTGGATATGGTGGTGGTGGTGGAGGTGGTGGAGGTGGAGTGGATATGGAGGTGGTGGTAATGGCCGCAATGATCGGTGTAACACCCTTTCATCAGTGTTTGCTGAGGGTGTTTGTGAATTAGCGCTGTGATTTTTCCACATTTTTTCCTGACCAGGTTGCTATAGCAACGGGCTTCGAACGCATGATGAGAGTCATGCTTGGTTGCATTCGCACACAGGGCCTTGTAGCAGAGGCTGGCATTTCGACTATGTCAGGGCAAAGCGTTGGGTTTGTGCGCCTCCGTAAGAAAGGTTTAAATCAATATTGATATCTTTCTACAGCTAGTCGAGTGAAACTAACTTTCCGAATGATCCCCACACTCGAACCGGACTCTAGAATCGTCCCAGGCGCACAATCGGACATTGGGGTACTTTGCAAACCCATTCCGCCCGTGACTAAATATAAGAGGCATGTATGATTAAAAACTGCCTGCGCCCTTCACACACAAGAGGGGCTACTTCATTGTACCCTGCGATACAGGGCAGCCCTCCCCAGGGCAAGCCTGCGCATTACACCCACCAACCCACTCAACACGCTCCACCACCCCAACATACACACCCCACCACCCTATCATACACGCCCGCCTACCCCACCATACACACCCGACTCAACATGCTCCACCACTCCACCTTTACACACCACCACCCCGTCATACATGCCCCACTACCCCACCATACACAACCCACTCAACATGCCACACTACCCCACCATACACACCCCACTAAACACTCCCCGCCACCCCACCCTACACATCCCACTCAACACGCCCCAGTACCCCACGCTACACACCCCACCCTACACACTCCACTAAACATGCCCCACTACCCCACCTTACACCCCCCACTCAACACCCTCCACCACCCCACCATACACATCCCTCCTTACACACCCCACTCAACACTCCCCACCCTACAGGGTGCAGTCAACACACCCCACCCACCCTACTAAATACGCCCCACTATGCCACCCTGCACACCCCGCTACCCCACTGTACACACCCCTCCATACACACCTCACTCAACACACCCCACTCAACACACCCCACCGTACACACCCGACACTACACACCTCACCACACTACCCGATCATACACACCCCTCTGTACACACCCCCCTATCATAGACACCCTACCACCCCACCCTACACACTCCACCACTGCTCCCAACACACCCTACCCCCCCCCCCCCCCCGTACACACACCCCACCCTATGCACCTCACCGGTACTTGCTACACACCCCACCATCCCTCCCTACACACACCTACAACCTCAGCCTACAAGTGGCACAACCTCAGCATACAAGCATCACTAACTCAGCCTCCATGTGTCACTACTTCAACCTACACCTGACACTACCTCAACCTACACATGCCACTATCTCAACCTACAAGTGTCACTACCTCAGCCTACAAGTGTCACAACCTCAGCCTACAAGTGTCACTACCTCAGCCTACAAGTGTCACTACTTCAACCTACACCTGCCACTACCTCAACCTACACATGCCACTACCTCAACCTACAAGTGTCACAACCTCAGCCAACAAGTGTCACTACCTCAGCCTACAAGTGTCACTACCTCAACCTACAAATACCACTACCCCAACCTACACATGCCACTACCTCAGCATTCAAGTGCAACTACCTCAGACTACAGATGATGCAACCTCAACCTACAAATGGTACTACCTCTGTCTACACATGCCACTACCTCAATCTAAAAGTACAACTACCTCAACACATACCACTATCTAAATCGACAAATGCCACTACCTCAACCTACATATTCCACTACCTCTGCCTACACATGACACTACCTCAACCTATACAAGCCACACTACCTCAACCTAGAAGTGCAACTACCTCAACCTACAAGTGCAACTACCTCAACCTACAAGTGCAACTACCTCAACCTATAAGTGCAACTACCTCAACCTACAAGTGCAACTCCCTCAACCTACAAGTGCAACTACATCAACATATACAAGCCACACTACCTCAACCTACAAGTGCAACTACCTCAACCTACAAGCGCAACTCCCTCAACCTCCATGTTCCAACGCCACCTCGCTCAGTACTTACTGATGTATTGAACAAGAGGCAGCTTACAATTGGTTATCGATGTGAAGTTTTGATTGACAAACCTTCACCCCATGCTGCGAGTCGGATAAACCAACAGAACACCTTCTAAATTATTATTAATTTTAATATCTGAAAACGGCTCCACATTATACTAAAGCTCCACAGTCCAATGAAAGCACAAAATTAAAAAAATAGATACTAACACGGGTATTAATAGACAGTGTCGCAAGTTATATGCACAGTGAAATATGCTCATCAGGAAATTTCATGTGTACAGCTGATGTCAAGGTAAATATATTTAGAACCTTCTGTACTCCCTTGTATACTGCCCAGATTTGGTGGAACTATATAATGCATAGCATTAGAAAACTGAATGTAGCATATAATAACATTATGAGGTTATTACTCCGTCTACCTAAAGTAGTCTTTGTCGCATTGCGACCAACAGCATGATGATGATGATGATGACCTAGGTATCACAGTGCTAGTCAGCTGTTTGCCAATATTGATGTGCCAGACTTCCAGGCTGTTATCAGGAATCTAATATTCAAATTTATTACTAGACTTGGCAAGTTAGATAATGTTATAATACAGGGACTTGTAAAAATAGATGAGAGTGATCTCAGATTTACGTCTGCCATATGGAGGCATCGGTACAAACTACTGAATGTAAACCAACATTTTGATATTGTATTCATAGTATTCATACTATTACTTATATCCTATTCACATTAATTTTATATCTACCTACTATGGACCAAATTATGTAACTACCATAATCATGCGTCTGAAATAAAGAATTGAATTGGATTGAATATGGGTTCACTTACTAAGCATTGGTTCTTGCATAGAATATGAAGTCAGGTTAATAGAACTTGTTAGTGTTACTGCTGAAGAGTATCATATTATTTCAGAATTGTTTATGCTCACAATAAACTAAATTTAGCACGTTTTCACTTCAAATATCGCCAAATTTGTCCCAAGTATGATATATGTTCCATCAAAGTAAATTAAGGTAGATTATAATGATCAACCTAATATATTTATTTATCTTGAAAAAAATGGTAGAAACTCAAAACCATCCCACTCTGAAAATTTAATTAGTTTTAAATGGGACAAAATAAATATATTTGAAATTCATGGCAAGTAATGTTCATATTCCCCACTGTATACCCCCCCCCCCCTCACCAGCTCAATCCACCAGCCCAAAAAGTAAAGGAGTGGCGAATTATTAGTACAAAAGGCTGACTCCAACCAGAACCACACCCACGGGAATGTTGCACTATAAATTAGCCATACTAATTCTTCTCACCCCATTTAAAGAATTCAAAACACCCCCCAGAAAATAATATTTATAGAAGAAGTTGATGTTTGTTTGTTTTACGCCCTGGCAACATCTAAGGTGATATCAGGACGGGTACCGACTTGTGATGGTACACACTCATGGCGACTTTATAGTACTGCCCCACTGGGAGACCTCACAATCTCCCGCACTGAAAGCCTGCGCTCTACCTATTCGGGCACCGCTTCTGGTCCTTAATGAAGAACTGAACAAAAAAATATCAAAAACATATCGTTGTTAGATACCAACTTATGTATACTTTACTAAGTATATTTGGACAGAATGGGAGAAAAGTACTGTAATATTCTTTTGAATGACCTCACATAGAAGTAATTCTCCCAGGACTTTAAAATAAGCCTTATAAATAATAGAATCCTATTTACACTATCAAACCTCCCACACGTACATGACCTTCGACTCATTTATGTGTACTTTAATTATGAATTGTGCTACATAGGATCAACTTATTTTTTTATTAATTAAAGTCAAACTTAATCTAATCATTTTGCTCGGTCAATATATTGGATAGGGCAATGACTGGTTAACACAGTGTCAGGATAATCTGACAGAGTAGAATATCAGGTCATGATGCTGGTAGAACGGTATCCCACTGGGGCAGTGCTATAAAGCTGTCATGAGCGCGTACCTTCACAACTCGGTAGCAGTCATGAATCGCCCTCAAATGTTGCTGGGATGTAAAACTCACAATAAACCAAAGCAAATCAATCAACCAATCATGTATGCGCTGTCAGGGTCGGGAGTCGGTGGGGTTGGGGGATAGGTGGGGGGGGGCAGTTAGTTTTCTGACTGGCAGCTTGGTGCACTGTGATTTGTCTTGGGGCGAGTGTCTTGTCGCCTGGCAGAGAGAGATTTGTTTCAGAGAAAAGGTTATATATGGCAGCCACATCAATAGTGGGCGCAGCTTATTAACAACTCGAGCCAGCCACCCGTTTAGTTGGTTTTACATCCTGGCAACATCTAAGATCATATCAGGATGGGTACCAACTTGTGGTAGTGCACACTTATGGCAACTTAATAGTGCTGCCCCACTGGGAAATCAGGTCACTGGCACCATGACCTGATATCACACCCTGTCACATTATCCTGACACCGAGCTAATCAGTCCTTGCCCTATCCTATTAATGCCGAGCGCCAGGCTAGGAAGCAACAAGTATCAATTTTTATAAGTCATTGGTTTGACTCAACCGGGTACCAAACTCCCGATCTCCTGCACGCAAGGATCGCACTCTATCGATTCGGCCACCTCGCCTGGGCCGCGTTCAGGGTGAGTCTCGGCGATGTATCGGAGATGCTTTTTGGCATATTTGCGTTCAGGGTGCGTCTCGGCGACGCCTCCCTTTTCTGATAGGAGACAAAAAGCACCTCGAAAATGGCCGCCGTATCCAGTGGTTTCAGCCAATTACAGCGCTGCTTTTCCATTGCAAATGGCCACTGCCTATGGGGGCGGCCATTTTCGAGACAACAAACTGCTTTTGCCGTTCAGACTAGCGTGACGTCAGTGGCATCTCCGAGGCACCTCCGAGACGGACCCTGAATGCGGCCCTGGTCGCCACCCTCTTAGACCAGATGAAGTGGCCGATGAGTTGAGCACCCGCTTCCCATGTGGCCGGGTGTAGGATTCAAACCCTGGCTGAACTAACCCAATACAAATTTATACTTGTGACTACCCATATTTGTCGCTAGGCATTACGAGGATAGGGAACTGAGCGGTTGCATGTTGAAGGTCAACTGTCCACAATTGAAATTTCCCTGCTTAATCAACAGATGTGAAAAAAACAAAAGAAACGCACCTAAAAATCACCCCAAAAACAACAAATTGTCATCAACATGGAAATATATTGACCGAGCAAAAGATGATAAGATTAAACCTTTCTTTAATTAATCAAAATATGTTGCTTCCATGCAACAAAAATTCAGAATAAAGGGACAGATAACTGATTCGAAGGTCATTTGAGAGGGTCCTTGTCGAAGTGGGTATAAAAGGTGGCTTAGATTATATTTTTTAAATATATCTTTGTGAGGTGAAAGAATGGCCGGCAATATTCGATTTCCAACACCAACTTGCCCTCTGGTGGGAGTGACAAGAACTAATTCATGTAGGAGTTCACTGCACAGTACACGATGTGAAAAAGGTCTTAGAGACTATTTCTACCATCAACCCACCCACTGGGGGCAGTGGCAAGAACTAATGTAGCTAACAGTTCAGTGTACAGCATGCTCTGTGAAAAAGGTCTTATAGATGATTTCCACCATCAACCCACCATCTGATTGCAGCGAGGAAAATAAGCTTGGTGAGTAGCTGCTCACAGCGGACACTCCATTGAAAAGGTCTATTTCATCATCGCGAAAGGCGGGTCTGCGCTTGAAGAGGAGGCAGCGCCATTAAGACGGAAGGCAATAGTCATAACAATAGAGTGCTTGCCTTATTGCGTACTGGGATAATCCACCACTATCCCTCCCCGTCCCCAGACTCATCCGGTCCTGCCCCCCACCTCCCCCTCCCCACCCACAAACTAAAGCCAGCCTGAAAGAAAGGGGCAATGGAGAAGATGGAAGTTTGTGTGTAAGTATATTTGAAGTGATGCAAAGAATTTATTTTAATAACGACAAACTTGTTCTTTTTCCCCCTTAAAATAAGATGTGATTATCTCAATTCTGTTTACCAGGGTATATATATACTTAACAAGACAGAAGTTTGTAATTCCCCACATTAAAAGCACATTTGATGTCTTGGGTTGAGTGTTTTCCTTTAGGGAAAGCATGGGAAATTGCTCAAATGTTCAAGATATGAAAATTCGTAATTTCCCTTCTTTCATTATCTTTGTATAAGAAATCAGTCCAATATTCTAGAGTTAAAAATTCGTCAAATCACCAAAATGTCATAAATATTTGTCAATTCTGTCAAGCAATAAATGTAATTATTCCTCTTTTTTGTGTGTTAATCTTAGAAACCATGCTCATTTTAGCCAAGTTTTTCTAAATTATTAGTGAGTTTTTTTTTCTTCAAATGCCTTAGCCCAATATGTTTTTTTTGTTTGTTGGAGGATTTATATCCGAGTAACATCTCAGGATGAGTACTGACTTTAAATGTCTGTATGAGTAACAGTGCACACTCAGGCAGACTTTTAAAATACCATCACCCAATGCCCTACTCAGTCACATTATCCTGATCCTGAACCAACCAGTCCTTGCTCTATCCTAGTAATGCCGAGCGCCAGGCTCTGTAATGATAAATATACATTCTATAAGTCATTGGTGTGACTCGGTCGGGGCTCAAGTCCACATTCTCAGACGTGGGAAGCCAGACAGCACTCTTACCGATTCGGCCAAATCTCTTCGCTGAGTCGCTTGCATAATCCGATGGTTTTTAATTTCATTATTTTTTCTGAGATAAATATATTAGATCGATCACTAGTATCTACTTTACATTAGTTCAAAGTTACTTTTATCTTAAATGATAAACTTTGAAGATATTTTTAGTGCAAACATGGAAAATTAGTTTTGGCAAGCTTGCCAAAACTCTGACACCATAGACTTCTGCACTAACAGGTTCTGTTAAATTGACCCAGTATTGCCTTCTACGCAGAAAAAATTCTTAATAAGTGCATCAGTATCTAAGTTAGATATGTAAAATCAAATCTAGATAATTGGTTTGGTTGCGGAATATGCAGCTTTAATGTCCCATGGTCCCCGAGGAAAGACTGAAGCTGCAGCCTGACGTGTTAACACACCGGTAGTAGGGCGAATGTCCCTCCCAGTTCAATACTTCAAGCTTACTTTAAATTCTTAAAGGTGCACAGTCCGATGAAGCATCACATTTTCAAAACCAATACAATTATATCTAGATTTGATTCTAAATATCTAACTTAGATAGTCATGCACTTATTAAGCATTTCTTGCCACATAGAAAGGAACACTGAGCCAATTTAATATAACCTGTTACTGCAAAAGCCAATGGTGTCAGAGTTTTGGCATGCTTGCCAAAACTAATTTGACATGTTTACACTTTAAATCTCTCAAAAGTTAGCCATTTAAAGTTACTTTAAACTAAAATAAGGCAGATTGTAACAATCAATTTAAAATATTTATCTCAGAAAAATGACAGACACTTAAAACCATTGGACTATGCAACTTTAAGCATATGGTTTGTGATAACTAAACCCAGAATCCCTTCCCCCCCCCCTTCTATCTCCCCATTCCCCCCCCCCCCCCCCACATCCATCCTCAAGATTCAAATAACTCCGCCTATTTAGTGGCTGGGTGGACACCAGATTTGCTATCTCTGAAGTGATATATATCTAATTGTGACCCCTATAAGCAATGGCACCTCGCCTGATCCATTTAAATTGTCCCTCATACCCCTCCCACTGTAGCTCCCCCCCCCCCTCCCCTCCCCTCTCCTCCTTTATCGCACATCTCACGGACGCCACAAGGCCGGGCTTCAACCCCGGAGAGGCCACTAGGGGGCGCCCTTATCGCGCCCAGGGGACACCGGAAGTCGGCCATTATTATGGGATGGCTACCTGACATGTGGTTTCGCCATCTCGGTCACCGTACACCCAACCATATACGAACATATACCTATCATTCAGTGGCCAGTGGCATAGCCAACCGGCTCCCAACACAGCAAATTAAAGCTCTTTACAAGGCAGACCCAGATTTACCGGTTAAAAACTGATGAGGTTCTGTTTGGGTTGCTGAGTTGACCTCGGCATTGGTGTTACCAAAGACAATGTACCGTTGTATGACAAGACGCGTGATTCAGCACTTCCCTGTGAAATACAGCAAATAAGGTAATTGGACAGGTCCCCTATCCCAGCCTGACTGCCGTATAATTGGAACAAGGGGACAGGTTCCCATGCCCACTCTGACTGTGGTACCATTAAAGACAATGTATGGCAATTATAGTGTATTATCTCCTAATAAGTAATATTAATAATGAAAACAACATTATATTGTAGTAAACCTCAAACATACTTTAAGCACTAATCTGTGCCATAGATAAATAGAATTTGTGATTACGTCTGAGTAAGAAAATTACTACGACACCTGATCAGATACAATGCACCTTGTTTGCTGTGGGATGGGGCCCACAGCATGATTATTTAAGAAATTCCTCTATGAAAGCGCTGAGTGGCGCGTCTTATTTTACATTGTCTTTGGTGATACTGACCTCAGCTGTGATGATGGTAATGGTGGTGGTATTGGTCGTGGTGGTGGTGGTGGTGGGAGGGGGGCTGTGGTTCTACTAGATGATAGGCTTCTGCATCGATGCACTCACTGCACACTCTATCTATCATGTGTATACCCCCTGCCCCATCAGCAGCAGGATTAGCAGCATTAGCATTAGCATCAGCATCACCATCATGCAGCATTCTGTGTTACTGATGTAGATGGCAAACCCCATCTTAAATGATGTTTTTGTTCCATCTAATATTTCAGTTGCATAACCCTTTGGTTTTCCATTTAATACCCACAAAAAAAACCTATATGTTTCGGAGAAGAGGTTATATATGAAGAGTTCAGGTGCAAAACCATGTAAACGCTAATCCAAAAATGGAGATAGACATCGGAATCAAACCTTCAAAACATTTGGTCTTTCTATATTCCTACTATTTTGTTAATTACTTCATAACCATGTGGTCATATGAAAAGTAGAATTGGTGAGCTTTAGAATTATTTTCAGGTAAAAATCTTTTAATTAAACATTTTTGGATTGGCGTTTACGTGGTTTAGCGCCTGAACTCTTCATATGGCAGCCACATCAATAGTGGGCACGGCTTATAAATAACTCACGCCAACCACCCTCTTGGACCAGATGAGATGGCCGAATGAGTTGAGCACCCGCTTCCCATTAGCGTGACCATTATAACCTACTTAACATCAATATTTGATAATGCTTATTTACTTGTTTATTAGCATAGTCCGACTATTTTGAGTTTCTTTCATTTTCTGAGATAACTATATTAGGTTGATCGTTATAATCTACCTTGCTTTAGTTTGAAGTAACTTTGCTATAAAGTGGCTATCTTGGGCTCTCTGACATAATTGGTTATATAAACAGAGAATTGATGCAAAGCCATGGTTGGGCAGTATTTGTCAGAGTTCCCGGTGGCCAATATCCGACCACTTTAAAATCCCTGAATTTGAGCCTTTCACTGAAATCTTTATTTTATATGTGACTCAGCTGGGATTCGAACTCCCGACTTCCAGACGGGAAGCCTGCGCTCTACCAATTAGGCCACCGCGTCCGGTGTATCAATATGCAGAACATATATACATGTACATGGTGATATAAATATACCCGATTTGTGCCCTCCCACCCTCACCTTCTCATTCATTTCCATTAATTTTCTTTTCACAGATTTATAAACTGTCCAAAATTCATTATTTATATATCAGCGCTGATAATGTATGCACCATTTATAAATACTGTGATCAGGTTGGTTCTCTTGAGTCGAACCACCTTGGAACCAAAAAAGAAAAGCTGCGACACCCCCCACCCCCGCCCCTACCTGCTCCCAAAGTGCCAGCCTTAAATTTCCCACGAGAGGTCATGCACTTAGTCATAGACTGACCTCAAGAAATGTGTCACGGGCCCTTAAATACTCCGCCATAGAACGGAGGGTTGGCAGTTTAAAATCTCAGTGTGTTTAGCTTCTACGCTCGGGGTTCTGCGTATGCGTAAAAATCGAACGGCATTTCAGTGTATTCGATTAATAAACTGGGGGGGACCATAGCAACTTTTTTACGCACAAATGTGACGTCAGCGATCCTAGCCAACCCCAGCAAAGAGGTGGGTAAACTTTTTGCACAAGGGATGTGTTTTTGTCAACTCCACTCGTGGTGTTCTATTCGAATTTCTAGCAACTAGGGTGACCTGAGTCACCCGGGTCGTGTTAATCGGATACGCGCATGCGCATAACCCATTGACACATGCGCAGAACTCCGAGCATAGACTCTAAACACACTGAGATTTTAAACTGCCACACCGGAACAGCCTCAGGGGCTGTTATATAACAGGCGACCAATCCCCCACACAAACACTGTCCATGGTAACGGGTTTGTGAGGTAGAGGGTTGGTTGGTGGAGGTTAACATCCTGGAGTGTGTTGTTGTTTTACGTCCTAGCAACATCTAAGGTCATATCAGGACGGGAACATCCTGGAAACACCTAAGCTCATATCACGACGAGTACCGACTTGTGACAGTGCGCACTCATGGCGACTTTATAATGCCGCCCCACTGGGAAATCAGGTCGCCAGCACTATGAACCGATATCCCACTCAGTCATATTATCCTGACATTGAGCTAACCTATCCTAATAATGCCAAGCACCAGGCTACGAAGTGACAAATAATTTGTAAGTCATTGGTTTGACTCGGCTGGGATTCGACCTCCCGACCTTTCTGCAAGGAAAGTCTGCTCTCTACCGATTCAACCACTGCGTCCGGTATACAGTAGCTACTAAAATCCACACCATGTGTATCAGTTTTAATCGAGGTTTCACTGGAGATTTTACGATGGCTACCATTCAACCAGAATTGAAACATGCCCTAGGCGAGTGCTCTGTTTTCTTATCGCATTAAATAATGTGCTCAAAAATGGAAAACTAGCCATACAATGATATTTTACCACCTGCCCACCTTCGGATGCCAGCAGAACCTGTTACTGCTGGACCCTATGGTGTCAGAGTTTTATTTAACATGCTTGCCAAATTGAATTTGACATGTTCACACTTCAAATATCTCAAAGGTTAATTATTTAAAATAAAGTTAATTCAAACTAAATCAAGGTATATTGTAACAACCAATCTAACGTTATTTATATCAAAAGAATTGTCAGAAACTCAAAATCTGTGGACTATGTAATTTTAAGTTTGAGGCAAGTTGGTCTCCACAATATGGTGGAAGCAGGGGCTGGTAGCATTAGCTGTGTCTGCATATGAGGAGTTCAGGCATCAAACCCCATAAACACCGATCCAAAATTAGAGATAAACATTTGGAGTCAAACCTTGAAAAGGTAAATCTTTTGCATTCATTTTTTGTTGTTCATTTCTCCATAAACTGTTTCATCACAAGAAAAGTGGAATTAGTGAGAATTAAGATTACCCTCATGTAAAAATCTTTGATTTTAATTCAATTTTGGGGTTGGCGTCTACGGGATTTTGCACCTGAACTCTTCAATTATATTCATTCATGTGTGCATGTATGTATCCTCCCCCTGAATGTACTGGGTGTCAGTCCCCGCTGACACTCAAACACATTTTACTAAGTTGCGTTGATTTTTGGCCCTGCGCCAACAGTTCTACACTGCAGACAGTATGCATGACCTTTTTACTAAGGTAAAACAGGAAAACATTTTAGCATTTTTGAGGGCAGCTGGACTGTACCACCTCATATAGTTTACTAAATAGATTCTATCAATTATTAATAACACTTTTCTTTTTCTATGGGAATTTGTTTCCCTTGACCACAAATATATGATTGTGAGCTTTCTCATTTAAGGAGTGTCTATTGGCACATAATTTATTGTCTGCTTTTACATGTAAAAGCGATGGTTTGAAGAAAAAACAAACATTTCTCGCCATGATTATGGCCTATGCTGCCAACACGGCGTAAAGCAACCACCAATCAATCAAACTGTGTGCATGCTTACGCGACTTTACCAAAGATTGCCTATTTCGAATGCGCACCTGGAATGGCAGGTTATTTTGCTCATTATCTCAGTGCAACAACCCCACAGGCGCTAACGGTGACTGTTTACATCAAGAGCAGGACCTCCAGCTGCGTGAATACAAACGATACTCATCGCGTCAAATATTTTATGCGCAATTTTGTTTGTTTATTCAGGTTTTACATCCTGGCACATTTAAGGTCATATCAGGATGGGTACCGACTTGTGACAGTGTTCACTCATGGCGACTTTATAGTGCTGCCCCACTGAGAATTCCTGTTGTTGGCACCATGACCCAATTTCCCACTAAGTTATATTATCTTGATACTGAGCTAACCAGTCCTGGCACTCCGGGCCCTATCCTATTAATGCCGAGCGCCAGGCTAGGTAGCGACAAGTATCAATTTTGTAAGTCATTTGTTTGACTCGCCCAGCATTCAAACTGCTGACTTTCTGCACTAGAAGCCTGCGGTCTTACAGATGGCGACGAGAAATGTTTGTGCAGTTATCACTCAACAATAAACTCTCCCATTCCCTCCATTGCATATTGTTTGTACGAAACAATGCCACCAACTCTATCTGATTAAAATTACAAAGCTTTGAAAGCTAAATGCTCTGAGTAGTGGCCTTATAACCCAACAGTAATAGGGTCTTTGCCCCTAATATGGTCTTTGCGACCCTTAACTCTTCTGGGAAACCCACTCCAGCTTTGACTCAATCAATATTCATCTCAATACCGGGCGCGGTGGCCGAATTGGTAGAGCGCAGGCCTTCCATAGGGGAGATCAGGAGTTCAATTCCCAGTCAAGTCAAAGCAATGACTTACAAAATTGACACTTGTCGCTTCCAAGCTTGGCGCTCAGCATTAATACGATGGGACAAGGACTGCTTAGCACAGCATCAGGATAATGCGACTGTAGGGGATATCGGGTCATGGTGCTGGCAGCCTGGTCTCCCAGTGGGGCAGCACTATAAAGTTGCCATAATTGCACACTGTCACAAAGTGTCAGAAGTTGGTACCCGTCCTGATATGACCTTAGATGTTGCTAGGACATAAAACAACAACAAACATTACCAAACTGGCAGTGGAAGAACTGATGTCTGTCGTGGCATGTTTTGTGGAAAAGGTCATTTTCTACCACCAATCCACCCTCCAACAGTCGTGGAAAAACTAGTGTTGTGGGTCACAACTTCAGGGATGAAAGTGGTCTATGGGAAAAAAAGCGGAAATGCTGATATTCTCCCAGAGGTTTAGCATTGTCAGGGAATCGCGGAAAATTCCCTGAAGTCGGGTTTCATACATATTGGTATACGCTGATAGTGCTGCACCGTTTGAAGCATGTATTAGTAGTGTACGCTGATAGTGCTGCGGCACTTGGAGCATTTATTAGTAGTATACGCTGATAGTGCTGCGGAGTCTGCATCACATATTAGTAGTATAGGCTGATGGTGCTGCGGGATTGAAAATTCCCGGAAATCCGCGGAATCGCGGAGAACTTTCATCCCTGCATACTCTGTGGAAAAGGTCTTCTAGAGAATTTCTAGCATATGGCATTGTAAAGTAACAGTATTGTCGGATTCCTATCACACTGCAGTATGCTCAGTGGATTTCCTCCACCAGCATTTGCAAGGCCTGATATTGTGGGTAGCAGGTCATTGTGCATGCGCTGTGGAAAAGGTCTATCAATAGGCTCTGGGGTCTGTAATCTGAGAGCAGCACTGTAATCAAAGCAGATGCTGCAGCGTGGCCCTTCAGCGCTGACGTGGATGGCCAGGATGCAGTGCACAGGACATGCCAGCGCAACATTGAATACTGTAGTAGTCTGCATTCACCGCTCAGGCAAGGAGCCACATAGACGGGTGGACGTGGATAGGGTGATTGCATCAGGAAGACTAGGTGGTGTAATGGTTAGCGCACTACCTCCGGAATGGCAAGACGTGTAGGTTTGAATCCTCCTCAAGCCGCAATATTTCCCATTTCTATAACCCCCCTATGATAATAGCTCCACACCGCATCATAAATGTGATTCACTGCGACAGCTTTCGACTATCCCTCATGGCAATCAAAATGAGGTGACAGCAGCGGATGAATATCCCAGGGTCCGTACATATGTGAAGATATGGAATTCAAGACTTCAAGCCTTTTCAAGGCTGTTTTAGAAAGGAATTCAAGACTATTTTCAGTTGGATTTCAGTTGGGGGGCGGGTGGGGGAAATAATGGTGAATGGTGATTTCAGACTAACTTAGATCAGTGGGGACAGTTTAATGCAATTCAATGCTTTTGAAGACCAATTACCGAAAATAGGTTAAATTCAATGCTTTTCATTGATATCCACACTATAAGGTCTATCTGTGTATGCTTAAGTTCTATATCTCAGTTGGGCAATGGAGCTGTTCCCCGGAGCATGCGCAGTGACTACCTACCCACATCATAGATGTGGGTCGGTAGTCAATTGGGTGACACTAATAGTAATACACTATAGATACCTCAGGGAGTTTAACGCCCCTGCCCTGCAAAGTTGTAAACCACTGCCTTGTGGTACAGGTTCTTGACAGAACCGAAGGCTAAGGGAGCAAACCCTAAACAGAAAACCATGTCACTGTGGCAGCATTAAGGGCGGTTGATGTATTGAACTCCCAACATCTCGCGACCAGCCACTGCAGGGACAAATAGTTTTGCGCCTGTCTTGACATGTTCTTGCCGGTGTGAAACCTCTATTTGCTCCCCGAGAGAGTGCCGCTGGTAACTTGCAAAAGCCAGCAGCACTTCAACACTTTTGCAGGCAGCTTTCATGAAATGTACAACTGCACAAAGGAGAGCGGCAGTCAAGTAATGAAAGCAGTCTTTGTCGCATCGCGACCGACTGCATGATGATGATGATGATAGTGTATTACTATTAGTGTCACTACCACCAGAGCTGCAATACATAATAATAGTCAGCTGCAATACATAGCAATAGTTCCGCACACATCACTTAATAATGGGTCAATTGTCATTAAAAAAAAACTCTACTCCAGTTAATAATTGTTCAATAGTCATTCAACACAACTTCGCATTATTTATGCAAAAAGTATAAATAAGTGCATCAGCACTGACATGAACATTATTCAGAAGAAATATTGACAACAATAACAACAAAAAAGAATAGACATCAGCTCTTAAGTGTTCAAAACAAGAGGGGTATTTCCCCTGCATGGTCTGGTGGCGAAGCCGATAATTAGTTCTCCAAATTGGCTAACACTGAATACTTTACTCTGTTTTTGTTGTTTTTCATTAGCGACACGCAAAAGGAGTAATTAATGATGCACACAGTTCTTTTCCAGAGCTGCAGGCAATTGCTTGAGGCACCATCCACTCGGCCGCAGCGGGCACACAGACTCAAAACGACTCGCCTACAACTCAGCACCGACAAGCATGACATGTCCATCAGACCCCACAAGTCAAACATATAAATATATTGCTAAATACAACAAAAATATTCTCTAAAGCTTTTTTCCTTACTGCTTTGTCTGTTATTTTATTTTTGTATTATTCACTCTTTTTTTTTGTTGTTAACAAATTAAATTGTAAATTATATAGTTATATTAAAGAAAATACTAAATATATATTAGAGTGCATGCAACATGGTTCTGGAAGTACAGTTGTTTGTTGAAGACAGGTACTGCTGTCTATATATGTTCAATCAGCAAATGTACTTGCCTGCGTTTATACTGGTGGCGCCCCCATTGGCTTCCCACCTCACTGACAGACTACTAGAAAACTTTTGTCAATCAGCGCATGTTTATATATAAAATAAAAACAAATCATGAATCACTAAATTTGGACTTTCAAAGTAGGCTACTTTCCTGCCCAACAATGGATTTGTTTATATTTATTTCACTCGCGTCAAATTAAATAATGGATTATGACAGCGGACATCCATTGATATTTATCTCACCTTTGTGTCAGATTGAATAATGGATTATAACAGCCATTAGTAGGACAGGTTTCTGTTGCGTCCAGGTAAATAGTTGATGCTCGCTGGGGTCAATTCGCGCCTGATATTACATTTGTTAGGCCTGCACTGGGACAGGTAATACTAGACGCTTCATGCAGACTCTATTGGAGTGCTCTGCTGCCACCCACAACACTCATTCTTACCACCACCACCAGAGGGTGGGCTGGTGGTGGTGGAAATCGTCGAGGAATATAAGGCATACATACACATGTGGTATATGAGGACATATATGAGGAGGTATGTAAGGCATACACATGTGGTATATGAGTAGGTATATGAGAAGGTATAACGAGGAGGTATATGACAAGGTATATTATAAGGCATACAGATGTGGTATATGAGGAGGTATATAAGGCATATAGATGTGGTATATGAGCAGGTATATGGGAAGGTATATAAGGCATACATATGTGGTATATGAGGAGGTATATAAGGCATACATACACATGTGTTATATGAGGGTGTATATGAGGAGGTATGTAAGACATACACATGTGGTATATGAGTAGGTATATGAGAAGGTATATGAGAAGGTATAACGAGGAGGTATATGAGAAGGTATATTATAAGGCATACAGATGTGGTGTATGGGAAGGTATATGGGAAGGTATATAAGGCATACAGATGTGGTATATGAGGAGGTATATAAGGTATACATACACATGTGTTATATGAGGGTGTATATGAGTAGGTATATGAGAAGGTATAATGAGGACGTATATGAGAAGGTATAATGAGGAGGTATATGAGAAAGTATAATGAGGAGGTATATGATAAGGTATATAAGGCATACAGGTGTGGTATATGAGGTATATGGGAAGGTATATAAGGCATGTATGTGGTATATGAGTATGTATATGGGGAGATATATATGTATATGGGGAGATACATAAGGCATACATATGTGGTATATGAGGAGGTATATGAGTAGGTATATGAGAAGGTATAATGAGGCGGTCTATGGGGAGGGAAATAAGGCATACTCATGTGGTATATGAGGAGGCATATGGGGATGTATATGTGGAGTTATATAAGGCATACTGCTGTGGTATATGAGTAGGTATATGAGAAGGTATAATGAGGTCGTCTATGGGGAGGAAAATAAAGCATACTCATGTGGTATATGAGGAGGCATATGGGGAGGTATATGTGGAGTTATATAAAGCATACTAATGTAGTATATGAGTAGGTATATGAGAAGGTATAAGGAGGTCTATGGGGAGGAAAATAAGGCATACTCATGTGGTATATGAGGAGGCATATGAGAAGGTTTATGTGGAGTTATATAAGGCATACTCATGTGGTATATGAGGAGGCATATGGGGAGGTATATGTGGAGTTATATAAAGCATACTCATGTGGTATATGAGGAGGCATATGGGGAGGTATATGTGGAGTTATATAAGGCATACTCATGTGGTATATGAGGAGGCATATGAGAAGTTATATATGTGGAGTTATATAAGACAAACCCATGTGGTATATGAGGAGGTATATGAGGAGGCATATGAGGTATATTTTTAGTTATATAAGGCATACCCAGGTGGTATATGAGGAGGTATATAAAACTTACATATGAAGAGAGGAGATATATGAGGAGGTACATGAATGGGTATGCAACAAACTGTATGATGAAATATATGGGGAATTATATGAGGCTTGTACACTCCCCCCTCCCCCACTTCCCATTCAAATCAAAGCACCACAGGCTGCCCATTGCAGTGGAAGCTATTCAGTTTAGCCGCACCTGGCTGCAACACGGGTGAGAAGACAGACGCGCATTTGCTTAAAACAGCACATTGTGCAGTCAAACCGCACTGTGTTTGCATCGTAATCGCGGTAAGTGCTGTATGTATTACTATTAGTGTCTGTTGGGGTTTTACATCCTAGCAACATGTATGGTCAAATCGTGGCAGGTACCGACTTGTGACCGTGCACATTCATGGTGACTTTATAGTGCTGCCCCACTAGGATATCAGGCTGCCGGCACCAACCACCTGATATCAGACCCAGTCACAGTATTCTAATACTGAGATAACAATCCTTGCACAGTAGCTGCTACGCACTTTTCTGCACTGAAACCAGGTGGTAAGTGGTGGTGGAAATCCCCTATAAGATCTTTTCCACAGACTTGCTTCACAGCAAGCTAGAACCCACATCATTAGTTCTTTCCACTGCCATCAGAGGGCAGGTTGGTCGAGGAAATCCTCTAGAGCATTTCACTAGAGGATATGTACATAGTCTCCCCAATACAGCACCGCCTATGTGTGGGTGGGTGTGTGGGTGAGTGTGCGCGTGTGTCTGTGAGTGTGTGAGTGTGTATGTGTGTGTGCGTGTAGGTGAGTGAGTGTGTGAATGTGTGTGCGCGTGTGCATGTGAGTGTGTGTAGGTGATTGAGTGTGTGAGTGAGTGTGTCTAAGTGTGTGTGAGTATGTGTGCGAGTGTGTGTATGTGTGCGTGGGTGAGTGTGTGTGAGTGTGTGTAGGTGAGTGTGTATGAATGTGTGTAAGAGTGTGTGTGTTTGAGTGAGTGTGTGTAGGTGAGTGAGTGTGTGTGTGTGAGTGTGTGTGTGTGTATGTGTGCGTGGGTGAGTGTGTGTGAGTGTGTGTAGGTGAGTGTGTATGAATGTGTGTAAGAGTGTGTGAGTGTGTGTGCATGTGTGTGAGTGTTTGTGTGAGTGTGTGTGTTTGAGTGAGTGTGTGTAGGTGAGTGAGTGTGTGTGTGAGTGTGTGTGCGAGTGTGTGCATGCGTGTGAGTGTGTGTGTGAGTGAGTGTGTATGTGAGTGGGAAAGTGAGGTCCAAAGCGCTTACATTACGGTAATACACAACACAACAGTGTCTCATCGACACAACAATGCCTCGTGTTATCAACTATTTCAACACCATCGCCAAATTATCACCTACATTATTATTAATGTTCTTTTCACCAAAGTCACGACTGTGTGCATTCTCCCCCTCCCACCCCCCACCACAACCCTTTTATATGAATTGCAAAAGAAAGAAGGACTTATGGATTAAAACAGCTAGTCTGGTTTCATCGGGGGATACTGTGAACAATGGGAGGAAGCTTTGAACCAAAAACAGGTTAACAGAAAATAGGGAAGCAAATTATGAAAAAAGAAGACAAAACTAGTGAAAAGCGGGGCTTTGGGGATTGGTTCACTTCGCCAGACTAAAAATCTGGTTGCTATGGCAACATGGTGTTGGCTAATGTAATGCACGTCTAGTGTCACTGCATCAAGAAAAGGGATTACAAAAATTAAAAATATAAAAAACAATAAAACAGATCAAAACATGGTCAAATCTTCGAACAGGCGGATCCCCTCCCGTAAGAAACATATTGTCACCCAATTGCCCCCCAAAACGAAATGGGCTATGTAATATGTTCGCAGATTAAAGTTATTCCTACAAACAAAAAGAAAACAAATCTCACCCCCCCCCCAAAAAAAGTAAAATCCTAAAAAGCTTACAACCAGGGAATTTGGCGCGATTTTTTGGCACTGCTCAGACTGCATGGGGATGTTACATTTTTCGCAGGAAATCAAAGAAAACCTGGAGATCTCTCACCCACTGACATTTTGTTGGAGGAATAATTCTCCCAATAATTGCTCTTTTACGACAACTGGCTCACGCTAATTAGCCGTTATTCGGCAGCGTCCGTTGAGTCCATAAACCGGATTCTCATCCAGACAGTTAATTCACAGATCAAACTTTTAGTTCTTTTCATGTTTTATCCACTCCCCAAACTTCCAACTAAAACATTTGTCTTCTACTTTAAAATTAATATTAATACTTATTTCTTGTCGTATGGGGTCGGTTTAATCGGCGTTCTGCTATAAGACCTTGGCCTCGGAGGCACAGCAATACACTTTCTTGTGGGGTGCTTCAAGATTTTCAACAGCTTACCAAGTTACCAAACTATAAGCTAGAAGGGTTGGGGTGCTTAAACAAATATGTGTGTAGGAGGGTGAGGGGAAATTCACAAATTGCAAATTCATTAGAAGGACCACCTTGTGCAGAACAATTATATATATTATATAAGAAAAAATTGTACAAATTCATTATAACTTAATATAAGGAATTCATTATAAGGACCACCTGTGCATAACAATTATATATATTATATAAGAAAAATCCTCTCGTGCTACTGACACTGGTCTACATCTGGTGGAGGCGAAGAGGATAGCTGGAGCCACCGATACAGTGTTGGTCTTACAGAGTATAACAAATAGTAATAATTAACCCTTTATACTCGCATAATTCGTTATACATCACATATATATTATATATACACAAAATCCTCCAGAGCGAGTGGCGGTTTGCGCGCACAATAGGGAGGAGGAGCGCCGGTGACGTCGCCACCAGTCATGAGCACAGCAAGGAGGTGGCAATAGACAGAATAATAATAATAAAAAATAATAACGATCATTATAATTATAATAATTCCATTCAACGCCTTTATACTCACAAACTGCGCGATACAACATATAATACATACATGTTGATGGTTTCATTTTAAAATAAAAACCTACGAGAAATTGATCAAAATGGTGAAAATGATTCCTAAAAATGGTGAAAATTGAAAAAAAAAGGACAAAAAGGATGAAATTGATTCAAATTGTGAAAATTATGAAATTGGTTCGAAATTTACCGCACTGATTTTGATTTAGCAACAACAATCAACAACAAGCAACACCACCTTCCATCCATCCCTCCCGAGTTGCCTCGCCCGCCGGCTCCTGATTGGCTGCCGTTTCCCCTCGCTGTTCCCCCCGTCGGGGTCCCCTAGCCCCCCCCCCTAACCAGCTCACTTCCTGCGATCTTGCGACCCGAGCGCCCTCTCTCCGGTCGTTCCTGTGTTGACCTAAATACACTTTTTTTTTGTACCTGCACTGCAGACTTCTTGTCGTTCTATCTCCGAATCATGAAAATGTTGAAAATGAATTGAAAGAAAACATATGCAAATGATGAAAATGTTGACCCTCCCCATCCTCCCTCCTTCCCTCCCTCCATCCGGAAGGCAGCTGCTTGGAGGCAATCACCGGTCCCTTAGCAACCCATGACTAATGATGTTGCTATGGTGATGTAGGCAGCTGTACGCCACCACACTGGCTTTGCGTATTATTACTTGTACCACTCGGTAGAGCGCGTGACTTATGTGCGAAAGGTCGAGAGTTCAGTTCCTGATCAAGTCAAACCAATGACTTCTAAAATTGATACTTGCCGAGTCCTAGCCTGGCGCTCGGCATTACTAGGATAGGGCAAGGACTGGTTAGCTCAGTGTCCCGATATTATGAGTGAGTGGGATATCGGGTCATGGTGTTGGGGGCCTACTCTCCCAGTGGGGAAGCACTATAAGGTTGATATGAGTGTGCACTGTCACAAGTCGGTACCCGTCCTAATATAGCCTTAGATGATGCCAGGGCGTAAAACTTCAACAACCAACACCCCAACCCCCACCGTCACTGCCGCCGGCTTCCCGGAAACTGGTCTTGACCATGGCAACAGGTTGGAACTAAGTGCGGCCAAGCAGCAGCTTGTTTGTTTGTTGTTGTTTTACGTCCTAGCAATCATTCACATTATCCTGGTCATACGGCATGACTGGATTGGCAACAGCACTGGCTGGCTTCTATTGCAGGAGGTTCTGGGTTCAAACTCTGACCTGAGTTAAACTAAACTACAATAAAATACCACCCCCTCGACATATTGATGTAATATCCCACTCAGTCTCATTATCCTGACACAGAGCCAACCAGTCTTTGCTCTATCCTAAGAATGATGAACACCAGACAAGGCAGTGTTTGTTTCTTGTTTGTTTGTTGTTTTATGTTCTAGCAACATCTAAGGTCATATCAGGACGGGTACCGACTTGTGACAGTGTGTGACTTTATAATGCTGCCCCACTGGGAGACCAGGCCACCAGCACCATGACCTGCTAATGAATAGCTTAGCTAATTTCATGCATACACATGACCAAGCGAGTTCGACCGAATCATTTCGCTAAACCCATCTTCTCACTGTCCATACATTCCTAACCAGACTGGTTAACATAGTGTGTTAAAGTACAGAAAGGACTCAAAGCTCACAAATCGTTCCGCATCTATCATGATGATACTCATCTCTGAGAAATAGCAAATATGATGTAGTCCTGGACACACAATTTCTCTTCTACCAGCGAAAAAGCTACCAATCGCGATGCGCGAGGGTATTCATTTCCATGACGACCGTCCACATGGTGGCGCCTCATAATTCGCGCTGTAGCTAAGGTTACCATGGCAACAGTCAGCTTTTCCTGACACAGCAAATTGGAAAATGTAAAATTCAAGGTTTTTTTGTAGTATGGTCGGTTTTGTTTGTTAGGGAGAGAGATATATCTTTTTGGTGGTAAATATTTTTATTCTGCTGAATAAGTCTTTTGTCAGTGCCGAAGCACTGGTCTTCCAGCCATTTTTCAATTCAGGGAATGCAGCATGTAACACAATGAAATTCTGTAACCCAAAAGTTCCATAGTAATATGGTAACAGTAGTATTATATAACTAGATCAATATAGAGGGAGTGCACGTGACATCATCACTCAGTGGTCAGAGGTCAGCAATCAGCCATCTTGGATTATGAGCATCCTTGCCTAGCCCTGTTGTGAATGTATGCTGATCAGTGCTGATGCAGTAACATCATTTTCCTTGTGTCCTGAGCTGTTCTGGGCAGTGTGTTTACTTTCAGCATGCGTTTATTTTATCCGAAAAATTCTTTGTTTCCAGCACAGGCTTTGTGCAGTCACGATGTATACACACAAGTGATTTAGAGAGATTTGTAAAAGTCAATAGTTATAAGATGAATACAGAAAGTAATGTTTCTATTGTTGCTTATAGATTGTCTGATAGGTTTTTGGAGTTTTACGTCCTGCTAACATCTAAGGTAATATCACGACGGGAGGGATTTTCTGAAGATAAACCTTATTCATCATCTAAATTCCAGAAGATAAAGCTGTTAGTCGTGCTTACATTGATTTTTCAAGGACAAACCTTACTGTTACTGATATTTTCACCGACTTTGATTCTAGAATGAGCGGGTTCAGCCACTCTCTCTTTGTATTAATAGTACTAATGCTTCTGGTTTTATTCATTATAAGAAATCTGTACACATGTGAAGATATGGAATCCAAGGCTATTTCAAGGCTTTTCAATGCTGTTTTTGATAGGAATTCAAGAATATTTTTATCTTATGCCGAATGGCGATTTCTGACTAATTTAGATCAGTGGGGAATTCAAGACTTTTCAAATTCAAGACAAATTACCCAAAAATAGGTTCAATTCAAGGCTTTGCAATGCCCTGAAATGGGGCAAATGAAGTTCAAGACTTTTCAAGACTTTTCAGGCCCCATATGGATGGACCCTGACCTCATATCCACCATGCTTAGAACATCGTAACCTTCCAAATCACACTTACAAAAACCTTAACGATCAAATTACCTCCTTTCTCTTAATATTGCAATCGAAACCAATTTTTTTTAAAGACAAAAAACACAATTACAGAATGTGTAGTTTCTTTTGGCTTAATTTAAATAGATTTATTTGTTGCTTAAGCAGAGGAAATTTCAATCACTAACAATTAGTCTTCCTCATTCCAGTGTTATTTGCCCTATCCTAGTGATACCGAGTACCAGGCTAGGTAGAGGCAAGTATAAATGTCAACTGGCTTCTATCGGCCAGTTTTAAAATCCCCGCTAGGTACAGGCAAGTATAAATGTCAACTGGCTTGTATCGGCTAATTTTAAAATCCCCACGAACCACATGAGAATCAACGCTCAACTCATTCGGCCTGGCTAAAACCACAGCATCGCTGATACCAAAAGCTACATCTGTATTCTACATTGTGAGACACAGGGCCGGTCAGGGGTGGCCAGTCTGTCAGGGGGGATCGTGAAAGCAAGTCCGTAAACAATCATACAAGTCACTGTGGAAGCCACTCAGGAAGCCACACTCAGTTCTATCATGGAAGCCATGGCAGAAGCCACAGTGAACATGCTGTCTACGCCAATACATCCAGCGCACCTCAGTGGCCAAGTCTTATATGTACAGGACTGTCAGTGGGGTGTTGTGGACAGGGGATACAATAGTGTATTATTCTATCGCGTTACATAGATGAGAATGGCCTGACAAAAAAAGAAATCAGGAAAATAGTCGGTGAGGAGGGTGCAAAACCAGGAATGGTCGTAAATTTGGACCATATCCGGAAGATTCTCATCTATGCATGTTATCTAAAGGGTTCTTGACAATTATCAACATTTTCACAAGCTTCCAAACCATATGTTGGGGAATGGGGTGGGGGGGAGGGGGGGGAGGCTAAGACCCACCATACGCCTTCTAAATCTAAACCATATGAAAATGGTCATCAAATTATGCAATATTCAAACCCACAGAGGTCAGTGCAGAGTACTACAATATCAACATTTTCATTGTACAATTTGAGGGGGAGGGGCGGAGTGAGTGAGAGGAGAATCATGAAAAAGTGCATGTTTTATACGCTTGTGAAAGAGTTAAAACAGGACCGCTAAACTATATCTGCTATATAATTTATTATGTGAATATAAATAAAGAATAGTCCCCAATGTTTTCAGTTCTCCTTCTGGTCACCTCTCGCTTCCCAACACCCCTTATTCTCAGCAGCCCCCCCCCCCCCATAACAAGACACTCTCTGCTTCCCCTTTCCTGGGAACCGACTCCAATGGTCTCCCAGCTCTCACTTCAAAATATATTATGGCAGGAAGACCAATTCGTCGGTGCTGAAAAAAAAAAGGAATCATTCTGCTGAATAAAATATTTAACAACAACAATAACAAAATAGTCCAGATTCAAATGCACCACTACAGGTAAACGGATTGATATTCCCGCTTTTAATTTGTTTTATGAATATACAGAAACCCACGCATGTGCAGTAGACATGCAACGGTAGCCTCTTGATGTGCCTGCATGTATCGAAGCTATGTCTGAGCACGCATCTCTTAAAACTGGGAGTTCGGTGACCCAGTACCAGTATGGAGGAGTCCCAAATGAATACAATAGCGGCAAAGAGGACACTTCCAAAATTTCTTCGAAAGATTAAGGATTTCTGAAAACGACTAGGGCATGACAGTAAGTAGTAAGTGCATAAACATATTTATCATATATACATGTGATAGTCCAGGTATGGCTAGTTCCTCCTGGTCTGGTACTTGGCGCGATGCAAAGGGAAGACAAGGAGAATAAATGTGTGCTTCAAAGGTTTAATTCCTTTCCGTCTTCCTACTGCTGCGTCACAGAACCAAGTGACCCACCCCATGACCAGCCAGGTCACAGGTAACCTCTCATGGTTGGGGGTCACCACTGCCCAGGGACCGTCTCTCTCCAGTGGGTTTGCTGCCATCTGTCGCCATAAGCGGCCAACAGTGGTCAGCGCAGTCCTTGCTGTCACTGTGTGGTGGTGAGGCTCATGTACGGAGTACTACATACACACGTAGTAATGCAAGTGCCCGGTTAGGTAGCGACAACATTTTTAAGTCATTGGTTTGACTTGGCCGGGGTTAGAATTCCATGGCCTGGCACACTGGAAGCATGCTAACAAATAGCTTAGCTAATTTCATGCATACACATGACCGAGCGAGTTTGACCGAATCATTTCGCTAAACCCATCTTCTCACTGTACATACATTCCTAACCAGACGGGATGGCCAAATGAGTTGAGCGTCCATCTCCCGTTTTGGTAGATCATTGGATTAGAACCCATGGGTTGAACCTTGGTTGAGTCAAACCAAAGAAATAAAGATTTATACTTTTCCTAGCCAGGCACTTGGTATTAGTAGGATAGGACAAGGGCTGGTTGGCTCAGTGTCAGAATAATGTGACTGAGTGGGATATCAGGTCATGGTGCTGGTGGCCTGGTCTCCCAGTGGGGCAGCACTATAAAGTCGCCATGAGTGCACACTCTCACAAGGCGGTACCCATCCTGATATGCCCTTAGATGTTGCCAGGACGTGAAACTCAACAACTAAATCCTGCAGATTGTCTGAAACAAGAGCTGTGGAACCTGCCCCTTTGAAAAACAAGGAAACAGACGGGTGGCTTCACTTCAAATATCTGTAAAGTTAGCTATTTAAGACAAAAGCTACTTGAAACTGAAGTAAGGCGGATCATAACGTTAAACCTAATAGATTTATCTACAACAATGGCAGAAACTTGAAAACCATCGGAATATGCAACTGTAATACCTACTTAACTTATAGATTATTTTACAGATCCTCTTCTGGCTGATCTAGGCCCTATTGGCCCTCTAATACTAGCTTGGTATGGTAAAAAAGAATTATTTTTTTTGCACACGCATAGAGGTGGATGGAGCCCTGAAAGCACATCATTGTGGGTGTCCTCTCCAATGTCTATCCAGCCTTCTCTCAAATTCTTCTACCAATATGTTGTTGTTGTTGAAGATTTATACTGCCTATCATGGATAAGCCTGAATAGGCTTGTTTTCACCATTAGACAGTTTGTCGAAAGAAAGCCCGAGCCTACACTTTTACCGACCCAAGGGATTTTTAACCTCCCACACCACATAGACATGGTATGAGAGCAACCAGCCTTTGATGACGCTGTAAGTTATACACAGCGGTGGAAATCCAAATTGGCAGAGGTGGGAGGCACAGGGAATCGAACCACTGACCTTCAGATTAGGAGTCCGACCTAGAAAAAAGTCAGACACTCTAACCACTCCGCCACAGAGAACACCACAATATATAGCAACAGAAGCCACATATAATTATAAAGCCATTATGAAATCACCTAATTAACCATCCTAATTAATTGTTTGTGAGTTGACGCTAACCCAAGCGCATATCTAGTACATCACCACCGGGTAGAGAGGAGGCAGGTAATCGAATTGGTGGTGGCAGTGGCCATTGTGAAGAAGCCGCAGCAAGTCAAATGCAAGCCAGCCCCTTACACACTTGCCTCTGCTTACCTTGCACAAACCAGTTGTTCAAATTGATCTGCTCTCAGATGAACCAATGTGATGACTTGGCACCAGATGGTAGTCAGGCATAAGACTAATTCCCAATATCTCTCTCCCCAGCAGACTTCAGATGCGCACTTGGTTTAGTTTTAGTTTGTTTGTTGTTTTATGTCTTAGCAACATCTAAGGTCAGGCGCTCTGCATTATTAGGACAGGGTCGATTCAGAGGAGGTGGTCGGTTTAGGGAGATAGAATATGGTTACAATGGTATTGTTGTGACCCAAATAAAGCGATCGATATAGGGAAGTGGTCAAACCATTTAGTACCAGGGATGAAAGTGTTCTCCAACATAAAACATGGAAATCAAGCCGAGATTATTACACCGATGGCAAATTTCAGCAAAAACGTAGATTCCACCTCCCACCCCCTTAGATTAGCACTGTTAGGGAATAGCGGGAAAAAACTGGAAGTCAGGTTTTAACTATCCTTGTTGTGCCTATATTACCGCCCATATCTAACTCATTATTGTTCGAGTTGTATGTTCTCACAACATCTAAGGTCATATAAGAACAGGATTCAAACTACCCAAGTGTTGTCGTATACATCCTGATTCCTTGACAATTTTGTTTAACGTTAATCGGTAAATTATAGGTATAATGTGGAACATTGCGCTTGATTCGTAGCGGGGGAAAGAACCATCCATATAAATATATAAAATCACAGAAAGCAGAATTTTAAACATTAGCTTTTTGTATTGGTACGGCGTTATTTGTTCAGCCAGGGGACTATTGTCAATAAATGAGGCTTTACACCATTCCTCGTCTCCTCTTCCTTCCTTCTTACATTCTTACAGCCACATTAATATCTGTGATTATAACATATTATGTGAGTGTAAAGATACGAAAGGGAATATTACTTATTATTATTATTGTTATTCTCCGTAAGATACAACACACTACTGGTGGCACCATCTCAGTCCACCTCACCTCCCCCGGATGTTGACCAGTGTTAGTCGCACCAGAGGATATTTTCTTTTTTTGATGGGCAAGGGCATATAATCCCTTGCCAGAGATTAAAACTACTCAACGCACTACCTTACTTGTCTCCCTTGTTATTGCATTCAGATTACAAATGCACTTTTTCTTCTCAAGAATTACAATTGCATGAGTTGCAACAGTTACTACCCCCCCTCCCACCCACAATCCTCTTTGTCAGAGTACCTCTGCCGTACATCATGTCATGCCATAAACCAGACCATGATGTACACTGGTATCCCGGCATGCACTAGCAGGATGTTTTACTAAGGCACCATGCAGCCTACTCCACTAATATAAAGTGGCAAAGGGAAAGCAATGACTGGTGTGGTGCTTCTTTTTAAGTGGATAGAAAAAAGCTTTAATTTGATCTGGCATAAATAGAGTGGAACCTCGGGTTTTTTAAACATAATTTGTACCTAAATGTTTTTCGTGAACTGATTTGTTTGTAAACCGAAACAGATTTTTATATAAGAAACAATGGAAAATGGATTAATCCGTTCCTGACTCCCAAATGAACTGAAACGCCTGTCAGGCTGCTAGTCACCGCAATGACCCTGATAGCTCAGTTGAGTTATATTTATTTAATCAAAAACATATAACAAAGTAACTCTATGCCTTCCCCAATGGATGATATTCCAGCCGAGCAACCAATGTTACATTAAATTAAAGTTCATACTTATGCACAATACATTGTTGCAACATATTGGCAAATGATATTTTTGCCTAGAATCAGATATGTCGCTGTACGTATACATATATGGAGGCATTTCACATTCATCTCAATAACAGTTGTTCGTAAACCGAGAATGCATTCTGAAACTTTTTGCACTTTTGCGCTTTAAAAAAAAAAAAAGTTTGTGAACTGATTTGTTCGAAAAGCGAGCTGTTTGAAAAGCGAGGTTTCACTGTATATCAACAGCTGACTTCACGCCTCGAGTCATGTTTCAATTGCCAGACGTGGTCCAAACACCCGTGCCACATATGTTTGAAAAAGACTACTTCCAAATGCATATCTGAAAGGGTCCTTCTCATATGGTCCAGAAAGCCCTTACAAAATATGGTCCAAAAAGTCCTCACAAAGCCAGGTACACGGCTCTTCCCAGATATGACCCCGAAAGCCCTGTCCAGTTAGGATCCATAGAGCCCTTCTCAGGCCGAGTCCACAAGGCCCTTCCCATATATGGTCCAGAAGGCCCTTCCAATGGACTGGTCTAAAAAGCCATTACCAGATATGCCCGACAAAGCCTTTCCCAGGCAGTTCAAAAAGCCCTTCCCTGGCCAAGTCCACAAGGTCTTTCCCAATGGTCCAGAAAACCCTTCCAATTGACTGGTCTAAAAAGCCCTTACCAGATAACCCGTACAAAGCCTTTACTAGGCAGTCCAAAAAGCCCTTCCCTGATAGGGTCAACAAAGCACTTCTAGGTTCAGTAGGTGAAGCCCTTCCCATAACTGAGCTGGAGGGAGGGGGGGGGGGGGGTTAATCAATGGTCAGGATTAACCCTATATGATAAGATACAGCTCTCCACTTCATCAATTTGCATCATCCTGTACAAAACCTAACATTAACAAGTAACTATCCTATACATAGTATTCAGTGTTTATACATAGCGCAAAATCTAACATTACGCCATTTCAAATCTACGCAATCAAATCTGATATGAATCTACTGCTATCGAAAACATGCAAAACTGTCAACCATTGCACAACAGTCATAAGTTAAATCTGTACATCCATTCAAACTACCAGTCTGGCATGCGGCTAACATACATACATGCATGCATACCAACTAGTGTCACATACACTTGGGTCTATATGTATGTGTGTTTGTGTGTGTGCTGGTGTTAATAACTTGTGACAACCAACATTTGGGAAGTTCTAAATGATTACGGACATACAACATTCTGTATGTCCTGTAATGCATCCTATCTCAATATCCCGGTTTCCACATGAGGCGCAAAGCGACATTTCAATGACTGGATCAAACACTGGTGATATCTATCTTATTGCCATCAAATATGCCATGACCTTTATACAACAAAGGGCATGCTGCCTGTTAACATATTTGATGTCGAGAAATGGGAGTCGTTAAATATATAGATAATGCCTACTACACAGTGAACTAACTGATGACCGGGCCATCTTAAGCCATCTCACACTGACAACAGAGTCGTCTAAATGAGCTAACAACTGGGAATAACGCCCGCGGCGCTTCAATGTGAAATAGAAGACGAGATAAAACTTGAATTCAGTCAGTAATCATGAGTTCTATTTGATTATTCAAAAATGAATCGAATAAGATTCCAGTCTTTGATTTCAGACGCGCCTTCAGTGTGCGAAAGCTTCTAGTCCATGATTGGCATGGTACATGGGGTGAGTGCTGGTTCCTCTTGTGCGCGCATGCTCTGTGCTTAAAAATGTGTGTCTGAAGTCTGTAACAGCATTATGTACAGCCATCATAAATGTCGCCATGGCGTATATTTGCACCACTGCACATTTAAGGGGATATTTAATTACCACAGTGCAAACACTGCTTATTGTTGTGTGCGCGTGTGCCATAATTTACTCTGCCTTATTAATGCATGTGTACAAAACTAGACAAATAAACCAATAAACAGCCCAAAAGGATTCATCTCTGTCAAGTGCCGAACACTTTGCCATCCCCCAATAAGCAGACGCTTACTTTTTGTGGTGTATGAACAGTCTGATGACTGAATTCAATCTAACACAGACTGAAGAGGTAGCGTTAACACCAGGAAGCTTCTCATGTGTTTAGTGGGTGTTTTTTTTAACACAGCATCAAGTGCAGTAGGTGAGAAGTACAGTATTCACTGTGCATAATGTAGGGTTGCCAACATTGGAAAATGAAAAACCGCAACAGATCTTAAAAGGGATGTCATATTGGGGAATCTGGGGGTAATCCCCCAGAAAAATTTTAAAATCTTAGATGCTCTGTGGTGCATTTTGGACACAATAATCCGTAAGATTTCTATAATATTACTATATGAAAAACTGGAAGATTGGCATCACGTGATGATGGGAGATAAAATATCATACACTTTACGGTGAAACCGTAAGGGTTGGCAACCCGGGTATATATTAGTACTAATGTAAGCAAGGCACAATCTACACCCCCCCCCCCCCACACACACCACGCACAATCAAAAAGGAACTCACTTTAGAGTTCAATTTGTAACCCCACCGCTGAATAACCCCCCCCCCCCCCCACACACACACACAACACCCAGAACCAACTCCTAACCATAATCCCCCACCACACACACACAGCACACACACACCCCTTCCGCGGGCACTGACTCGGCGATGTGGGTCCCCGACCACCTGACCCGATGACGTCACAGCCGGTGCTGTCCGCTGGTGCCGGCGCGTACCTACCTTGGGGTGTTGTGACGGGTCTTTGGTGGAGTCTGTGTTTCCTTCTGAGATGGAGGAGGGTGAGGGGGCCCCGTCCTGGGGGCAGGCCTTGGTCAGCTTGTTGTCGGCGTCACCAGCCCCTTGTTGCCGGGAGGACCGACCCTCACGCTCCCGCGTTTGGAACAGCTGTACGATGCCGGACAAATTCGCATAAAAAAAAAGAGAAAGAAAACAGAAAAAAAGAAAAGAAAAAAGACACCAAATTGTAAAACAAAATTCAATTTAGAATTTCTTTGAACTAATTTAGAATTTCTTTTAACTAATTTAGAATTTCTTTTAACTAATTTAGAATTTCTTTTAACTAATTTAGAATCTTCTTTTCAATTATTCGCCTAGATTTTTTTAATACATATATTTTTTATGAATATTCATTTTGTTGTAAATATTAATATTTGTTTCTGTTCTTTGGCCTTTAGTTTCCACACTTCGTTCAGTCACATGGGTAAGGAAAATTGGAAATAAAAACGTAATGTAATTTTGTCTTTCTTTTGTTTGCTGTTTTTGTTTGTTGCCTATTTGTCTTCCTCTATTTTTGTTCATTTGTTTGTTCTTCTGATGACTAAATAATGGCTAATGGATTTACAATTGGACCAGTCCATTGAACTTACAGGGGGGGGGGGGGCGGGGGAAACATGTCGATCTGACATTACACCATCTTACATACACTCAAAGACCAATCTCTCTGACTAACTACCTGACCTTGAAAACTTACTCTCCTGACCCTGTATTGACAGCCAACTGTCACAGGCCAGCAGTGAGTTACAGCTAATATTGACTGTCAATAACTGTCAATGACTGCAGTAGTGGGTTATAGACAATGGCGATGTCTGGCACTGACAGTGACGGATGCTGACTGTCAATAACTGTCAATAACTGACAGCAGTGGGTTACAGAGATTGATGATGTCTGGCACTGACAGTGGCGGATGGTGACTGTCAATGCCTGACAGCAGTGGGTTACAGACAATGGTGGTGTCTGGCACTGACAGTAACGGATGCTGACTGTCAATGACTGTCAATGACTGAAAGCAGTGGGTTACAGAGATTGATGATGTCTGGCACTGACAGTGACGGATGGTGACTGTCAATGACTGACAGCAGTGGGTTTACAGACAATGGTGGTGTATGGCACTGAAAGTAACGGATGCTGACTGTCAATGACTGTCAATGACTGACAGCGGGTTACAGACAATGGTGCTATCTGGCACTGACAGTGACGGATGCTGACTGTCAATAACTGTCAATGACTGACAGCAGTGGGTCACAGACACTGGCAATATCTGACCCTGAGACACTGACAGTGACGGTTTCTGACTGTCAATAACTGTCAATGACTGAAAAAAGCCACCTGAGTAGTTGACATCAACTGACAGCCACAGTAGTTGAGTTTTAGTGAAGGACAACAAATGTTCAACTAATTGACAGTGACCATCTGTGGGTTTAATTATAAGTGACTGGCTGGCTAACACACTAACAGACAAATATCATGGACTAGGAAATTTTAAAAACTCCTTCTAGAACAAGACTTTTGCACTTTACGATGAACATCACTAGTAACTTGAACTTATATGAATACAAATGAACGGGTGGCGGAAATGATATGAATGGTGGAACCAAATAAAACCAACAACTCACTTCTTGTTGTACCTGTGATAGTTCTTCTTCCAGTTGTGCAGTTCTTTCTAACGAAACCCGTAATCGTTCTCGCACCTGAAAGAATCAATGAAGCAGAGGACGCTTAGAAATCAATCCAACACAAACATATTTCATCCGCTCAGGAAGGCAGCATACATTTCTGTGCTCTATTTTACATGTTTGAAATGTAATTTTTTACTCAGATATGCTAAACCACTGTATGACCCCCAATAGCCGATGTTTACTTTTTGTGCTCAGGGGTCGTTAAACAAACAAACAAACAAACAAAAGGAAGCAGGAAATTAAAGCAGCAATTAAATGCTGTCAGCAGATTAAAATCTTGCCATGCGACATCACCTGTTGAACTTAAAGGGGAAATTACTCGATCAAATCAACTTTACTTATTCACAATTAATAGGACTACTTATCACTAGTCATACTTTGTATAGCTTGAAACAACCCATTCTCTAGGAGTTAATTAGAGCCCAACAGTGGTCTGTGAGTCTCTGCGTCCAAGCTGTGGTTATTAGTGTCATTTACTATTATGATTTAGCCATTGTTTCACACTGTGGTTGTACAAGGCTAGTCCTGTGTGAAGTGCTATACAAGTATACCAGGCGAGGCCATGGCCTGACGAGTAGATGACTACTGTTGTGGTGTTCTCTGTGGCGGAGTGGTTAGAGTGTCTGACTTTTTCTAGGTCGATTCCCCATGCCCCCCACCTCTGCTAATTTGGATTTCCACCGCTGTGTATAACTTACAGCGCCATCAAAGGCCAGTTGCTCTCATACCATGTCTATGTGGTGTGGGAGGTTAAAAATCCACTGGGTTGGTAAAGGTGTAGGCTCGGGCTTTCTATCGACAAATTGTCTAATGGTGAAAACAAGTCTATTCAGACTTATCCATAATAGGCAGTATAAATCTTCAAGAATGACGGGAGGAGTGTCAGTTAAGATGGTATAGCGTCAGGTTGATGTGAACTGAGGAGACAGTTCATAGATAATCAGTTTCCTGATTATAACTGTCAGGTCAGCACTTATCTCCTCCTTCGATAACACCTACATGCGACTCATTCAGGGATGAAAGTGGTCTCGGCAAAAATTTGCTGGAAATCAAGCCAAGATTATTACACCATATTTCCGTGAAAACGCAGATTTCCCCCCACGCCCCATAGGATTAGCACTGTCTGGGAATCGCGGGAAAATACCGGAAGTCAATGTTCAACTATCCTTGTTGTGGCTATATTATCACCCATACCTAAGACTTTCTTGTATGTATTTTATGTTCGCGCAACATATAAGAAGGGGATTTGAACCGACCAGTTGTCATACACATCTTGATTCCTGGGTATTTTGTTTATCATTAATCGGTAAATATTACAAATAGCAGAAATCCGCGAAATAGCAGAGATCTTCTATCCCTGAATATTGTCATTGTTTTAATGATAGAAATAATGTAACTTTTTTTATGACAGATATACAGCCGGAATTAATACAAACAGGATCCTGGAAGCCTAAACACAGGCCGCATGGATGCCTTAATGCAGGTGGCATCCCCAAAGAGTGTACAAACAATAATAACCTATATTTATCGCCTAATTTTGTTGTTGTTGTTGGTACATTTGTTGTTTAAGCAGGGGAAATTTCAGTCGCAGATGACTGGTCTTCCTCATTCCACTGCTCCTTGCGCTATCCTAGTAATGCCGAGCACCTGGCTAGGAAGTGACAAGTATCAATTTTTAAGTCATTGGTTTGACTCAACCAGGATTCGAACCCACAATCCCATGATCTACAAACACGGGAGACGGACGCTTCGACACCACAAGTTCATTCAATGCATCCAGAAATTGACATTTCAAGTCATTTAGAAACTGGGGGAAAAACAAAAAAACTTTGGAATTAATTTGTAAATTGAAAGTGAACTAATCGAGTTAGTGTCGAAGCAAAGAAGCCCTCATTTAGACCCAGAACCTGATACTTCACTTCAATCTAACATTCCAACTAGTGAGCTCAAAGAGAAGCTTTAAAAGTAGAGACTGACTTGAAACAGCAATCAGTGAGCCTGTAGAGTAGGCGCGCCGGGCTTTTCTCTGGTTTCCCTCCTGAGACCAAACTCCTTATTGGTTATTCATTATTTGCGCTATTTTACTAATGGTGAAAAGCAGGCTAGGTAGTAACAGGGATGATTTTTTAAGTTGTTAGTTTTGACTTAACCAATGTTCGAACACATGACCTGTTGCATTTGTTATTTGCGCTATTTTACTAATGGTGAAAAGCAGGCTAGGTAGTAACAAGGATGATAATTTAAGTCATTAGCTTGACTCAACCAATGTTCGAACACATAACCTGTTTTATTTGTTATTTGCGCTATTTTACTAATGGTGAAAAGCAGGCTAGGTAGTAACAAGGATGATTTTTTAAGGCCATTAGTTTGACTCAGCCACTGTTCAAACATTAGTTTGACTCAGCGAATGTTCGAACACATGCCCTGTTGCATTGGTTATTTGCGCTATTTCACTAATGCAGAAAATCAGGCTTGGTAGTAACAAGGATGATTTTTTTGAGTCACAAGTTTGACTCGGCTGAGGTTCGAACACATGACCTGCCACACAGGATGTATTCAAATTCTTCAGCCATTTCATCTGGTTAAGTTGTAGCCTAATGGTTTTTGAGTTCCTACCATATTATAAAGTTAAATCATTATGAATCTAGCATCAAATCTAGCATCAAATCTTGGTGAGTCTTTTTTGTTGTTGTAAATTAGTTGTTTAAGGGGACATTTCAATCGCGAACAATTGGTCTTGCTCATTCCACTGCTCCTTGCCCTATCCTAATAATGCCGAGCACCTGGCTAGGAAGTGACAAGTATAAATTTTTAAGACATTGGGTTGACTCGACCAGGGTTCGAGCCCACGACCCCATGATCTACCAACACGGGAGACGGACACTCTAACCCATTCGGCCATCCTGTCTGGTTGCAAATTTGATGCTTACATTGCATTATTCAGCATTGAACAGATATAATATGAAAATATTATGGGTTTTGTGGTACAACCTGAAAAAGATTCTGATTTGAACATTCATTTTATTTATTGTATTTACACAGAATGAAAAGAGGAATTGGAAAACGCTAATAGTCTCAGGTATTTAAGTTGATACATGATAGGGTAGGGACTTTATCTAGTTAAAACTGCAGTCTGATTAAAGCATACAATTTCTATAACCAAAAACACTTTCCTAGATGTGGTTCTTCACATCCAACTCAGATACAGGGGCACTTATTAAGCATGTGTTGCTGCATAGAAGGGGATACCGAGTCAATTTAATAGAACCTGCTCGCGCTGAAGCCTATGGTGTCAGAATTTTGAAGTTCTTGCCAACATTAATTTTGGCATGTTTTCACTTCAAACATCTCCAAAGTTAGCCATTTAAAATAACAGTTACCTCGAAGTAAAGTAGACTATAACGATAAACCTAATGCGTTTATCTCAGAAAATGTTGGAAACCATCACACTATGCAGCTTTAAGATTCTCGCTTCCGAAGAAGCCATCACATTCTGGAAATCAGGCCCAGGCATCAATCAGGCAATGACTTTGCCTCACCTTGTTACGGCATCGAGATGCAGCAGGCTTAGGCCTGACAAGCTCACGTCAGAACAATGAGACTGGAAGCTGCCGGTTGGAGGGCAATAACAATTGCACCCAGTAGGGGCGGTGGCCGTATCGGTAGAGCGCAGGCTTCCCGTGCAAGATATCATGAGTTCAATTCCCGGTCGAGTCAAACCAATGACGCATAAAATTTATACTTGTCACTTCCTAGTCAGGCGCTTGGCATTGTTAGGATAGGGCAAGGACTGATTTGCTGTGTCATAACATGACTGAGTGGGATATCTGATCATGGTGCTGGCGGCATGATTTCCCAGTGGGAAAGCACCATAAAGTCAGCATGAGTGTGCACTGTCACAATTCGGTACCCATCCTGATATGAACGTAGACGTTACCAGGATGTAAAACACCAACAACCAACCAACCAGCTCATGTCAGAACAATGAGGCTGGAAACCCCACGTCAGAGGGCAATAAGAATTGCACCTCCGCAAGGAAAGGAGTCATGGAACATTAAGACTGTAGCAGTGGTAAACATCACACCTCACCACACATATTCTTTTCTTTCCTAAACTGTCACACACATGCACCAAATCAGCCATTGCCACAAAACACAGCTGCTCGAAGCAATGAAAGTTCCCACAGCACTCAACATTACGCTGATGTGGGAGGCAGAAGAGGTTGATTGGTTGTTGGAGTTTTTACATCCTGGCAACATCTAAGGTCATATCAGGACTTGTGACAGTGCACTCATGGTGACTTAATAGTGCTGCCCCAATGGGGGACCAGGCCATCAGCACCATGACATGATATCCCACTCAGTCAAATTATTCCGACACTCAGCCAACCAGTCCGTGCCCTATCCTAATAATGCTGAGCGCCTGGCTAGGAAACGACAAGTATACATTTTTAAGTCATCGGTTTGACTCCACCCGGGAGAAGAGGTGGCTCTAAGCTGTCAGAGTGAAATGAAGCCACACAATACTATATTCCTAGATTTTCCAACCCATCAGCCAATGAAAGGAAGCAAAAAGAACTCATCTCATCCGAATTGCCATTAAGTGGTGACGCCTTGACAAGTCACCAGCATTTAAATACAAACTCTGGGCAACAGCGGAACTTCATATGAACAACAATTCAAGCACAGATGTGCGAGAAGCCGAAACAAATGCTAGGAAAAGCTGCATCAGCACATTCCTGTCATTACCGAGTGCTGAGAGCATGATGTAATGGATATCCATGTCCAAAAACCATCTGAGGTCAGACCAGAGGGGATGGGCGAATGAGTTGAGCAACTGTCTCATGTTTTGGTAAATCGTGGGATTCGAAACCACGGGTTCAAAGACTGGTTGAGTCAAACCAAATGACTTAAAAATCTATACTTGTCGCTTCCTAGCCAGGTGCTCGGCATTATTAGGATAGGTCAAGGACTGGTTGGCTCAGTGTCAGGATAATGTGACTGAGTGGGATATCAGGTCATGGTGCTGACAGCCTGGTCTCCCAGTGGGGCAGCACTATAAAGTTGCTATGGGTGTGCACTGTCAATACCATCCAGATATGACCTTAGATGTTGCCAGGATGTAAACCTCAAACAACCAACCATCTAATGTCAGGATGGCTACCGGCTTGTTTTGATTGCTTGTTGGGGGCTTAATGTCCTAGAAACATGTATGGTCATATCAGACGTTGAATTTTTGCGAAAAAAAACAGATATTCCATCAGAGGATTAGCACTGTCTCTAGGGAATCAGGGTGTTTCAACTGTCCTTATTGTGACTGTATTATCGCCCAAGCCAAACCTTTTCTAGTTTATGGTTTTCCCCCGGTATTTTTCTTTGACATCCAATAGCTGACGATAAAAGTCTGTGCTATAGCGACGTTGTTAAATAAACAAACTTTTTGGCTTGTTTATGTTTTAATATTTCCTCCCACAGCCTCGCTTCTGAGGGGAATAATTGATTCAGGGTTTCATGTTCTAGTAACATCTAAGGTCATAAGCAAAACGCGGAAATCCACGAAAACGCAGAGATCTTTCATCCCTGATTAGTGGTACTCAATTTATTGGAATACTGCAACTGCAACCTGATATACTACAGCTATGTAATTGCTTGCAATGTTAACATGGAGTTTGATTCGAAGGGAACAACTCACTCACCTGCCCACTGCTGATTGACTCACGGGTGGATGGGCGGCTTCCTCCCGTTCCACCCGAGTCATGGCAGCAGGCTTTCACACCATGACATAACTGTATATAAGCCGGGTGGCCGCTAGTTATTGGCACTTTGCGGTGCACCATCCCTGCATCTACCCTGTACCACCCTTTTTCAGAAAACCAATGCTTGACATATCTTATCTTAGTAATGCCGAATCCCAGGTGAGGTAGTTACAAGCACAATGTCTTTGGTTTGAGTCTTCTGCTAAAAATTGATCGCATTGAAATGTGCATTCAAACCACTAGACCATTCCATCCTATCGGCTACATTCCATAAATACACAGACCATTGGCTCCCCCAGAAGTGAAGTATATCTGCCTGAGAGTCCCCTGCCTTTACAAGGCTGACTGTTCAAACCCCTGGTGCGACTCCATCCAGGAGAAGCCAAGTCTGAATGCAGCATCTTAATGTGAAGCCACCAATGAATGGGAGATTGGAAGCCATTTGAGAAGCCATGCATAGTGCAACGCGATAGGAAGCCACGTTAAAGCCGATGTTCAGAACTGCACTGAGCACCTTGCTAGGAAGCGACAAGTATCAATTTTTAAGTCAACGGTTTGACTCAACCAGGATTCAAACCCATGGTTTTGAATCCCACGATCTACCAAAACATGAGACAGTTGCTCAACTCATTCGCCCATCCCCTCTGGTCTGACCACAGATGTTCTTTGGACATGGATATCCATTACATCATGAGCAATAAAAACTGCAGACAAAGAAAAAACACCGCAAAGGAAACCGCAGCGGAAGCAATCTGTGCCAGCTTCCTAATTTCAAATTTCCTCTTGAAAATTGAAGTTTTCAACTCCTGACCTGGATTATTTGACCTTCAAATAAAACAACTTGTGCAAAGGTCAATTATATTTAAAAGAAATGAAATAATGAGTAGTCATCAACCACAATGCACTTCTAAAAATACCTTCACCAACATTATCAATTAATGAACTCATCAGGTGGTGAATGCAGTGCATCACTGATCTATAATCCTACGCTTTGTCGATTTACTCCAAAATATTTTTGATTAAAACCAGACGGGATAAAGAGACAGAAAAGCTCAATAGATTGCATTGCTCATGTTGGGTTATGGGATTCAAACCTGAGGATTGAACCTAGGCTGAGTCAAGCCAATGACTTATGAGCTGATACTTGTGACAACTTAGTCGGATGTGAGGCATAATTAGGATAGGCCATATAGCAATGGAATGGCGAAGACCAATAATAGTCTGCACTGGAAATTATTTCTACTTATTCAATGAATGTAACAAATAAACTAAACCAATATTTTTGTTATCGGAAATCTTAGATTTGCTTCATGTTACAGTGAAAGAGTCAAAAGTAGCAAAAACATATAACATTTTGAAAGATAAGTGTTCAGATTTGAAATTCAATATTTAGAAAGTGTGTTGTCCCAGTACTGGAATACATACGGGCATAACGGTTGTCTGTAAAAAGGACTGATCAGAGAGGGGACGCAGATGGAGAAACCTTTGTATGAAACCAGTGACAAACCAGTGTTGGTTGTTGGAGTTTTACATCCTGGCAACATCTAAGGTCATACCAGGATGGGTACCGACTTGTGACAGTGCACACTCATAGTGACTTTATAGTGCTTTCCCACTGGGAAATCAGTCCACTGGCACCATGACATGATTTCCAACTCAGTCACATTATCCTGATACTGAGCTAACCAGTCTTTGCCCCATCCTAGTAATGCTGAGCATCACGCTAGGTGGTGACAAGTACCAATTTAGTAAGTCATTGGTTTGACAGGACTGGGAACCGACCTCTCCACCTTACGCACGGGAAGCCTGTGCTCTACCGATTCGGCTACCACGTCTGGTGACAAACAGCGAAACCAATGAGGCAACCCTGATTGATGACTATGCCCGAAAGGAGGAGCCACTGTGGACACTGCACTGATGGTATGCTGTGCGCCAGACAGCACCATTGAAGCCATCTCGCGCGCAACAGTAATATGACAGGAGCCACTGATGTGATGTATGACTTTGAGATAAGGAAATGGCTCCAATCCAGTAGCACAAAGTTGTCATTACTTTCCAGACGGAGCCAGTCAGTTGGCATATATATGTGGTGTATGACGTATTATGTGAGTATAAAGATATGGAAGGCAATATTATTATTACTATATTATACTGTTATAGTCCCTTTTGACATATATATATAGATATATATTATCCTACATATATATAAGGTGAACAATTGAAATATATGTAAAGAAGACAGTGTTCAAATATATAATATCATACATATATTTAGGGGAACAAATATAGATAAAGATTGGCTGGGAGCTTGTTGTAGTTTTACGTCCTGTCAACATCCAAGGTCATATCAGGACTGCTACCAACTTGTGACAGTGTTCACTCATAGCGACTTCATTGTGCTGCCCCACTTGGAGACCAGGCCACCAGCACTATGACCTGATATCCCACTCAGTCACATTATCTTGACACCAAACCAACCAGTCATTGCCCTATCCTAATAATTCTGAGTGCCAAGATAGGAAGCAACAAGTATCAATTTTGTATATCATTGGTTTGACTCGACTAGGGATTGAACTCCCGAACTTCCACAGGGGAGGCCTGCGCTCTACAGATTCGGCTACCACGCCCGGTAATTAAGAAATCAAATTTATTCAGTGACAGTTATGCGATGCATGCCCAACATGCAGCAGTGTGTATGCCACTGCTTACCGGGCACAGTAGGGTACACAAGCAGTGAGTGGTGTGCGAAGCACTTAGTACTTTAAAAAATATGTCAATAAAGGAATAATCCTCAGCATGCGATCCTAACGGTTGTTTTTTTAACCACTGCTTGCAAATGGAATAAGAAAGTATTATGCAGATTGGTACAAGCTATGCTTTTGAAGCTGAATAAGAACAGTGAAACCCCGTTATAATGCCTCCTGATTTAACACTAATTCGGATATAACACCATGATTCATTGGATCCGAAATTCCCTATTTCAGCGTTTTGGTAGATCGTGGGACTCGAACCCTGGTCGAGTCAAATCAATGACATCAAAATTTATACTTGTCGCTTCCTAGCCAGGTGCTCAGCATTATTAGGATAGGGCAAGAACTGGTTGTCTCAGTGTCAGGATAATGTGACTGAGTGGGATATCAGGTCATGGTGCTGACAGCCTGGCCTTCCTGTGGAGCAGCACTATAAAGTTGCCATGACTGTGCACTGTCACAAGTCGGTACCCATCCTGATATGATCTTAGATGTTGCTAGGAGATAAAACCCCAACAACCAACCAACCTTAATTCAAAGATAATAGAGTAAACGGAACCCCGATTTAACATGACCCCGCTTTTTTCGCAACAATATTTCATGGACCCCAATAATCGCGTTATAATGGGGTTTCATGGTGATGTGCATGGTTTGGTGAAATGAATTTAACACTATATATGAGCAACTACCTCAAAATACGGTGTAAGGCGGTGACCTCAATTAACTCTTAATACTTAAATTACCATACATATCTGTTTAAACCATATAGTGTAAATATGACATATATGTGTCCTCGTATAACTACAGACAATCAATTGCTCTTAGTTAGTACAGTAAAATCTCTCAAACTGACAACCTCCACAGATCGACCATTCCCCTATATTGATCGCTTTATTTGGGTCCCAAACGATCACCCATACAATACCATTGTAACGAAATGAAAAACCCCCTAAACCGACTACCTCGCTAAATGGACCATTTAAAAATCGGCCCCATGGTTGGTCTATTTAGAGAGGTTTTACTGTATTAAGAAAAGCCATGTGTTTATCTGTTTATACTCCTCTTATTAGGTAGATTTACTAAGACTCAAACCTAGTTGATTAATTTCAGTAAGACATCACCACAACCTTCACAGATTAAAAGTGTACGTGAACCTATCTATCAGTGCATTGCTTAAATTGGAAAGACCAGTGCAATCATACCTACCCGAGTGTAGCTACCATATTTGGTTTCTTTCTGACACTGGGGATGTGAATGATCTGCTCATTTTATTTTACCGCAAATCCCTTATATGAATATTAATCAAAATGCCTTATTTTAGTTCATTTTCTCGAAAGTTATTTCTTATAATATTAATAATAACAACAAAAACAATTAATTATTTGCTAAGAACTCCGGATTAAGCCAACAAAGTCTGAACGTCAGAAGTCATTAGAAGCATACATAAACATTTAATTAAAGTTGCAGAGGCCAATCATTTTGAGTTTTTCGCATATTTATTTTCAGATAAATACATTATGTTGACCTTTATATTCCACTTTACTTTAGCCTGAATCAGCTGTTATTGTGAACTGCAAATTTTAGAGATATTTCAAGTGAAAATATCCTAAATTAATTTCGGAGGGCAGACCAACATTCTGGATACTTGGATAACATAGGCTTCTGCAGTGATATGTTCTAATATTACTAATACTGACTTAGTATTTGAGTCGTTCTCAGAAACTGTGTACCACTTTTGCGACATGGAAACTAAAAGTGAAAACATTCCAAACAATAGTAGAAAACATTCAAAAAAATAGCAGAATCAATATTCATATTCAGGTTTATATGTTGTGCATAAGTCAGAGTTGAATTTCTTTTCTTTTTTTACCTCTGGATTTTGATCTGATACAAATTGAGAAAGCTGTTGAAATTAACCGTGTAACATCCATCCATAACATCATTTTAACAAACATCCATAACATCATCATAACATACACAACAAATTCAAACAAGATTTGATTGATTACAGTTAAGCCAAAAGAATTACTTCTTACATGAAAGAAAAGTTGAAAAAAACATTTGGACAGATGTATGATGTCGACATGCAAATTTTCACTTTAGCACAAAATCAAATAAGCATATGAAGAGTTCAGGCGCTAAACCACGTAAACTCTGATCCAAGAATGTAGTTTAAATAAAAGATTTTTACCTGAAAATAATTTTAAATCTCACCAATTCTACTTTTCAGATGACCACATGGTTATGAAGCAATGAACTAAATAGTCGGCATATAAAAAACCTCAAATGTTTTGAAGGTTTGATTCCGATGTTTATCTCCATTTTTGGATTGGCGTTGACGTGGTTTTGCACCTGAACTCTTCATATGTTTTATACATTTTGCGGGATAGATTAAATACATATCACTAACATACTTAAAAAACAGAGTCAACAATAACTATTTGAACTATAAAAGAAGGCAAAATCATTAACAATGTAACGTCGATACCAAAAATGTGGTACACAGTTTCTAAGAATGACCCATTTATTCCCAGGTGGCATTGTGACGTCACAAGCCACCAAGAGCCCTTATAAGGAAGATTGATTCAATCCACATGCAGTTTTCGGGACTTGCGTAGGTGGCACAAATTATCTCTGCCTGGAATATCTGGCACCAAATTAGTCTCATGGGACTTGTGTTTTGTTCACCCTCTCTGCAACACAAGTCACTACCTGTGAGAATCCAGCATAATGCGACAAGCCGCCTCCTCATACCCACCCCTCCTCGTTTGGCAGCACCCATCCTCTTCCTTTCTTGTTTGTTTATGTGTTGGGGTTTTATATCCTAGTGTAGTAGTAGTCTGCACTGACCTCTCAGGCAAGGAGCCGCATAGACAGGTAGGCGTGGGTAGTGTGGTGACATCAGGGAGCCTAGGTGGTGTAATGGTTAGCACACCGGCCCGGATTGCAAGAGATCTGGGTTCAATTCCCACCCTAGACGAAATATTTCCCATTTTCATCACCCCCCACGACACTAGCAACATCTATGGTCATATCAGGACGGGTATTGACTTGTGACGGTCCACTCATGGCAAATATATAGTGCTGCCCCACGGGGAGACCAGGTTGATTGCACCATGACCCTATATTATCCCACTCAGTCCTGATACAGAGCTAACCAGTCCTTGCCCTATCCTAGTGATACCAGACGCCAGGCTTGGTAGCGACGAGCATCAATTTTGTAAGCCATTGATTTGACTTGGCCGGGTATTAAAACCATCGACATTCCTCACGCGAACCCTGCGCTCCCACCGATTCGGACACCACGTTCAGTCTTCCTTTCTTGTAATCTATGCAAATAATACTTTAATCGGCTGTAGGAGGAGGGGGGATTAGGGGGGGACCCAGCAGGACAATGAATTACTTCCTTAATAATTCCATAATAACCCCAGCTACAATTCAGCAATGCCAGTATAAATGTGAGTATAAATCAACAGCGGGAGATGCGTGTTTAATGGTCATAAAACCATGAGAACACCAGGTGGCTGGGAGGGAAGGAAAAGTCATCAAAATGAATGCCGGAATAATATTTCAGACGGCTCCGATAATTCGATTATACGATGCCTGGTGTGTCAGGATGCAGTTTGTAATTGCCGCGGAACAATTCTGAACTGTGTTGCGGATGGAGAACTTGCCCCCAGTGTGTTGAATTCACCCAAGGCGAAACACAACAGAGACCAGACTTGGTGGCTAGAGGATCTTTTAATAACCACGTAACAGGTACTAGGTTCGATGGGCAGCAGACTACAGGGATGATAGTGGTTTCAAGAGGGGAAAAAGCGGAAATCAAGCCGAGATTATTAACCGGATGGCAAATTGCCGTCCTAGAGGCTAGCTACCCTACCCCCATCATATGTATTGTATAACGAGTTATGCCCATATTATTTAGGCTGCAGGGCCTTAGTATCACCTGCCAGGGTATGGCTGGTGCGCGCTGTGCCACCTTGACTCACCCGGCTGGGTTGGCCCGGGCCACTCGACACCAGCCAATCAGGGGGCCGGGGGCCCGGGTGAGTTGACTTCGCGCGGCGCGGTCGCTATCAGCTATCCTTTCGGCCGCAAATTTGACTTTATATTGTTAGTATTAAGCTATGTTAATAAACGGAGGGGCCTTTCGAGGTTCAGCCAGAGATATTCTCATCCAACTGTTGTGTCGTTGTCTGTCCGCAAGAATATAAATAATATAAAAAATTCTCCCACGCTGTTAAAAAAAAACCGGAAACATGGAAAAATATCATCCCTGGAATAAAGACTTGAAGAAAATGGCACTTGTTTTCTGGTGCTTGGTTTTTACTAGAAGTCAACGACTCGTTGGCTCATTACATATGACTGAATGGGATATAGCTTTGCGCTGCTGCTTGATTGCTTATTTATAGGAGTTTTATGTCCTGGCAACATTTAAAGTCACATCAGGACAGGTACCGACTTGTGACAGTGTACACTCATGAAGACTTTATAGTAATGCCCCACTGGGAGACGAGGGCACAGGCACCATGACAAATCTCCCACTCAGTTATATTATCCTGACACTGAGCTAACCAGTCCTTGCCCTATCCTATTAATGCCGAGCGCCAGTCTAGGAAGCGACAAGCATACATTTTTAAGTTGTTGATTTGAGTCGACTGGGAACCAAACTCCCGACCTTCCACACGTGAGGCCCGCGCTCTGCCGATTAGGCCACTGTGCCCCGTCAGGCAATCCCGGCTGCAATAATGCATAAATGCAGGTGGCATCCTGCTGCAAGGATGCATAAATGCAGGTGGCATCCTGCTGCAAGGATGCACACAAGAGATGCATAAATGTAGGTGGCATCCTGCTGCAAGGATGCATAAATGCAGGTGGCATCCTGCTGCAAGGATGCACACAAGAGATGCATAAATGTAGGTGGCGTCCTGCTGCAAGGATGCATAAATGCAGGTGGCATCCTGCTGCAAGGATGCACACAAGAGATGCATAAATGTAGGTGGCGTCCTGCTGCAAGTATGCATAAATGCAGGTGGCATCCTGCTGCAAGGATGCACACAAGAGATGCATAAATGTACGTGGCGTCCTGCTGCAAGGATGCATAAATGTAGGTGGCATCCTGCTGCAAGGATGCATAAATGCAGGTGGCATCCTGCTGGAAGGATGCATAAATGCAGGTGGCATCCTGCTGCAAGGATGCATAAATGTAGGTGGCATCCTGCTGCAAGGATGCATAAATGTAGGTGGCATCCTGCTGCAAGGATGCATAAATGCAGGTGGCATCCTGCTGCAAGGATGCATAAATGTAGGTGGCATCCTGCTGCAAGAATGCACAAATGCAGGTGGCATCCAGAAGCAGAGATGCATAAATGTAGGTGGCGTCCTGCTGCAAGTGTGCATAAATGCAGGTGGCATCCTGCTGCAAGGATGCATAAATGCAGGTGGCATCATGCTGCAAGGATGCATAAATGCAGGAGGCATCCTGCTGAAAGGATGCACACATGCAGGTGTGTCCTGCTGCAACCATGCATAAATGCAGGTGGCATCCTGCTGCAAGGATGCATAAATGCAGGTGGCGTCCTGCTGCAAGCATGTATACATTCTGCTGTGGGGATGCATTAATACAGGCGGCATCCTGTTGTGCAGATGCATCATACACTAGTTCCGTCCCACCGAGGGAAACATTAATGCAGGCAGCATCATCAATGGCATGTTTATTATATTACCATATTCTTGCGGGTTAACACCCTGGGTGTTTAGATTGGCAAATCACTGAAGTGGGGGTTAGGCGTTTACCCACACATGGGCGTTTAAGGGGTGGGCGTTTACGAAACATTGACCAAGTGAGGGTTGGGCATTAACCCACAAATGAACATTAACCTGTGAGAATACGGTATTATGCAGCCACATTCAAACAGCTTTCCTGTGTCTGTTACACGGCCACTTTTGAGTTTGTGTGGGGAGGTGAAGGAGGGGGTGGGGGAGGTGGAGGATGGGGTGGGGGATCTGTGTGCAGCTGGTTTCAGGCGATTGTATATTATAAGAACTAAAAGGATTGTGGTTTGGTAATGAGCTCTAGTTTGGGACACAGCTGCACAGACAGGACGTAAGAGTACTTACCTGGGGACTAAGCCAACTCCGGTACATACATATATACACATACACACACATATATATATATATACACATATATATATACAAATGTATATATATATACGTATATATATATGAAAATAGCGTAATAATCTGTTTGTTTGTTTATTGTTGATTTACGTCCTAGCAACATCTAAGGTCATATCAGGACGGAGCGTAATAATCGATGGCCCCCCTGGTAGTGGTGTAATAATCAAAATTCCTCCTGAGTGTAGGACGCAGAGGGATGGGGGTGGGGGCACAAGGCTACAAATCGCCGCACCAGGTGGGGGGGGGGGGGCACTCCACCAATGTGTCAGTCTGGAGGAAGTCAGAAACATTCATTCCCGTCCGAGCATAATTGTTTACCTCGAAACACTCAGCGTGTGATTAGCAAACTGGCTTTTATGCTAATTGAATAGAAACCGGTTTTTTAACCCGGCCTATATTTAGATATATATTAGATGAGTTTGTACCAAGCCCTGGTTTGATTAAGTGCATGAACCTAACAAAACATGCTAATTCTGGCAGCGGCAGACTTTATTGGCCCCCTGACCGGGTAGTTTTAGGTGTGCAATACTAAACAATGTGGTATTCGCAAGGCATTGCCAGCTCTGCAGTTTTCTGTTCCCTTTATTTGATTTATAACCAGAGCCACAGAGGCAGATGGTCCAGACACTGAGGCAGGGGATGACAGTGGCTTACTTTAGGGCACACTTAAATCCGCGCTAGTGAGAGAATTGTGGGGGTCAGGTTAAGGTTGAGCGTAATACCGGTAGCAGCAAGGCGCTGGTTCCAGGAGGCGCTGCGGCTAAGTGCATGGGTGAATAGAGGAAGCTGATTGGCTGCTTCAGTTGAAGCCACTGTGAAGCCACCCAATGGTCATACATCATGATTAATTTATTATTTCTTGATGGAAAACGATTTATATTCAGTTATGGCAAGTATCATATACGAGGATAAATTGCCTATTATTTCTAGATGGAAAACAATTTATATTTAGCTATGGTAGATTTAATTATCATACATCAGGATTAATTTATTATTTCTAGATGGAAAACAATTTATATTTAGTTATGGCAGATGTAATTAACATTACATGAGGATTAATTTGTCATTATCTCCATATGGAAAACAATTTATATTTAGTTGTGGCAGATGCAATTTCATAACATGAGAATTATTTTTTTATTATCTTTATTTGGAAAACAATTTATATTCAGTTATGGAAGATGTAATTATCATAAATGAGGATTAATTTGGTATTATATATACAGATGAACCTCGATTCAATGGACACCGATGCAATGGATTCCGGATCCAACGGACACAATCCGCAAGAGTGAATATCTGAACATTTGCGCACTTTAAGAGAACTAGTTATTTTCTGAACCCCAGCCTTCCACCAGCAATACTTCATTAGCCACCACCAGTGCTTCAGATTTCCTTGGCTTTGAGTCTGAAGACTCTGACTCAGAGTAATAGCTACTCTGAGTCCCACGATACGATCACGGCAAAAGAAACTCATCGCTCCACCATGGTTTCATACCCCCCGGAAAATTTTGTCGCTGCAACGGACAAACGGCTTTAACGGACAACTGCTCCCCCCCTATTAGTCTGTTGGATCGAGGTTCATCTGTATTTGGAAAACAATTGATTTTTAGTTATGGGAGATATAATTATCGTACATGAGAAATAAACCTAATGATCATCTAGCACAAGTATGTCATCAACATCATGTGCGATGGATAGAGCACTTGTTAATCCTTGATCTTGACAAACCTGCGTTTTATTTATCTATGAATTTATTATTAAATGCTCAACTAGACACTTGCATAATTCGCAATTGTCTACTTTGATGATTCACAGTGACTAGGTAACACAGTAAAACCTCTCTAAATCGACTGAGAATGGGGACCGACTTTTAATGGTCCATTTAGGGAGGTGGTAGGTTTAGGTTTTTTTTTTATATCGTTCCAATGGTATTATATTGCCGATCATTTGGGACCCTAATAAAGCGATTGATATAGGGGAGTGGCCGATCTGTGGAGGTGGTCAGTGAGAGGTTTTACTGTATAAGAAACTCAGTTTAATCAGGATACACAAGCGAATAGAGAAGCCACATGAGAAGCCACATAAGAACAGAAAGTGAGTGATAGCCCTCCATGAAGCATAAATAAACCCAGTCCAGAAGCCAGGATTGGAGCAGGGTGGGAGCAGAGTACGCAACGCAAAAGTAACAATAACAGCAGCCATTGCGAAAGCAGCGCGAAAAACTAAAACAGAGGTGAGGTGTCTGGATGCGGTAATGGGAGGCAATCACATGATCACTTGTCGGTCTGGGTGTGGCACGCACTAGATACCAACCCACTCAATAGACGCGCTGGGTTAGGTGTCGGTGGGGTGGAGATGGATTGGGTGGTCCAGCCGTCTCTGGAGTGGCTGAAACTACTATCTCCTCCTGGCCACACCGCTCACTTAAAGTTAACTACCCATAACCGCCTCCCCACCCCCTTCAGGCCCCCACCCGCCCATTGACTCCCCACCCAGACGATACTGGGGCCATTTATAGATTTAGCAACAACCCAAAGGCACACCAAACACAATCTTATTCATGTGGGGAAAAAACAGCTTACCACACAGGCCTGCCTCCCCATGGCAAATATAGATTTATAATACTTACTCATATATATATATATATATATTACATATGCAGGGATGAAAGTGGTCTCCACCAAAAATCGTAGAAATCAACTTGCGGTTGTTACACCGACAGCCAATTTCCGCGAAAAAGCGGATTTCCTCCCATAGGATTAGCACTATCAGAGAATCGTAGAAAAATAGAGGAACTCCGGTTTCAACTATCCTTGTTGTGACTCTATTATCACCCATGGATATCTAACACTTTCTTGATCTGACATCTAAGGTCATATAACAATGTGATTCAAACTAACTATTTGTGCCATTTACATCGTGATTCCTTGGAATTTTGTTTAACATTAATTGGTAAATATAAAAAATCGCGGAAATCAGTGAAATATAATATATATATATAATAAAAGTTGAAATAAGAAACCTAAGGCTACACTGCCCGGTTGAGACAGACTAACGCGGCCAGACTTGACTTCTGGGGTGTTTGTAACCTTACACCGGTTACCGGCTGCAGACCCTACAGCATTATAGAGAAGCACTGATAAATCGGCCCAATCTTTGGTTGAAGAATAATCTTCTGGTGGGATGGTTATAGAAGTTGGGGGATGTCTTTACAATGATTAAACAACGAGTCATTGGGGCGGTCCAGAATCACTCCGGTCCGGCGGTAGCACAGCACTTGTATGCATCAAACAGCAGCAAGGGTTTCCGAGGAAGGGGCGGGTAAAGATGGGTGCAGCAGTTCCAGCAATGAGAACAAAGCGAGAGAAACGTAAAGGTAAAGGGCCCCACCCAAGCAAACAACTCCCTTGATCAGGGGGAGAAGTAAGCCTGGTAGAAAAGAAAAAGGGTAGAGTATAGGAAAGAGAAATTAGGAGAGTTGAGTCAAAGGACCGTGTCTAGTTGCTCTATGATGACCAGCCGGCGAGCCAAAGACACGGACAGAGTAAGAGTAGCTAATGAAATGCTGGCATGCTCCCCCTCCTGGAACTCTTTTCAGACAATATCAAGGAGCATGGCAGCAGAGAGGAGATAGAGAAAGGTGTGGACGAAGTGTGGTCCGGATAGCAAGAGGCCGGTGCCCGACGAGTATATAGCCAGCCGGGCACCCACTAGTGGAACGGCCGTGAACCAGCCGGCGAGTTCCCCCAAGAGCCGCCGAGGGCAGCATGGTGCGTATTCCTGACATAGGCATATTCTCTCACTGACCACCTCCATATATATATATATATATGTGCTCTATAATTTATTATATGAATATAAAGGGGCAGAGTTTATATCCTATCCGGTTTTATCGAACCTTAATTAATTCCTCGCTATTTATTATGTACGTCTTATTTATTTGTTGTGATATTTGCTGCGGGCCGGAACCCACTCCGCCTGGCTGGCGCCACTTCTGTGTAGCCATAGCCCAGCCAGCATGCGTCAGGATCACGTGAGCTCCGAATTTGTGCTTCTTTCCCCCCCTAGGTAGGGCTGTTTATTGCTCCGCTGTATGGGCCTATTTTATATATATATATATAAATAACATTTCTAACAGATTATCTCCACTTAGAAGACTGGTTTTGGTTGGTTGTTGCTAAAGTTGTATACTTGGCGACATCAGTGCGCAATGCGGCATTACGCCAGGGCTATTGTACCACAGGGGGTCACAAAGATGGCGCTAGACAAAAGGAAGTCCCCTTTTAGGCAAATGCACTTTTTGACTTACTACCCAATGTGGTATAACTTTAAGGGCATTCTTTACGAAAGGTTTGCAGCGGGCTTACGATGTTTAAATTATGTTAGCGATAAATAGTGGCAGTAGTAGCAAATGCATAACCGATGAGGTGGCTAATCGAAAGGCTTGATGTGGGTACACACCTATCACTTCACCTATCATCCATCTATCACTTCACTAATGTATTAGCACCACTTCTTATTGCCCCATGTTATATAATCATCCTAAGTATTTCCATAGTTACCAACTTATTAATGCATATATCCTTAAATATCTGATATCATTCCAGGATACACATGCAGGCAGCATGCTACTGCGGTGATTTCTAAATTTAGGCAGTGTACTGATGTGGAGATGTATAAATACAGGCGGCATCCTGCTGTGGGGGATGTATACATTCAGGTGTGTTCTGCTGGGGGGATGTATAAGTTCAGGTGGTGTTCTGCTGTGGGGATGTATAAATTCAGGTGGCGTTCTGCTGTGGGGATGTATAAATTCAGGTGGTGTTCTGCTGTGGGGATGTATAAATTGAAGCAGCGTCCTGCTGTGGGGATGCATAAATTTAGGTGGTGTTCTGCTGGGAGGATGTATAAATTCAGGTGGCGTTCTGCTGTGGGGATGTATAAATTCAGGTGGCGTTCTGCTGTGGGGATGTATAAATTTAGGTGGTGTTCTGCTGTGGGGATGTATAAATTGAAGCAGCGTCCTGCTGTGGGGATGCATAAATTTAGGTGGTGTTCTGCTGTGGGGGATGTATAAATTCAGGTGGTGTTCTGCTGTGGGGATGTATAAATTCAGGTGGCGTTCTGCTGTGGGGGATGTATAAATTCAGGTGGCGTTCTGATGTGGGGATGTATAAATTGAAGCAGCGTCCTGCTGTGGGGATGTATAAATTCAGGTGGCGTTCTGATGTGGGGATGTATAAATTGAAGCAGCATCCTGCTGTGGGGATGTATAAATTCAGGTGGCGTTCTGCTGTGGGGATGTATAAATTCAGGTGGCGTTCTGATGTGGGGATGTATAAATTGAAGCAGCGTCCTGCTGTGGGGATGTAGAAATTCAGGAAGCATCCTGCTGTGCGGATGTATAAATACAGACAGCGTCCTGATGTGGGGATTATGAATACAGACAATGTCCTCAATTGATTGAACAATGATAGATGCTGATATGAACAAACTGAAGTTGTGATCATTGTTTAACGAGATTGCCTCAGTCCATGTTGCGCTGTCTGAAATTCGATTGAGACTCAAATTGTCAGAACAGTGGAAGTGCTGCCAGTACTGCTGCCGAAGGCCAGTCTAAACACGGGCAGCAGTGTTCGCTTGTTTGTTGGTGTTTATCGTCCTGGAAACATATAAGGACGGGTACCGACTTGTGACAGTGCGCACTCATGGAGACTTTATAGTGCTGTCCCCGTCCTGATATGACCTTAGATGTTGCTAGGACGTAAAACAACAACAAACAAACAATATAGTGCTGCCCCACTGGGAAATCAGGGGTGCCGGCACCATGACCCGACATCCCACGCAGTCATATTATCCTGACACTGTGCCAATCAGTCCTTGCCCTATCCTATTAATGCCGAGCGCCAGGCTTAGGAAGCAACAAGTATCAATTTTAAAGTCATTGCTTTGACTCGACCGGGAACCAAACTCCTGACCTTCCGCATGTGAGGCCTGCGCTCTACCGATTAGGCCACCGCGCCCGGTAGGCAGCAGATTGTGATGAGGAAACAGGGCCAGTTGTACGGCACAAATCAATGTCCCGGCTGTCCGCATGTAGTAGAGTATACAGGCCACTTACGTGTGAACACAGCCGTGGAAAGGCAACACTGCAGCGGCTCGCCATGACCAGTGACTGGGCACCGCATTCAAATGCTGACTTACCAAACACTGCTGCTTCCAGGTCATGCAACCAGTAAAAAAAGATAATAAATCCTCAGCAATCTAAATTTTTTTCATTCATCTCAGCTTTGAATATATATGTATTCCAGAATTGATTGCCAATTTGCAATATATTAACGAAATTGGTCACAGCTACGTAGAGAACATATGGTAGGGTTGATGCAGTCCACACTGACCACACCCAGGAACCCCATCACGCATCTAAATAGTCTCATTAGGCAGTGTGCCTACGGGAGCTGCCCCTAATATCGCCCACTCGCGCCGTCGCTACCCATATTACCGCACACACTGTCGGCCGTCGATGACTAATGGCGCCACCTGTCGGGTGTACAGCCTCCTAGTTGCTGACAGCTCCTTTGAGTCAGCAACCCGCCGACTTCCGGATGTATGGTGCATACAACTTTTATTTTTTTTAAACAAACACGGCTGGGTTGGGTTGGGTTGGGTTGGGTTGGGTTGGGTTGGGTTGAGTTAGTTGGTTGTTGGCAACATCTATGGTCATATCAGCATGGGTACCGACTTGTACGGAATTTACACACTCATAGCGACTTTATAGTGCTTCCCCACTGGGAGATCAGGCCACCATAACCATGACCTGATATCCCACTCAGTCACATTATCCTGACACTGAGCTGACCAGTCCTTGCCCTATCCTATTAATGCCGAGTGCCTTGCAAAGAAGCGACAAGTATCAATTTTTAAGTCATTGGTTTGACTTGACCAGGGTTCAAACTGATAGATTCAAATTCCACGATCTACCAACACGGGAGACGGACATTCAACTCATTCGGCCATCCCGTCTGATGACTGGGTTGGGTGTAGAGCGGCAATTCCCTTTTCCTTCCAGTCGTATCTAGCTCCCATTAATCAGCGGATGGAAATATCGAGACAGGAAATGCAGAACAGTCAGTTACTGCCATCTAATAAAAAGGATAATAGGGGCGCAAACTAATATATCATGCCGCTACTATATAATACATAATACTGTCTTCATAAGTAGTTTGGTTTGCGTTTCTTCATACATGCTCAATACATACATATATGCATCATGGCATTTGGAATATGGCTTCAATAAGTCTACAGAATGAGAGTTAACAAAAAATATTTAACCCCCCAACTTCAGGCCGAAAAAAGAAACTACTAATGTATGTAATTCTCTAATTGAATACGGAAGAACAATTGTAAACAAAGGTTTAAAAAAAAAAAAACGCAGAAACAAACGTCCTAACAAAAGGACTGACAAGTTTATGAAAGATGGACAACATTTTTGAATGTGTGTGTTAGAGCCGAGGAAACGAGAGAAAGAAAAGAAGCAGACAAAAATGATGAAAGTGTGGAAAATCCAAATTGGGCTGACTGATCCTTCCAGGAGCTGTGGCCTGTCAGGAGCTGTATTCTCGTGGGATAAGGTCCCCGCTTTATAGCCTGGTTTAGTTTGGTACGATCCAAACATACCCGAATTTTGTCTTGTTATTTTACTATGGTAATAGAATTGACCCATGGTGTAGGTTCAGTTTCCTCTACTATCACTCATAAATTGATCATTCTGTCCAATTCCTCACGCACTTTAGTTTTGATAGCATTGGGAATGATCTGACAGCATGTAAGGATGTGATTAAGAACCGACTACACGCGTTGACATCCAGTTGCATAATCTCGATTACGGTGCCTCCCAGTCTGCGCTGGTTGCCCGTTCGCTGGTCCCGGCCCGCTGGCTCCTGGCGTGTCATGTCATGACATAACACTGTATGTAACCTGTCGGGCATGCCGGGACCAGCGGAAAGGCGGGCAGCGGGGAACTGGGCGGGGCTGACTGATTCTGTCAGGAGCTGTAGCCTGTCGGGCACACCGGGACCAGTGGGAAGCCAGGCTGTGGAGAACTGGGCGGGGCTGACTGATCCTGTCAGGAGTTGTAGCCTATCGGGCATGCCGGGACCACTGGGAAGGTGGGCAGTGGGGAACTGGGCAGGGCTGACTGATCCTGTCAGGAGCTGTAGCCTGTCGGGCATGCCCGGGCCAGTGGGAAGGCTGTGGAGAACTGGGCGGGGCTGACTGATCCTGTCATGACCTGTAGTCTGTTGGGCACACCGGGACCAGTGGGAAGGTGGTGAGGGTGAACTGGTCGGGGCTGACTGATCCTGTCAGGAGTTGTAGCCTGTCGGGCATGCCCGGGCCAGCGGGAAGGCGGGCAGTGGAGAACTGGGCGAGGCTGACTGATCCTGTCAGGAACTGTAGCCTGTCAAGAACGCCAGGACCAGTGGTAAGCCAGGCTGTGGAGAACTGGGTGGGGCTGACTGATCCTGTCAGGAGTTGTAGCATGTTGGGCATGCCGGGACCAGTGGGAAGGTGGTCAGGGTGAACTGCGCGAGGCTGACTGATCCTGTCAGGAGTTGTAGCATGACGGGCATGCCGGGACCAGCGAGAAGGCGGGCAATGGAGGACTGGGTGGGGCTGACTGATCCTGTCAGGAGTTGTAGCATGTTGGGCACGCCGGGACCAGCGAGAAGGCGGGCAATGGAGGACTGGGTGGGGCTGACTGATCCTGTCAGGAGTTGTAGCATGTTGGGCACGCCGGGACCAGCGGGAAGGCGGGCTGTGGAGAACTGGGTGGGGCTGACTGATCCTGTCAGGAGTTGTAGCATGTTGGGCACGCCTGTACCAGCGGGAAGGCGGGCAATGGAGGACTGGGTGGGGCTGACTGATCCTGTCAGGAGCTGTAGCATGTCAGGCACGCCGGGACCAGTGGGAAGCCAGGCTGTGGAGAAGTGGGTGGGGCTGACTGATCATGTCAGGAGTTGTAGCATGTCGGGCACGCCGGGACCAGTGGGAAGGCAGGCTGTGGAGAACTGGGTGGGGCTGACTGATCCTGTCAGGAGCTGTAGTCTGTTGGGCATGCCGGGACCAGTGGGAAGGTGATGAGGGTGAACTGGGAGGGGCTGACTGATCCTATCAGCAGCTGTAGCCTGTTGGGCACGCCAAGTCCAGCGGGAAGGCGGGCAGTAGTGAACTGGGTGGGGCTGACTGATCCTGTCAGGAGTTGTAGCATGTCGGGCACGCCGGGACGAGCGGGAAGGCAGGCTGTGGAGAACTGGGTGGGGCTGACTGATCCTGTCAGGAGTTGTAGCATGTCGGGCACGCCGGGACCAGTGGGAAGGCAGGCTGTGGAGAACTGGGTGGGGCTGACTGATCCTGTCAGGAGCTGTAGCATGTCGGGCACGCCGGGACCAGTGGGAAGCCAGGCTGTGGAGAACTGGGTGGGGCTGACTGATCCTGTCAGGAGCAGTAGCCTGTTGGGCACGCAGGGACCATTGGGAAGGTGGTGAGGGTGAACTGGGTGGGGCTGACTGATCCTGTCAGCAGCTGTAGCCTGTTGGGCACGCCAAGTCCAGCGGGAAGGCGGGCAGTGGTGAACTGGGCGGAGCTGACTGATCCTGCAAGATGTATGTAACCTGTCTGGCACGCCGGGACCAGAGGGAAGTATCCCTTTGCAACCCTGACAATCTCCATACACATATTTGGTTATAAAAAATATAAACAGAGCAAAAATACACAAATTTGTGCTGGGGAGCATTTGAGTCCAGTTAACACAGCGGAGGGGTGGGGGGGGGCTGTTTTATTCTGGATGGGCAGTACACTGACATTGTTATTACTCCGGGGCAAGGTTTATTCCAATATGTTATTAGTCTCTGGCAAGGGTTTATTCTGGTAAATTATTGTCAGGAGACGGGGAGAGGATGGAAGGAGAGGCAGAGGGGCAATGGGGGAGGGGGGGAGGGGAAGGGGAGAGGGAAGTGGGGAGTATGGAGGGTGGAAGGGGAAGGAGGTAGGGGAGAAGGAGAAAGAGGGATGGGTGAAGAGGGGGATGGGAGAAGGAGGGGGGAGATGTGACGGGGAGGGGGAGGGGGAGGTGGGGGGAGGGGGAATTGGGGAGTGTGGAGAGGGTGGAAGGGGGAAGGTTGTAGGGGGGAGAAGGAGAAAGGAGGATGGGTGAAGTGAGGGATGGGAGAAGGGGGAGGATGGATGGGGAGGGGGAAGGATGGAGGGGGAAGAGATGGAGGGAAGTAGGAGGAGGGAGTGGTGTATAGGGGGGAAGGGGGAGGGGGAAATGAAGCTGGGGAAAGGGAGGGGGGGGGAGGGGGAGGTGGGAGGGGGTGGGGGAAAGGAGGGAGGGGGAAGGAGGGAGGGGGAAGGAGGGAGGGGGAAGGAGGGAGGGGGAAGGAAGGAGAGGGGAAGGAGGGAGGGTGGAAGGAAGGAGAGGGGCGGAGAGAGGGTGGAAGGAAAGAGAGGGAACGAGGGAGGGGGGAAGGAGAGGGGGGAATGAGGGAGGGGAAGGAAGGAGGGAGGGGAGAATGGGGAGCGGGGCTGTTTTATACTGCAACACTGGGTTATCCGCGAAGCAATTTGGCGCCATGCGTCAGAAACCAACGAGCAGACCAGTTTTTGCGGGAAGGCGCAGACGATTTTGCGGCGACGCTTCGCTCTGTTAAAGCGGAAATGAGGAAAATGGATCTGACTGCGGCTGGCAGGGCCGGCAGGAAATATGGAAGATGGCGGCAGCGCAAGAGGCCGACGAGGTGCACCCTAGACGGCCAGATGAATTAGGGACGAGGTCAAAGGGCACAGGAAGTAGCGAGTCTCTAGAACGCAGGGGTCCCCGCCTCGACTGCCCTGCGTAGTGATGAAGTCGTCTGTAAAAAAAACGATTTCCACCACCAACCCGCCCACTGACGGCAGCGACAGGAACTAATCCTTGCTGTGCAATATGCTCTTTGGAAAAGGGTCTAATTGATGATTTCCGCCACCAACCTGTCCGCTGATGGCCGTGGTAAGAACTAATTCTCACTGTGCAACATGCCGTGTGGAAAAGGTTTAACACATTATTTCCACTACCAACCCGCCATATGACGGAAACGGCAAGAACTAATCCTCACTGTGCAGTATGTTCTGTGGAAAAGGTTTTAACCGATGATTTCCACCACCAACCCGCCCTCTGATGGAAGTAGCAAGAACTAATTCTCACTGTGCAGCATGCTCTGTGAAAAGGTATTTTGTAGGATTCCCACTACCAACATACTACACTCTACCATACTAGTTTCTTAGTTCTTCCTACTGCCATCAGAGGGCGGATTGGTGGTGGAAATCCTCTATAAGACCGTTATCATAGAGCATGCTGCACAGTGAGCTGCTAACCACATTAATTCTTCCACTACCGTCAGACAGCGGGGTGGTTCGGTGGATTTGTTTGTTTGTTGTTTTACGTCCTAGCAACATCTAAGGTCATATCTGGACAGGTACCGACTTGTGACAGTATGCACTCAGGTGATTTTATAGTGCTGCCCCACTGGGAAATCAGGCCGTCGGCACCATGACCCAATATCCCACTCAGTCACATTATCCTGACACCAAGCTAACCAGCCCTTGCCATATCCTAATAATGCCGAGCACCAGGCTAGGAAGCGACAAGTATCAATTTTTAAGTCATTGGTTTGACTCGACCGGGAACCAAACTCACAAACTCCCGATCTTCCGCATGTGAGGCCTGTGCTCTACCGCAGGCAGGCAGGCAGGCAGGCAGGCAGGCAGGCAGGCAGGCATGCAGGCAGTCAGTCAGTCAGTCAGTCAGGCAGGCAGGCAGGCAGGCAGGCAGGCAGGCAGGCAGGCAGGCAGGCAGGCAGGCAGGCAGGCGTCCGCTCAAGTTAAGCCTTTTAATTGCAGCTATGCACGGAAGGCAGCCATTCTACACGGGTTTATTTTCAAAATAAGCGGAAAGTGGGAGTATTTAAACAGCTAATACTCCAGACTTGTTATTAAATGTCAAGCGAACACTTGACCCCCGTACACGTGGTACGCTGTATTTAACTTATGTAATAGGATTACTCAGTCACGTGATATTAATTCAGTGATTACATTATTCAGATATGCTCACGATTAATCATGGTTACTTATGTTAGTCGTGATGAAATGTAGGTTGGTTGGTTGTTGGAGTTTTATGTCCTGGCAACACATAGGGTCATATCAGGACAGGGACCGACTTGTGACAGTGCACACTCATGGCGACTTTATAGTGCTGCCACACTGGGAGACCAGGTCACCAGCACCATGACCCGATATCCCACTCAGTCACATTGTCCTGACACTGAGCTAACCAGTCCTTGCCCTATCCTAATAGTGCCGAGCGCCTGGCTAGGAAGCGACAAGCATCAATTTTTTAAGTCATTGGTTTGACTCGACCAGGGTTCGAACCAGTGGGTTCGAATCCCACGATCTACCAAAACGGAAGACGGACACTCAACTCATTCGGCCACCCCTTCTGGTACATCCATGTATGTATACATCTATACACACATACATATACAAACAGACGGTACTTTTCATTTGTCACCCAGTCTATGTCGCTCAGTAGGTAGGCTTCTTGCTACCTGTCGACATAATGTGGGCAGAGAGTGCCTGTATTCGATTATAACAAGGCAGTAAAGAGCCTGCCCCGTGCTAGTCTACATCAAGTGCACCATTTTGAAGGCGCCCCCTATTGTCAATAAGTGAATCCCCCAGGGGGCGCTCTGCATACAGGGCCGCCACATGCCCCGCACACAATACGGCTGGTCGCCGCATGTACAAACTGCACGGCCACACCCGACAGACCGTGGCTTACTAACAAGCCACTGACTTACAGTTGTACTAACATTCCATGAACATTTTAACAACAGGCCTTTTCAACAGAGCATGCGCATTGAGCTCCAATCGACATGGGTAGTTCTTACCGCTGCCCCCCCCCCCCCGCACCCCCCGAGAAGGCATGCTCTTGGTGGAAGGTAGATAGCCAGGGGAGGTAGATGATAGGCAGGGGTAGATGAAATGCAGGGGAGGTAGATGACAGGCAGGGGTATATGACAGACAGGGGAGGTAAATGATAGGCCGGGTTAGATGAAAGGCAGGGGATGTAGATGTTAGGTAGGGGTAGATGAAAGGCAGGGGTAGATAACAGGCAGGGGTAGATGAAAGGCAGGGGAGGTAGATGATAGGCATGGGATGTAGATGATAGACAGGGGTAGATGACAGGCATGGGATGTAGATGATAGGCAGGGGAGGTAGCTAATAGGCAGGGGTAGATGAAAGGTAGGGGAGGTAGATGCTAGGCAGGGATACATGACAGGCAGGGGAGGTAGATAATAGGCAGGGGTAGATGAAAGGCAGGGCAGGTAGATGATAGGCAGGGGTAGATGAAAGGCAGGGCAGGTAGATGCTAGGCAGGGGTGGATGAATGGCAGGGGTAGATGAAAGGCAGGGCAGGTAGATGCTAGGCAGGGATAGATGAAAGGCAGGGGAGGTAGATGATAGGCAGGGGAGGAGGTAGATGATAGCTGGGACAGGTAGATGAAAAGCGGAGGTAGATGAAAAGCAAGGAAGGTAAATGATTGGCAGTCGGGGTAATGACAGGCAGGGGAGGTAGGTGGTATGCACTGAGATAGAGATATATAAGCGAGGGAGATAGGTAGGTGGAGGGGTAAACGATAGGCAGGGGAGGTAGAGGATAAGTGGGGAGGGGGGGAGGGACGGGAGAGGGGAAGAAGAGAGGAGGGGAGGAGAGGAGGGGGGGGTAGGAGAGGGGAGGGGAGAGGAGAGGGGGGAGGGGGAGGGTAAAAGGAGGGGAGGGGAGGGTAGAAAGGAGGGGAGGGGAGCGGAGAGGAGGGGTAGGGAGGGAAGGGGGAGGGACGGAGGGGAAGGGGGAAGGGGAGGGATGGAGGAGGGAGAAGGAGAGAGCAGAGAGGAGGAGAGGAGCGGAGAGGAGAGAGAGAAGAGGGGAGAGGAGAGGGTAGGGAGGGAGGGGAAGGGAGGGGAGGGGAAGGGGGGCGGGGAGGGGAGGGAAGGGGAAGGGAGGGGAGAGGAGGAGAGGGAGAGGAGAGGAGAGGAGAGGAGAGGATAGGGAGGGAGGAGAGGGGAGAGAGAGGAGAGGAGAGGAGAGGAGAGGAGAGGAGAGAGGGAGAGGGAAGGAGGAGGAGAGGAGAGGGGAGGGGAGGGGAGGGGAGAGGAGAGGAGAGAGGAGAGGAGAGGAGACAGGAGAGAGGAGAGAGAGGGTTAGGAGAGAGGAGAGGAGGAGAAGAGAGGAGAGGGGAGGGGAGAGGAGACAGGAGAGGGGAGAGGAGAGAGGACAGAGGAGAGAGGAGAGAGGAGAGAGGAGAGAGGAGAGAAGAGGAGAGGAGGGGTAACTAGCGGTTAGATTCACTTATATTTTTATAACTTGGCATGAAGATTCAATTGCGGACAATTAGTCTTCCTTCTTGCCATATCCTAGTAATAGAGTGCCAAACTAGCTAGCGACACGCTTTATGACTTAAAAATTAATACTTGTCTCTACCAAGCCTCGCGCTCGGCATTAATTACCAGGATAGGGCAAGGAGCAGCGGAATTAGGAAGACCAATTGTCCGTGATTGAAATTTCCCCAGCTTAATCAACTCATGCGCACACACTAAAAAAGTATAAATTGTTAACACCATTGGATTGACTTGGCCAGGGTTAGAATCTGGAGCTTGAATCATCCCATAACTTGCCATCAGGGCAGAGCTGAGCACTCACCTCATTCGGCTATCCCACATATTGATAAACCGCGCCCTTATAATGTGGTGCTAGAACTGTTAGTAAGCCACAGTTCAGTGGTAGGGGGATAGAGGCCAACAGCAGCAGTAGGACCTTGTGTCCCCATTCAACGGGGGACAAATACACCGTGCCCAGCCTCAGTACATGGCCGTCTCCAACGTACAATATTGACCTTACCCGTCTCATCATAATCCCGGCATGCTCTGCGCAACTTCCTGCGCATCCCCCCCGTACACACACACCTCCCCATATGCCCGCCCCACTCCATCCACTTCCGGTTAATACAAAACGCGCGCAAATGTCATTCTTTGAAATTATGAACACACAACCTGTATTCCCATAATGCCCTGGGGGTCTTGCTCATCTCCTTCCCCCCCCCCCCTTCTTCCTTTTCCTCTTCCATTTCCACTTCTTCCGATTTATCTTCTTTCTCTTCATCCATCAACTGCACCGGTGAGGGGAGCCGAATAAGTAGATTGCAGGTTAGGAGTGTGCAACTCACCCAAGTCAAACCAATGAATTATAAAATTGATACATGTCACTACCTAGCTTGGCGCTCAGCATTAATAGGATAGGACAAAGACTAGGTAACACAGTCAGTATGAGGATAATGGGACTGTGTGGGATATCGGGTCATGATGTCGGCGACTGGTCTCCCAATCAGTGGGGTAGCATTATAAAATTGCCATGATTTCCAACTGTCAAAAATCAGTGCCAGTCCTGATATGACCCTAGATGTTGTTAGGACATAATCAACAACAAACTAAGTATATAATTCCCAAATTCCAAAGTCGTCGTGCGCAGTGTTAGTTGTGTGGAAGGGCCAGACTTGACTTTATTAAACTTAGTGGCCACTTGTGGGAAACTTGATGTGTGAAATGTGCGTTCCGTGTCAAGGTCGTGTGTGACGTCACAGACGCTGAAGGCGACCATTACTGTCTCACTGACGGCGGCCTGGTTAATCAACACTTAAGCGGATCCTTTCACGTGAACCTTTTGATGCTTTCAAATGAAAGTGGGTGACCCACCCATCCCCATTGCCACCCCCACCCCCACCCCACCCGGCACACACCTGTAGGAATAACACATTAAAACCTGACACATCATCATTTTTGAAACCAGCACTCATAGTTGCCGTCAATTCTGGATAGGATGAAACTAAATACTTACAAAATTGATACTTGTCGATGCCTTGCCTGCCGCTCAGCATTATTAGGATAGGACAAGGACTGGTTTACACGGTATTAGGATTATGTGATTGAGTGGGATGTCGGATCATTGTATCCCAGTGGGGCCACACATATAGTACAAAACCACCATGGCTGTACAGTCAGAAGTCAGTACCCAACCTTATATGGCCTTAGATGTTGCCAGGGACTAAAACTTAACATACAAACCAGACAAATCATCAATGTGCAATTAATCATTCATTTTCTCTACTTTCGGTTTTACCCAGCATGGTGTTAATTACTTTAGTGTCCTACTACTACAAATACTACAAATGGAATCTGAACTTCATAATTTGTTTGTAATTTTCAAGTAGCTATCCTACTTATCTAATCCTTTCGAATAGTAGTTTTTAGTAGCTGCAGGTAATGCCAGTACGTAATGCCTGTTACAGACCCAGTAAAATCGCATCAAAACGAGTCCAACCAATCGTGATAAATAATATTACCCCAAATATCTTTCGAAATATCATTTTGATCTTATTCAACAATTCTTCGCAAGACAATTATGTTCGATATACATGTCACCTCTCCCAACGCTAATCTGATCACACTGTCATGGGGGTAATGAAAAAAGAAAATCGTGCGCCTGATGCAGTCACCCTATCTACACCTACACGGCCGCATGCCTGAGAGGTCAGTGCACATCAGATTATGCAGCTTTAATTGTTAATTAATTCACGAGGAGCCGGTGTGGTGGTTTCAGCGGGTTCCCGTGCTCAGAGGTGTCCCTCGCTTCTGCGCATGCGCGGATTTTGCATCAACTCGGGTCACCTGAGCCACTTATTGGCGCATGCGCACATCCTACAAACTCGGGTCGAATAATCGAATACGCTTCTCCGCGCTCGGGTGGACAATCTTTTTTTTTTTTTTAATAACCGATAAAAATACAGCAAAATAGGATTTAAAGTATTTTATGATGGCCCAGATTACCTATATTTCCATTTAATTAATCTAAGTTATTCTTTTTATGCACATGGCACGTGTATTTGTCGACTCCACTCGCCGTGTTCTATTTGAATTTCTGACGACTCGGATGACCCGAGTCCCCCGGGTAGTGTTAATCGATTACGGCCATCCTTATTAGATTCTGACGCATGCGCAGAAGCGAGGGACACCTCTGAGCACGGGAACCCGCTGAAACCACCACACCGGCATGAGGCTCTGTAGAAGCAAAAAAGTGCACAAAGAGAATTCAAAATACAATGCTTGTTTTTTTTTTCTCATGTCAGTCGACTCCCACCAGACAAACACCATACATGTTTTTTTGCCTGCCTTCTGCGTTCTGTCATCCCCTGCCAAGTATTCGACAACCTGACCCTTTGCACTGCGCCCCTGTGGAGGCTTGTCTTGCACACCGTGCAACATTGAAACCAACGCTTCTTCTTACATTTCATTTTCAGGGATGACATTGAAAGTGGTCTCCAACCAAAAGTGTGGAAATCAAGCCGAGATTATTATAGCAATTAATACACCGATGGCAAATTTCAGCGAAAACTCGGATTCCCCCCCCCCCCCCCACCATATGATTAACACTGTCAAGGAATCGTGGGTAATATGCCGGAAGTCAGGTCTCAACTGTCCTTGTTGTGTCTATGCTATCGCCCATATCTAACTCGTTCTTGTTAGGGTTTTACGCAACATCTCTGGAGGGAGAAGGAGGGTTGATCCGGGATGCACACAGAGGATGCGTGTCAACGCGTTGCCTTTCTGCGCATGTCCATAATCAATCAGGTGGCAATTCAGTCCCGCAGCGTCTCCCCGGCGTCCTCACTGCCAGCACCCAACTGCTGCTGCGCATGTGCAAATCGCCACTTTAACTGGGCCGATTATACTGGTTGGTTGGTTGTTGGAGTTTTACGTCCTGGCAACATCTACGGTTCCGAATTGTGACAGTGCACACCCATGGCAACTGTATAGTGCTGCCCCACTGGGAGACCAGGCCACCAGCACCATGACCTGATATCCGACTCAGTCACATTATCCTGACGCACATACTAACCAGTCCTTGCCCTATCCACCGTGCCCTATCCAGCTTGCCCTATCCTAATAATGTCGAGCACCTGGCTAGGAAGCAACAAGTGTCAATTTTGTATGCCATTGGTTTGCCTCGACCGGGAATCGAACTCCCGGTCTTCCGCACAGGCGGCCTCAGAAATTATCCAGATAAACTACAACATGCAACAATGGTACATACATTTCTGATTTGGAAAGTGTAGTAATATATCTTTCACTACGTCAGGGATGCGAGTCACCTTCGACACAAATAGACCAGACGGGGTGGCCGAATGAGTAGAGCGTCCATCTCCTGCTTTCGGAGATTGGGAGATCAGAACCCATGAGTTTGTGGGTTCAAATCCTGGTTGAATCAAACCAATGACTTTAATATTGATACTTGTCACTTCCTAGCCTGGCGCTCGCCATTATTAGGATAGGGCAAGGAATGGTTGGGCAGCACTATAAAGTGGCCATGAGTGCACACTGTCACAAGTCGGTACCCGTCCTGATATGACCTTAGATGTTGCTAGGATGTAAAACAACAACAACCAAACAATCGACACAAATAAAACAAAAAAAAGCGGAAATCTGACTTCCGGTAAATTTGACAGCAGCGAAACATTGATGGAAATGACCCATATAACCGAGGAATAAAAAACGACGGGCACCCGCTGAAAATACGAAACTTCTCATCCTGAATAAGTATTTCCTGAATAAGTATTTCGGTCATGGCTAATGGCTGCAATATGAGATCAGATGCTGAACTAATGCGACTGCATCAGTCTGTAGTGGCTGTCACAAGCACATTACAGACACTGGGATGTTCTATAAATAGATCCATGATACAAATACAGATATTCCTTCCCGACTGGAAATACGTTGCTACCTTTGACAGGGTCCGTCACATGTGAAGATATGGAATTGAAGACTATTTTAAGGCTTTTCAGGCTGTCGTTTTATACGAATTCACGCGAGCTTTGGCTTTTTATTGTGTATAGGTATCTCAGATTATCTTATACTGAATGGCGATTTCTGACTAATTTAGCTTAGTGGGGATAGTTTGATGAAATTCAAGGCTTTTCAAGACTAATTACCCAAAATAGGTTAAATCGCCTTGAAATGGGGCAAATGAAGTTCAAGACTTTTCCCCCAAGACTTTCCAGGCAAGGTCATATCAGGACAGTCAAAAGAATGAAGCAGCATAGTATTGTAAAATATTCTGATAATAAAGCATTGTTGGGGAATGCAAATGTTCTATTGTAAAACAGGTCTACATGGCCAGGTGCACAAATGTGTTTATGTAGTTGCTGGTGGTCCTTGAGTTATAGGGAAATAGACATAGTGGTGCTGGCAGGGCTGTGTGTAAGGGTCACTCAGAGCCTACCCCCTCCCCCCTCTGCTAGTCAGGATCACCACACTCAGCTCAAGGCAGGTGGTGGCCAGGGGAGCCACACAGCTTGGTGGTGGTGGGCAGATCACTGGTAACCATGGGGACCGGGAATGCTGGATCCCTATTGGTAGAGCTACTGTATGTCTATCCACGTAGGAAAGCGAAATTGTCCCTAAATTTATTTGGTGATATTAGCACCTTTCTAAGACAAACTGCTTACGAGTACATCCCTAATAAAATAGCTTACTAAGCAGAAACTTACTAAGCAGAAACTTACAAGGCATTCCTAATCAAAATGGCTTACTAAGCAGAAACTTACATGACATTCCTAATAAAATAACTTGCTAAGCAGAAACTTACAGGATATTCCTAATACAAATACCTTACTCAACAGAAATGTACAGGACATTCCTAATATAATAGCTTACTAAGCAGAAACTTACATGACATTCCTAATAAAATAGCTTACTAAGCAGAAACTTACAGGATATTCCTAATACAAATATCTTACTAAGCAGAAACTTACAGGATATTCCTAATACAAATAGCTTACTAAGCAGAAACTTACACGACATTTCTGAGAAAATAGCTTGCTAAGCAGCAGCTTATCCTGATAACAGTGTTTGCCCTGTCCTATTAATGTATCAAGCAGCAAGTCACCTGATTGGAATAACACACTACTGAACAGTATCTTAGTGAATGGGAACTTCCTAAATGGTGGAAACTTCCTGAACTACAAAATTAGTGATTATCAATTCCACTATCAACAACTGTACCATAGATCAACAACTGTACTGTAGATCAACAACTGTACCGTAGATCAACAACTGTACCGTAAATCAACAACTGTACTGTAGATCAACAACTGTACCAAACATCAACTGTACCAAATGCAAACAACTATACCAAACATCAACAACTGTACCAAACATCAACAACTGTGCCAAACATCAACATACATACATCAACATACATACATAAATGCATACATACACACATAAATACATACACGTGGATACATAGATACATGCAGTCACCTGATTGGAATAACACTACTGAACAGTATCTTAGTGAATGGGAACTTCCTAAATGGTGGAAACTTCCTGAACTACAAAATTAGTGATTATCAACTCCACTATCAACAACTGTACCAAACATCAGCAACTGTACCAAACAGTAACAACTGTACCAAACATAAACAACTGTAATAGACATCAACAACTGTACCAAACATCAACAGCTGTACCAAAGATTAACAACTGTACCAAACAACAACTGTACCAAACATCAGTAACTGTACCAAACATCAACAACTGTAACAAACATAAACAACTGTAACAAACATCAACAACTGTAACAAACATCAACAGCTGTACCAAACATTAACAAATGTACCAAACAGTAACAACTGTACCAAACAACTGTACCAAACATCAGCAACTGTACCAAACATCAACAACTGCACCAAACAACAACTGTACCAAACATCAACAACTGTACCAAACATCAACAACTGTACCAAACATCAACAACTGTACCAAACATCAACAACTGTACCAAACACCGACAGCCTTACTGAACAACTGCTGTTCTATAAGGCTACACTGAACAGCAACGGCCTAAATATAACCCTAAACATTAAATAATACTGAACACGCTTCCGAAACCCAACCAGAGGGGATGGCAAAATGAGTTGAGCACCTGCTTCACGATGAGTAAAAAATGACACCCTGTTACATTGCGGTCCATAAAATATCTTCGCGACAAAATCAGGATCACGCTGAATCAGGGTTCGGTTAATTGAATCACCATTGAATTAAAGAATTCTGGGTCCAATAACCCATCCCTGTTAATATTGTTATATCCGAATTTGCGTTAAATTGGGGTGTATAAAATTGGGTTTTCCCTGTACTTGTCATAACCTAGCCTGGTGCTCGGCATCACTGGGATAAGGCAAAGAGCAGTGGAATGATGAACACCAATTGTTTATGACTGAAACGTCCATCCTTAATCAATGAATGTAATAAAACAAAGAAAAAAAGAGAAAAACCGCAGTCAAGAGTAGGACAACTTGATAAAACTAGTCTTCTGAGAACAGGAGACATAAAATAGAACAATTAAAAAGCATGTGCCCACATTCACACGTACTCCTCTATAACTCTTCTGCGCTCAGGCCACAAAGCGAAACCAAATCATATTCACTCATCATTAATTGCATGCAAACACCAGCCTGTCTTGATCCTGCTCACACTGTGACGGTTTATTACAAGGCGCATGCATAACATAGCGCACCGCAGCATTATCTATGAACAGTGCGTGAGCAGTTCCCAGACAAGTGGACCCAAGATGAGTCACCGGAGACCTGATCAGCACCAGCCTTTCATGTTACCCGTGTGTCTGGCTGCGTCTAAGTACTGGACCACATTACATGTTCGCAGCCTCTAATGCTTTCGAGTTTTTAACCGTTTGGCTATTTTACCAATCGCTTGCGCCTAAGTACTGGACCACATTATATATTCGCAGCCTCTAATGCTTTCGTGTTTTTAACCCATTGGCTATTTTACCAATTACTTGCAACTAAGTACTGGGCCACATTACATGTTCGCACCCTGTAATGCTTTTATGTTTTTAACCCATTGGCTATTTTACTAGTTACTTGCGCCGAAGTACTGGACCACATTATATATTCGCAGCCTCTAACACTTTCGTGTTTTTAACCCATTGGCTATTTTACTTGCACCTAAGTACTGGACCACATTACATATTTAACCCATTGGCTATATCACCAATCGCTTGACTGCTTCACTCATTTCTATCACACTCTTCCGTAGTAACAATGCGTAATAATAATAATAATAAATAATAGTAATAATATGCTCCTAATAAACACTAGTACATCGGAGCGTTAGCATTGAAGACTAATTTATCCTAAGGAATAAACTATTAGTGTTATCACTACCCAAAATATATATGCTATATAATGCTTTATGTGAATATGAACAAAATGTTTTTCACTAGTTAACTAGCTTCCTAACAGCTATATATAATTATATTATTTATATAATTATATTATCTATATAATTATATTATTTATATAATTATATTATCTATATAATTATATTATCTATATAATGTATATAATACAATAATATAATAATCAATTGTGGGGATATAAATACGGGCAGTTCTCTTCAGTTCCCTCTACTATATTATACTCACTATAGTATATCTACTAATCCAGTATATAGTTACAGAATTGGCCCCATCGGCGCCACCTGCTCCGGGCTCTGACGATTTTTATACCATACCAGCTGTGTCTGTCTGGTCGTAAGCACCTACAGATGCGTTCAAATTTTAATATATAACAGAAACCTGAAACCATCGGTTTGTGCCAAATTTAAACCTGAGTTGAGGCTGCTTGCGGCTTACCTTTTCATCCAGAGCCTTGTGATGCTCAAAGAGGGACTTGAGGGCCTTGAGGACCTCGACTTCGCTGGAAACGCCGGCCGGCGAGGACGCCTGGCGCTTGACGACCGTCATCCTCAGCGACCGTTCGTGACGTGACACCAAGCACTCCAGGTGCTCCAGTAGCAACTGTAAGACACAAGGAGAGGACGGAGCGGTCAGCGACATGTCGGTTGGAAAAGTAGAACAATGGGGCAGCGACATATCGGTCAGACAAGTAGAGCGATGGGGTGTGAACAAGCAGGCTACAGACTGCCTACAGCCCAATGCACTCATCCAGGTGGTTACTCAGCATTGACAGGTACCAAATGGGCATGCACATCACCCTGTAGGTATAAAAAAAGAGATTGGATTTATTGGATTTATTCAAATGTCATCATCATCATGCTGTCGGTCGCGATGCGACAAAGACTGCTTTCATTACTTGACTGCTGCTCTCCATTTAGCTCTCTGCTGTGAGAGTTGCGTCCATGAGTCGGTCACATTTCATGAAAGCTGCCTGCAAAAGTTTTGAAGTGCTGCTGGCTTTTGCAAGTTACCAGCGGCACTCTCTCGGGGAGCAAATAGAGGTTTCACACCGGCAAGAACATGTCAAGACAGGCGCAAAACTATTTGTCCCTGCAGTGGCTGGTCGGGAGATGTTGGGAGTTCCATACATCAACCGCCCTTAATGCTGCCACAGTGACATGGTTTTCAGTTTAGGGTTTGCTCCCTTAGCCTTCGGTTCTGTCAAGGAACTGTACCACAAGGCAGTGGTTTAGAACTCTGCAAGGCAGGGGCGTCAAACTCCCTGAGGTATTGCTATACATTGCATATATATGCTGTATAATACACAATGTGAATATAAATATAAATACCCAATGCATATCAGACATGTTACTGTACTACTAATCTGTGTACTCTCCCTCCCATCTTACACATAACATATATGTGCTATATAATGCATTATGTGAATATAAATAGCAAATGCATATTAATATTATATTATTTGTCTTACTGTATTTATCATTGTATTAAGCTATGTACTCTTCCTCCCACTCCACCTCTATTTATATCTCTGATGCTAGGTACTATATAATACATATACTACATCATGTGAATATAAATAGTCAATACTTATCAGACGTATTACATTACTTATATTACTGTACCTGTCATTATACTACTAATCTTTCCATATTTATCTGCTTGCTCTATGCACCACACATTATCCCCACCAGGTTGGTTTGTTTGTTGGAGTTTTTTGTCCTGGCAATATCTAAGGTCATATCAGGACGGGTACAGACTTGTGGCAGTGTGAACTCATGGCGACTTTATAGTGAAACCCCACTAGGAAATCGGGCCACTAGCACCATGATCCGATATCCAAATGTACTACCACAACAAAACACCAGACTACATTGAGCCTAACAAACTGATCCAGGCTCTCTTTTTAGGACTGGCAAGTGACTAAAAGGTTAGGTAAAATGTTTATGTATGTATGTTTGCATGTATGTAGGTATGCATCAATGTAAGTATGTATGTATGTTTGCATGTATGTAGGTATGCATCAATGTAAGTATGTATGTATGTTTGCATGTATGTAGGTATGCATCAATGTAAGTATGTATGTATGTTTGCATGTATGTAGGTATGCATCAATGTAAGTATGTATGTATGTTTGCATGTATGTAGGTATGCATCAATGTAAGTGTGTATGTATGTTTGCATGTATGTAGGTATGCATCAATGTAAGTGTGTATGTATGTTTGCATGTATGTAGGTATGCATCAATGTAAGTATGTATGTATGTTTGCATGTATGTAGGTATGCATCAATGTAAGTATGCATGTATGTTTGCATGTATGTAGGTATGCATCAATGTAAGTATGTATGTATGTTTGCATGTATGTAGGTATGCATCAATGTAAGTATGTATGTATGTTTGCATGTATGTAGGTATGCATCAATGTAAGTGTGTATGTATGTTTGCATGTATGTAGGTATGCATCAATGTAAGTATGTATGTATGTTTGCATGTATGTAGGTATGCATCAATGTAAGTATGTATGTATGTTTGCATGTATGTAGGTATGCATCAATGTAAGTATGTATGTATGTTTGCATGTATGTAGGTATGCATCAATGTAAGTATGTATGTATGTTTGCATGTATGTAGGTATGCATCAATGTAAGTATGTATGTATGTTTGCATGTATGTAGGTATGCATCAATGTAAGTATGTATGTATGTTTGCATGTATGTAGGTATGCATCAATGTAAGTATGTGTGTTTGCATGTAGGCATGCATTTCTGCATGTATATATGTATGCACGTGTATCTATGTATGTGTGTATGTATGCATTTAACATCCTTCCCTCATATCAGTACGTTTTAACGAGGGTGCATTGTATGTACATAACTCATTTTGTCCCAAATTTAACTTAATACCCAATTCCATGTGGATGATCACATGTATGCATTACAACTTCCCGCACTTACAACTTACTGTTCGGAGGGTAGAAATCAGGACAGAGAAAGTCAACCTGATCCTATATAATGATCTAAACTGAATACTATAAAAGACCAAAAACACTTGGTCTAATACAACTGTGATAAACCACTGCGTTTTAACAGAGTTGCCTATTGCAGCTGGTGTATTTTCCTGAAATGAAGTTGTGCTATTTGTGTCTGCTCAGCCTTTCTAAAAGCACTGTTGGCAGGGTGGGTGTGGTGGGGTTGGGATGGTGAATAGGTGGACTCCAAACCTTCCACATGGGAAGTCTGCGCTCTACCGATTTGGCCACCGCGCCCGGTCTGTGAGTTATGTAAACATTGTTCATTTCAGTTACAGGTGTCAGGCAAACTTTAATTCCCGATCATCTTGCATCGCAGCCATGTTGGCGAATTTGGTTGGCCTAACATTTCTGGAAACACCACCAGTCACATGGCGTCTGCGCATGCGCGTGTTGAGAAATAGAATTAAGTGTTAATTGCTGGTTATAACTGATTGGACCCTTAATCAGACACGTCAGTACCCGAGATTATGGAAGTCAGATGAAAAGGTGGGACTTGGAGGGCACGACTGGGGGACGGGGAGGAGATAGGGGGGGGGGGGGGTGTAGATAGGTGGGAGGGTGAAGAGGGGTGGGGGTACAGAAATGGGAGGGGGCGAGGAGAGGTGTAGGAGAGGTGGAGAGGAGAGAGGTGGAGGGGAGAGGCGGAGGGGAGAGGCGGAGGGGAGAGGCGGAGGGAGATGGGAAAGGGGGTGGAGGGGGGGGGGGGGCAGTGGGGAGAAGTAGAAAGGTGGGAGGGTGGAGAAAGGGGGTGAGTGGAGAAATGGGAGGGGGCGAGGAGGGGTGGAGGAGAGGTAGAAAAGAGGGGGGGAGGGGAGGAGAGAGGGGGAGAGGGAGAGGGGAGAAAGGGGGCGTAGGGGGGGTGGAGCAGTGGGGAAGAGTAGAAAGGTGGGAGGGTGTAAATTCCAACTCAGCCCCACCCCCCGAAAAATGAATAGTCGAAAAACTCAAATTGATCCA